>WOUI01000001.1:0-301903 GCA_012184565.1 Aspergillus floridensis
AAGAGAAGGAATGGGTAGCAAAAGGAGGGGGGGGGGGGAGAGAAAAATGCGCCCCTCCGCGACAAAATAGAAGGTTGGCCCCCCCCCCCCCCCCCCCCCCCCCTTAAAGATCTGCATCAGCTGACAACCCCCGGCCCTAATGCCGCGAACCGCAACCGCAAACCGCAACTGCCCCCATTCTCGTATTCCTCTGTTTACGAACAATACGGGGCTTATGGTTCCACAGAACCAATCGTTTGGTTCCAGCCTCCTTTATTGGTTTCGCCAATTCCCTCATCGTGACCTCATTTCTCGATCATCCCAGACAGAAATATGGTAGGAATTGTATATCCGTTGAGTGGCGGCGGGGATTTTTTAGTTTATATGGTGCTTCTCGCTTTAGCTTCGGGTATACTTCCAGAGCCTGGATTTGAATTTGCTTTGATAATACTAGGCAGAGAGGGCAACTATGACTGATTCCGCTAAGGATAGTCTAGATGTGAACACCAAGCCTAGTGATACTACACCCGTGAAGCGCAAACCGCCGAAACTAAGACGCAAACCGCCGGCTGCTGAGGAGTCACCTACTGAGAAGAAAGCCGCGCCAGTTGAGGAGCCGTCTAGCGTTCAGAAACCCCCGACTAAGGAGTCAGATTCGGATCAGAAGAAGCCTTCCAAGGAGTCCGGCACTGAGAAACCTGCGGAGGAACCCCGCAGTGGGGAACAACCTACTGAGAAGCCCGAAGAGTCACCTCCAGTTGAGAACTCCTCACCAGGCCAGGAACCACCGACCGAGGAGCCATCATCCCCCGAAGAACAGCCCCCTTCTCCGGAACCCGCTGCAGACGAGACACCCTCGCCCACCGAGAAACCACCTACCGAAAACCCGCCTCCCACCGAAGAACCACCTCCAACAGAAGAGCCCCTGGAACATTCGCACTCACCAACGCCATCAAATCAACCCGACTCCCCCGCAAAACCCGACCCAATGGCCGACGACGCCAAGTCCGCCTCCTCAATGGACGAGCCGAGCGCGCCGAGCTCCCCGCAGCCCGAACCCGAACACCAACCGGAACCCCAACCCCAGCGCCAGCGCCAGCAACGACGACAACGCCCAGTGGCCACTCCGCCGCCCCGCGACCCCTCCACCGCATCGAGCTACCGCCAACAACGCCGCCGCGGCCAGCGCAACGCCGGAAACCAGGACCTGCTCCCGCTGGGCTCGCTGGGCGACACCGGCAACCTGACGCGGGGCGCGGGCGAACTCGTCCAGAACACGGCGGGGAAGGCCGTCAGCACGGTGGGCAACACGGCCGGCAAGGCGGTGGGCGGGGTGCTCGGGGGTGGTGGCCAGCAGCAGCAGGTGCAGGGCCAGGGCCAGGAGAAAGGGGGTGGGGGAAAGGAGGAGCAGCTGCGGTTGCGGTTGGATTTGAATCTCGATGTCGAGGTGCAGCTTAAGGCGAAGATTCATGGGGATTTGACGTTGCAGCTTTTGTGAGTTTTACTCCCTGGGTTGGGTTGGATGTTGAGCTAACTATTCGGGTATTTAGGAATTGAGGGTTGGTTGATGGGTGGTTTAACTTGAGCGGGGTTGTTGGGTTTTGTTATGGGTTTTGATGTGTTTTTGTGGTTGAGGGCGCGATGGGAGTTTATACTCGGTCACATTCCGGAGAGTACGGTCTCTTTGAGTATGGATAGTTAGTGCGAATGTACATGCGTACTATAAGCGCGGCTCGTTTTGCCTTCCATTTTATGTGTGCTAGTATACATTCATCCACATATCCCACCTTTCTCAAGGAGTGGTACTACGTATACGTACCCCCGTCTCGAGCATCTACCCCTCCCCAGAAGATAGCGTAAGCCCTTCCAAAGGTACCTGCTCCTCAGTGGTCTCCTTGCTCGTCGCCTCTCCATCCTCGCCTGAATCTCGACCGGAAAACGAGTCATAGCCATCCCCCTGACCCTCCTCCCTAGACCCCTCCCCAGACCCAGAGTCAAAGTCAGAAACAGCCCCCTCGCTCCCAGATACCCCCTCCACCCCCTCCACCCCCCCTGCCAACACCGCCGCAGCCGCCTCCCCACCGACAGCCGGCACCCGCTCGACCCGCGGCCAGCCCGCCGGAACCACACTCGGATCCAGCAAACCCACCTGCACCAACACACTGGCCTGATCCCAGTAGACATGCTCGGAATACAGCCGGCCGTCGCCGCTGCACAGCCGCGCGATGCTCACGACCACGATCTTGACCTCGCGGTGGGTGGGCGGCACGCCCGGCAGGATCCAGTCCATGCGCTGGGAGTGCAGGAAGGTCAGGAGGACCTCGTCGACGACGCGGTCGGCGCCCACGGTGCGGGAGAGCAGCTGCAGGCGCATGGAGGCGGGGCGATGGGCGTGGAAGTTGGCAGCCCAGAAGTCCTGCAGTGGGGTGTGGCCGGTGGCGCCTCGCAGGGTTGGGGTGTATAGGGCTGCTGGGGGTGGGGCGGTGGTATTGGCTTCGTTCTCCGAATCAGGGGGAGGGGGGAGGAGGGCTGTTGCGTTGGGGGAGAAGTATCGTGCTTAACGAGGAGAAATGTTAGCCAGGATAGGTGTCTGATGGTTGTTGAGTGCGATATAGTGGGTGATTCAGAAGTGAGTAAGGCTGGTGCAAGGCAAGACCTACCCTCCTGCATCTCATCCCACACCCTCTCCAGATCCACCGCGGCGACCCGCCGAAACCCCCGCTGCAGCGCCCCCAGCGTGCGACTCCACGCCACCTGCGCCGGGATCCGGCTGTACTCCTCGAGATCGTGCTCCGCGAACCCCGGCAGCGCGCCCACGTACGAGAAGGCCGGGTACCCCAGCGCCAGCCGGTCGCCGATCCCCACCCCCGGCCCCACCTGCTTCCGCACCACGGTGGCCTTGTGGCCCGTCTTCGAGGGCGGGTGGTGGACTTTGACGGTCTGGTTGGCCAGGTGGACGAGCACCTGCATCGAGGTCGGGTATTGGCTGGCCGGGCCGGGGATCGCCGTCGGGTAGTAGGCTATCAGCGCGCAGAGCTTGTTGGTGTTGGGGAGCTTGAGGTAGTGCGTGAGGCAGAAGGAGGCTGCGTCACCGAAGCCTATGTCTCGGGGGTTTAGTTGTTGTTGTTGTTGTTTGTTGTTTGAAGGGAAAGGGATGATTAGAGGGAAGATCTGCTCACTGATGATGGCGTACATCTCGCTCACGCGCAGATCATGCTTGACGGCATCGAGCGCGGCGATGTAGCTCTTCCGGTCGTTTTGGAAGGGGATGTAGGTTACCTGGAAGCCTTCTCGGCGCCAGGTCTGCAGGAATTCCTCGTCGAAGAGCTCGTCCTCGGCGGTGATGCAAAGCTGCGCCGGCTTTGCGGAGGTGGGAGACGGTTGCGCCATCGGGATGGAAAAGATATCCGGCTTGGAGAAGGTGAATCTGAGTATTGCCAGAAACCGATTGCATTGTACAATTAAGATGTGCCTGGTAGATTGGTAGAAGTGAGACTCTTGTCGCGAAGCTATGAGCTTGTGCTATGAGGTCATCCCTCCACGCATTGAGCTAGTGTATCGGACAACAAAGCGCGTAGCCATATGATCCTTACACCTTCAAATGGTAGCAAATGAGAAGCTCGGATGGTCTCGTATTCATGGTTCATGACTGCATGGTGGCGAATTGGGCACCTGGCCTTAGTTTTGCTTTTGGTGAGCATGTATGTCGAGTTGAGCAGCAGGTTAGAAAGCAACATAGCCTATCTCCATGACGGATAAAACACTCACATTGGTCCTTGCTGTCATCGTTACTACATTAGCCGATACAATAACTCATGGCCAATGTCTGTGCCTCACTGTACCTAAACATGACATATAGGGGTTTGCCTGGACACATTTGAGATAATAGCGATTACCAATCGAAATGTATAATGAGAAGGGACAGAACTTCAACACTCCATCTCAGCTTGACACAGAATAAGGGCTCTCAATCATAGCACGCCTTAATCTAAGTATAGTCGCCCAGTACGGGAAGATGTGCCGATGGCCGATCTTGCCATATTAAGTTAGACAGTCGGACACCCGATCTGGAAAAGATCTCGGACACTATGCCTAACACGGAACGGGCGGAGCTATCCCGCTCTTGGTCTCCGACGCCAAACAACATCAAATAAATATTAAGTTGAGTTCAGTGCCTACAGCCAGCTGGTGTATTTAGACCTCCCTCAAAAATCTCTTCTTCCAGACTCCTAGTTCCTTACTTCCCACCATATCGAACATCCCGTTGTTATTCCTACATCGAAGGAATTACCCCCGCAGCCATGGGTGAGGTGGAAAGTTATGAGCTGTCGGACATCGACAAAATGGGCTTCACCAAGACTGTGAGAATCGTCTTCTTCTATGAGCTACAAGCTACCGTCGACTCAGAGAACATAATCTCCTCCTTGCTGGAAGGGATCAGAAACGCAACCCGCCAACTGCCCTTCATGGCAGGAGACCTCCAGTTCAACGAAGCCGGCAAGCTCTGCAGCGTCCTCACAGCTGAAAGCGAAGTCGATGTCAACATCCGCCGATTCGAGCCCACAGAGTGCGAGCCTTTCTCTGTCTTAGCCAAAGGCTCATTCTCTCCAGAACTGGACCTGATCCGGTTTCTGCCAGAGGAGCCAGTCGGCAAACAGCCGGCCTGCAAAATACAAATCGGTGTCATCGAGGGAGGCCTTACGCTGGGGCTGAGACTAAACCACGCAGCTGGGGACTGGACATCCCTCGATACCTGCCTCTCTCTCATTAGCCAAAGCACCAAGGCACACCTTGAAGGCGAGGCGATGCCCACCTACACCCCGGACCTCAACAGAGCCGCGTTCAACACCCCAGCGCCCGACCCCGCCATCACCCGAGCAGACCAACTCGCCAAAGTCCCATTCTTCCGCGTCATCGAGAAGAGCCAGTTCAAGATCAACCCACCCCCACCCTGCCGAGCAAACATCTACCGGATCTCCGAACCCATCATCCAACAACTCAAAGCCGAATGCACCCCCCACCTCGACGGAGTCGACTACATCACCTCCTACGACTGCATCTCCGCCCTAATCTGGACAGCCATTACCCGGGCCCGCCTCCACGTCCACCCGGACAAGTCCAACGCCCCAACCCGCTTCGTCCACCCCATAGACGTCCGCACGCGCGACCCAGACCAAAAGACCTCGCCCCAGTACTTCGGCAACGCAGTTCTGGGCACCCTCGCCGGCCCGCTGCCCGCCCAGGACCTGATCGCATCCACCGACGGCGCAACAGACGCCCCCGCCCGTAGCCTCGCCACAGCCGCTAGCCTCGTGCGCCGATCGATCTCGCGCATCGACGTCTCCTCCTTCGCCGCCATGACGGGCCTGCTGGCCTCTCTGACGCCGACGGAGACCCTCGCCCCCAACGCCGACTTTGGGGATATGGATCTGTTCATGAACACGTGGTACTCAGGGAGTGTGGAGAAGTACGATCTCGGGGCCGGGGTGGTGCCGACGGCCGTGCGCGTGCAGGCGGGGATGCCCGGGGCGTGCGCGAGCGTCTTGCCGAATTTCTCGCGCGGGGGGCCCCGGGTCTTTGATGTCTATGTGCAGGCGCCGGTGGAGGTGTACGAGGTTCTTGGCGGGGATGAGCAGTTTTTGAAGTATTTTGAGCTTGTTGCGTAGGAGAGTTGACCCTGGGGCTGTTGAACGATCTTGAATTGGGATGTTGTTAGATTTTGTGTTTCGGTCGTCTGGGAATCTAGGCCGAAAGATGAAAAGTGAATGCATAGAGCATTGTCGTGGTAACACAGAACTTGCTGAGAGCTTCATCCAACGCATACAGAACCACTGGTGGCGGAAGTATGGGCTTCCCACCCGGTCAGCTAAAAAAGCCAATTGACAAGGCCACAGGCCGTGTCATGTAGGTATACTCCTTTATCGTCTGACAGATACTTAAAACCACTTACCTATAGTAGCCATACTACCTTAGCCTCAGATGAAGCGTTACCTTGGCTCGTCTCCAGAACTGCCGGAAACTCACTGCTCGCAGGCAGAGCACATGAAGGCGAAACTAGCGAACTATAGGCAGAGCTCTACAACTCCTCCAAGACAACGGGGGATCTGTGGAATACTCAGTTGCTTTTATCCTCTCAGCCTTTGTCAGCGACATGATGGACGACGGGCACAAAGATTGATACCGGTGACGGCCATTCTTCTTCCTACGAACAATGAGCAAGAGAAGGGACCTTACTATCTTATTGAAAGTAGTAAATCCTCTCACATTGACATATAAAAGAGTCAGCTTTGATGCATTTGTCAATGGATCATCCAACCCACTCAGCTTCGCTTTCAAGAGACCAAGCAAGATCTTGATATCATGAAGTACATAGGTGTGTGCAGCTCCCGAACCCCCGGGATGTCAAGCCCAACCCCTATCCACGATGTCGCCGTCCTGTGCCTGACCGCGCTGGCGGAATTCTGGGGCCTGGGCGTCCTGGCTCCGGCGGACGCACTCGGCGACGACGCCTCGCGGGACGCATTCTACCTGGCCGAAGACGGACCGAACACGGTCGAAATCCTTGAGGAGGTGGTCGAGGAGTGCCAGGCGCTGGAGACCATTCTGGCGGAGCGAAACAGCGTTCGAGACGAAGTCGGCAGCCTCCCGCCGGCGATGGCGCTGGAGTTTCTCTGCAGACTGGCAGACCTAGCTCTGGAGTGTCGGGATAAAGGACGCGCCTATGCGTCCGAAAGGCAATTCGACCCTGAGACCGCGTTCGAAACCACGGCCAAGGATGCTTGGGCGCAGCTGAACGGCCGGTACCGCTGGTGGCGCCATGACCCGCCGCGCGTTCTTCTGGGGAGTGACTTCACAGCGGTGCAGGAGCGGGTGGAACGGGCTCGCGCCTCACGAAGCACGACACTTCACAACAAAGAAAACGAAATCCTGCCCCCCTGGCTACCCGAGGAACACTCCATCGCCTGGATGCAGGTCCTGCAGAAGGCGATGCGGGAACTGGCCGGCGAAGTGCTGCCCCTGATCCGGGGGATGGCGGCGGCGGTGCGACGGGTCTGGTTCCGCGAGGCCGATGCGCATTTCGATCCCCCGCGGCATCGCCAGTTCGACTACCAGTGTATGGCGTATGTCCTCAACCGCGAGCAGGACTATGGGATTGAGAAGGAGAAGCCACCGCAGCGGCCAATCTTGCATTCACTGCAGGCTAGGAACGCGCTGCTACAGGACGTGCTGGTGCAAAGACACTTGATCGTGAGTAACCTGGTGCGGCGCAACCGGATCCTGTACGCACAGGAGGAGCGCGGGCATGCCGTGTACTCGGCTGAGCAAATGCGGGCATTCACAGAGCACGGCGAGGCCTTGCCCACGCCGCCTGCGGCCGGGTACCTGCGCGGGTTCTACGAGGACAGGCCCGATGAACTCTGTGTGGAGCAGATCTCGACACACGGTCTCACCTGTCCGTGCTGCCTGGAAGTCCAGCGTCCGGAGGTGGCCCGGTCGTTCGAGGCCTGGAACACGCATATCGCGGAGGACCTGTGTCCGTACATCTGTCTCGATCCCAACTGCCGGGACCCCGTGTTTTCGAGCCCCTCGGCCGACGGTTGCGCCTGGAAAGAGCATATGCTCAGCCAGCATTGCTCGAAGCTCTCGGCTTGTCCGTTCTGCAGCTGGCCCCCCAACCCCGAGGAGGTCGACCCGGAGCACCTGCTGGCGCATATCGCGATTGAGCTGCAGTTCTTTGCATTGTTGGCGTTGCCTTGGGCGACGCGTGACCTGCAGAAGAAGAATGCGTTCAAGCAGTGGTATGACCTGCGATACCCCGGCGAGGCGGTGGACAGCCCGTACTACCCCGTGGAGTTGCTTCAGCTCCAGTACTTCTACGAAGATTGTTCTGACGGGGTCTATGGGGAGCTCAGCTCCGAGGCTGAGACAGAGTAGTCTACTTGCAATTGTCTGTATTATGCTGCTTTCCTAACTCTATTCCTTCAATGTAAGATAAGATATACATCAAATCTATGTCAGCTATCCATTCTCCTTTGTATATGAAAAAAAATTCATTTTGGTCTCTTCAATCGTAAAGAAAGAGGTCCAAGCCTTGCCAGGAATCATGTACGCGCGCCTAGATCCGGCCTTGAAACTCAACTCCTCTCGCATCGTCTTTCCCAGACCCGAAAGAAGCCAATAGTTTGTGCCCTCAAGTAAAAGCGCTAACACTAGTATAGTTGTCTACAGCATGCCCCTTCCGACCCGCATGACGTTACAGCAATCTTGCGGTTCACATCTATGCGGGATTTGCATTCCGACCAGTGAGATGTCTGCGTTGTCAGGTTCGAGACCATGGCCGAGTGGGCCATGGCGATTTCTTGTCTGTTTGCTATATTTGCTTTTCCGAAAGTACAGAATTAGGTTACTCCCGTCGCTTCAACAGCCACCATGTATGCTGGAAACTACGGCGACGGCTGGACTATGCAAGAACGCTCCTGGCGCGTGATGTTGCAAGATGTATTTTACAGCCCTCCTTGGTTTCTCCCTTGTCAAGAGACTTGTTGAGCTAATTTTCTCCATAGAGTCATCGAAATAGGTTAAAGTATAGTAGGAATGGTTACGATGACCGCCCAGGCTAGTTGCCGCGGAGCTATGCCCTAATCCAATGGCTCGCCCCCGAGCAGAGGAAACGATGCAACACAGAAAGACTGACGAAGTTGTATTTAACACAAACCCAAATCCAGGAGAGACCAAGATCACTCTGATTAGAAATGGCACCAGAGCAAACGCACCTGTATAGACACGTTGGGTTCATGCAAAGCGTGCAGAGTGGTCTCGTTCTGAAACACGGTCAATGCCGGCATCTAGCGCTTAGAGCGGCAAGAACGGATATTCCGTCCCCAACGGTTCATCTCGGTGCTCGTGCCCTACTGAGTAGTACGCATTTGCTTGAGTTCTTAGAAGTACATGATTTCCGAGGCTTCGGTGATGCGGCAAGTCTGATTGGTAAATACCCCCAGTAGGATCATTGTTGCGCGTCGGTTGCCTTTCCTTTTACTGCTCAGGGGCTGACCATCACCCGACCCGGTACTTTTGTCAGGGGTTTATCGCCAGGAACGGCCACCGATGGTGCCGCGATAAGCCCTATTTCTATCCCTACTAAGCAGTTAGGGGGTTCATCCTGGCGAGGAGAAAGTGATGTGTCGTAGGTTCTTTGGGAGTCTGGATTCTTGTTTACTCACCTGCAGTTCTGTAGGGAGCTGGGTTGGTTATAACAGGAGATCGAAGCTACCCTCATCCAACTTATGGATTGAGTGCCCAAAGACTCAGATTGGGTGACAGGAGGGGCTTTCAGAATACATACACAAAGATGAGTAGCAAAGACATGAAGGTAAGGTAGTGCGAACCTGCAAAGAATTACTCAAATAAGCTAACGCAGATAGACACCTTCGACGACATCGAAGTCCCACGAAAAGACAACACCACAGCGCTTGACGGTAAATGACCAAAACGACCCCACCCTGAGCGTCAATCTACACCTAAATCGATCGTCCAAAGTTTCCGAGCAGCACTCATTCCTTGATATGCACCGCCAGAACCAGGAGCTCAAGGCCATGCTATCGGAATGCAACACCACTCTACAACGGTGCATTGCAGAGCTCGATAAAAGCTTAGCCGAAAAGGAAAAAAAGCGACGGAAGTAACGAGGGCCGGCTATGCTACAATCTTGTCACGATCCATCGAAGACGGATGCCGACTCACTTTCATCACGTACCTCCACACATATGCCTGACGAGTCACAGCGAAACCCAACATCGCATGGTCGCTTGTGTCTGGCATTGAATTGATACTACAATCAAGACCATCTAAGGAACTTGTTTTATTGTACTGTACAGTTGAACTACAATGGTGGCACTGCAGATTTGTGCTCTAAGTCTGCCTGCGGACCCACTTGGAATGACGAAAATGCTGTACTGAATCATTTGCTGACATGTTATGTATCGCATTTTTGTTTCTGGACTCTTCAGTGAACATAGGGTTCTAGAGTTTATATTACTCACACACAAATTCAGTGCTTCTAGGCCTGTAAGGTCTACATTAAGGATATTCAATCACGTGTGACAGGATAGAGTGGATCGACGACCCTAAATGATGACCGATACTAGCCTCTTATCTCCGCCATCTCAAACAGCCATCGCTATCTCCGCATTCTCCGAAATATCGTCCAATTGCTGACTCGCCCAGCCATTGCTAGGTTATGCAACAGTAGTCGACCAAAAAAGCACGCGGACTCAGCAGGGCTCTGTTCAATTTAGACCTCAAATCCCTGAGTGATGTTCCCCACTTACAAGGCAAACTGACGTCAATGGCCCCTCTTGCTTAGTTCAATCAGCCACTTCAACCCAGAAGAGCTTGGCACGACATACTATAAAGCCAACTCACCTAGCCAACATATAGCTCAATCATTTTTTTTTTCACCGAGTTTTATCAGCAACAAGCCAAAACCACAAGATGACCGACAAGGCGAGCGACAACAGCTCCCTCTTCCACCACCGCCAACTGGCGCCGGCGGCCGCCGTCCGCGTCTCACCTCTCTGCCTGGGGACGATGACCTTCGGCGGCCGCCAGCAGGGCCGGTACGGCGACTGCACGCGGGAAGACGCATTCGCCCTGCTGGACCACTTCTACGAGCAAGGCGGAAACTTCCTCGACACGGCCAGCGGGTACCAGGAGGGCGAGTCGGAGGTGCTGGTGGGGGAGTGGATGGCGGCGCGGCAGAACCGCGACCAGATCGTGCTGGCCACGAAGTACACGACGGCGTACATGACGCACCACCGGGACCGCATCCAGTCCAACTACGGCGGCAACAACGCCAAATCCTTGAAGGTCAGCGTCGAGGCTTCCCTGCAGAAGCTGCAGACCTCGTACATCGACCTGCTGTACGTGCACTGGTGGGACTACACCACCTCGATCCCGGAGCTCATGCACGCCCTGAACGACCTCGTCGTCGCCGGCAAGGTCATCTACCTCGGCATCTCGGACACCCCCGCCTGGGTCGTCACCAAGGCGAACCAGTACGCCCGCGACCACGGGCTCCGCCCCTTCGCCGTCTACCAGGGGATGTGGAACGCGGCGATGCGGGATTTCGAGCGCGAGATCATCCCCATGGCGCGGGAGGAGGGGATGGCGCTGTGCCCCTACGGGGTGCTCAACCAGGGTCGGTTCCAGACGCGCCAGGGGTTCCAGGAGCGGGACAAGCATAACCCGGGCCGCAAGTTCATCCCCACGTCCGAGCACGATAAGAAGATCTCGGCCGTGCTGGAGGATATCAGCACCGCCAAAAGCGCGGAGATCGTCAGCGTGGCCTTGGCCTATGTGATGCAGAAGGCACCCTATGTGTTCCCCATCGTCGGGGGCCGCAAGGTCGACCACCTCAAGGGCAGCGTGACCGGGTTGAGCGTGGCGCTCAGTGAGGAGGATATTCAGAAGATTGAGAGTGCGTATCCGTTCGACTTTGGGTTCCCGCACACGTTCTTGAGTGGCTCGATGTTCGATAACTCGACGCCGCGGATGGCGGACAAGCCCGGGGATGTCTGGTTGACTAAGAATTTGGGCACGTTTGACTGGGTGGAACCGTCTAGGCCGATCCGGCCGTTTCAACAATAGATGCTTGCCTGAGGTTCGCGGTTGGGGTTTGTTCTGTGCTCGTCCTGTGCGGTCGAGAACTTCAACTTGACATAGTGATGATACCTGTGAGAGGAGTCGAAGATGCTTGGATTCTGACTACGTCAGGCTATCTCGGAGGAACTAGCTAAGGCCACCAAGGTGGGCGGTGAGCGAGCAGAGTCATACCGTAGTTCAATTAGAGAAATGGAAGAGTTGACTCGAAAGAAAGTGCTGTAAAGGACGATGATACTTCGGCTTCTGCTTGTGACTCATGAGCAATTAGGGTGTGTAAGTGACTTTAGGGCTAATGAGTCCAGTACTAAAAGGATCGAGGATCTATACTAAAGTCTTACCCGGACGCTAACCCTCACGCTATACTAATTCCTCTCCCCGCCTTCTCCTCCCGCACTGACCCTACTTCAAGTTACTCTCTCTTCAAGACCCTTGAAGGATCCTCGCGAGCACAGCACTTGAAACGTAGAATCATATGGTCAGAGCATAGTCTTCTGCACAAACTCTCCTCTTATAATCAAGACCAATGGACCGAGCCCTCGCCCTCCCTGAGCTCCTCGAGCCCATCCTACTGGCTCTCGATCTCCGAACCCTCCTGACTTCGGCCCAGCGGGTCTGTATCCAATGGCGAAGCATCGTCCAAGGATCTTCCTGCTTGCAGGAAAAGCTATTCTTCAGGCCCCGAGCAACGACCAAAAGAGATTATTCCCCGGAACCGATATTCAACCCTCTTCTGACGACAGCCTTCCCCGCAATCTTCCACGCTGTCTCCCCACACCGCGACCGGGAATTCAACATCGCCGACCTAGAACTCATCACGCACCCGACCAAGCGAACGGCGTACCTGCGCCCCGAAGCGAGCTGGCGGGCCATGCTCATCCAGCAGCCGCCGACATCCTCGTTCGGCATCGTGCAACGCAGTGGCGGCCAACTCGGGTATAGCGGCTCATATGAGATAATGGTATGCACGCTGCACACTTCCAAAACTCGGAAATGAAACCCGCTCCGTTCCCCCTTTTAGATTGGCCGTAAAGGAGAACAACCAAAAAAGCAAAAAGGGGGGATTTCACTGACAGTAGACCGTTTTGCAGAAGACGGAAGGTGATTTACGCATGGAAGCACTGTTCGAAGTGCTATTCTTCCACCATGACATCGACGCCTACAACTGCCCCGACGGGATCATCTGGTGGAGCGAGGGCGCTGAGCCAGAGTTTAGGAGGTTGCTCGAGCCCTTTGCGGAGGAGGAGGGGGAGAAGGTGGAACAGCCCGGGGTGCTGGTGCATGTGAGCTTCTTTGTCACTTGCACGTCAACGGAATCTGAGCTGGAGGATGAGGATTATCGGGACGTGCTGAATGCTGTGCGGGCTGGGTACCAGGCGCTGAGGCTGGAGCCGAAGGCCTTGGCGGCGCCCGAGTGGGAGAGGCAGACGTGGGAGTATTCCAGAAGTTGGGACTGATTTGTTGGTGGTCAAGCGTACTGTACAGTACACAAGACAAGTGTTTTGAAAGATTGTTCTTAGGGGGGAAGAATTAATTTCATTGCAGTTGAATATGGAACTGTGGGCTGGAAAGAGGGATACTAGCTACTTAGCATTGTCTAAGGAGTCTTGCTTAAGGTTATTGTACCAACCCAGCGTCTTTCAAGAATGTGCCGAGCATCCAGTCACGTGTGAAATAATGGTGTGCTGCACCCTGCTGAATTCCCTGTGTCTTGGAAAGCGCACGAAACGAGATGCTGACGGTAGAAATATCCAGAGGTCCGAAGGAGGTTTGCGCATAAAAAAACTGTTTGAACTGCTCTTCTTCCACGAGGATCACACTGTGCAACTACCCTGACTAGATCATGTGGTGGGCCAGCCCGCAAGCGAGGTGTTGGAGAAAGTACGCGAATCCTCTTCTGCGGAGAAGATTGACGAGCCCCAATTGCTGGTGTTGGCTTTCGTCAATAGCGTGGGGCCAAGCGACCCCATTGATGAGGATCAAACCAGGATCTGATGGATGCTGTTCAGGATGGGTACTGGGAGCTGGGGATGGAGCCCAAAGCTTTGGAACCGGAGTGGGTGGTGTAAAGACCCACTTGTCCAGTTCGTGTTGTAATATCCACTGGAAGAAAATGCTACACATCAGCAGCTTAGTACCGAACGTCTCAAGTTACAGAATTAGCCCCCTTGAGGCTCCGGGGTCCCTTTGTTTCGTGCATCAAAAACGTGGTTTTGATTGCACTTCATTTGAAATACTTAAGAATCAGGCCCTTTAATTAACGTGGAGTTTCTCCACCCCCCAAATCCGGCCCAACATACGGCTATCACTACAGCCATGGGGTATGAAGAAGGGCACTAAAGCCCGGGGTATTGTCCCCGAGGACCCACTACTATTGTCGTCACCCTCACCCGAAAGTAATGTGGAACAGAGACAGACCCCTTAGCCTGGAAGAACATTAGGGCTCCACTGAACCATGCCGACCATTGCAAATACAGCCGCCCGTGTCGATGGCGCATGTCAGAGGTCTTATACACATCTAATCCCTCCTTGAAAGCTCGAGGGATATGAAAAAAGCAGGGAGGGAGCTCTCTGAAGGACAGCACCACGATATACATTTAGTCAGTGCTGCATACTGGAGAAAGACCTCACCAGTTTTATGCAATCTTCCTTTATATTGTGATCAGGCTACTAAAGTACAATTTGATTGGCAAGATGGCCGAGTGGTTTAAGGCGTCAGATTTAAGAAATTGACCTCTGATCTTCGAAAGAAGGCGCGGGTTCGAACCCCGTTCTTGCCAACACCCACGAAACATTTTGCTTTTTGGCACACCAGTCCACTGTCTGGGCAATCAACTCATCAGCCATCCTTTTCTCCAAGCACATAGAGATTAATCGTAGCCTACATAGTACTTTAGGGTCTTCGTCAACACAAACCGGACCCTGTTGCTAAGATTCCTCTTGATCAAGGCACTGGCTCGTCCGAAGCATTGCTATCGCTAGGAGGTTCTGTCATGAGGGGCTAACATAAGAAATGAAGTGCAAGAAACCCAAGACGGCCAACTGGGTCCGTGGACATAGAAGGGGTAGAGTATGGTGAAGGTAGCAAAATCAACGTCTTGCAAAGGTAAACTAGCTAGATTGAAAACCGCAAGATTTGTCTTGAAAATCCTTCCCCACAGACTTATCTTTCTTGTGATACATCACCCAGCCCGCAACGGGTTGTAGAGAGTCCAAGCCCGTAATCCCGTCACCACAAGGCTCCTCCAGGGGCCGACCACTCGATTTGGCATCAATCCCGATCATCCCCGCCACCATCATTGTCTCATACTCCACCCCATTATCATTGACATGTAGCGGCACCGAGGAAAATCCCGGGGGGGTAGCCGACGTGTTGATGTAAGGATATTGTACGCCGTCCAGCTCACACTTGACCGTCCCCTTATGCAAGCCCGTGTCAGAAATCAACTGGCCCTGCGCATTCCAGAAGCAAAACGCCGTGATCCAACCCGAGAGAAAGTCCTCACCACTCCCTGGGATGAACCGATGCACGCACCGACCCCAGAACTCCCGTGCCGCGGGACCCGTGGGATCGTCAAAGCAGGCCACGAACCGGGTCAGCACCGGACGGAGCAGCGCCGCGAACCGCGCCGGCTCATCCCCCAACGCGGGCAGCCGGTCCAGCTTCTCCACCAGCATCTCCCAGTCCCGCCGCTCGCCGAGCATGGTCACGTTGGGGATGCCGCAGAGCAGGAAGGCCGAGAAGCTGAAGTACTCCTGCATGCTCCCCATCAGCAGGATCGCTGCCACGACCCGGTCGTTCTCGGTGGTGGTGCTGAAGTCGGGCATGACCCAAGCGCGCAGCTCCGGGTCCACCACGTTATCCTGGACTGCAGTTGACAGGGCGAGCGCAATCGCGCCGAAGTCGACCGTCTCCAGGGTCCCATTAGCGTACACCCTGAGTTCCTTGCGGCCCTCGTGGGTCACGAAGTGTGCGCGGAGCTCCTCGGCGTTCGCGTTGATGTAGAAGGAGACTTGGCTGAGGATCGCGAACCAAATGTCTTCGGGACGGACGGTGAAGTCGTGATGGTGGCAGTAGGCGTAGAAGAGGGCGTCGACGAAGCCGTTGCTTGCACCGGTGACGTGGTTGCTCTCTAAAGGATGAGAGAAGCTACTGCGGATGATGCGCTGGCTTTTGTTGTGTTCTTCGTAGCAGGACTGCTCAAAGAGCATGTCGTCGCTTGTTACGCGCTCTCTGTGCCATTGTCGGGTGCTGTGGTCTGCGGTGCGGATCGTGACGGGCATCTCGGGGTTTAGCTGATAGTTTGACTGTGTGGGATGTATGGTCTGAAGTGCTGGATGTAGGTGGGGATGTGTGTTGAGGGAGAAATGGCTCAAGAGAGCTTAGATGCTGAGGGGTATAGATAAATATCTCAATGCGGTGGCTGATTTACTTGTGTTCAGCCAGCCACTAAAGGACCCCTGGTTCCTAAATGGCCATGAGAGTTCACCGCCTCAGCTGCCGCGTGTACAGTGACTCAGTGGAATTGCGCTCCACTAGTAGGCTGTGGGTCGGTGGTTCCATCGGTAGATCTTTCCCAGATTGCCTGGAATCCATCACATGGGGCAAGCCCCGGCTTGCCATTGAACTATAGCATCATATCTCTTCTCGTTGTTTGTTGTCCTGCTTTTCTTTCTCTCTTCTCCCCTCTTTCTTCCTTTCTCTACCTTCTTTCGCACATTCATCTTCAAATTGGGGAGTCGTGACGAAGGTGATCACAAGGTATATAACCACTGGCTCTAAGCCACGGATACGTTCGATGAGATTATGTTTGCTGCCTGTCTATTCTTTCTTCATCCTGTAAGCGCCGGATTTTATCGAATGGCGTAGAGAGTATTAGAATTCGTCCTTGGTCCCTGTTGCACCAAGTCTTGGTGCCCCGTTGCTGGGTCTGGATTCTCTCGAATTTTGTGATGAGTTTGTCTGCGATAGGTCCCAAGATACAACAGTAGAAGTAAGTGCAGGTGTGTCTTGGGATAACTTAAAAAGCTCGGTTTAGGTAAGAACTCGAGATTTCAAGCCGAAGAGCCAGCATTGATATCCATACGGTAGACCCCGCATCACATTGCGGGGTAATCCTCACTCCGGATAGACTAACTCTCAATATTCGATACCACCATTTACTATCAATCCTCAGAATATTCAAGCATCCTCCGCTACATGCCACTGATCACCAACTCGGAAGCCCACCGGAAACGGGTCAGTGGGATCCAACCCCACCTGGCGAAACCCGGTGATCCACGCACTGCCCTTGACGACCGGCAGCACCGCCTCATACTGGCCCACCCGCGTGGTCCCCTCAATCCAGCACTCAAAGCTACTGCCGATGATGCTGCGGTGCTGGAACTTCTCCCCAAGTTGCAGCTGGCCCCGTGCATGCATCACCGCCATGCGCGCTGAGCTTCCCGTTCCACAGGGACACCGGTCAAATCGTCCAGGCGACACCACGACCGTATTCACAGCCATCAAATCACCCGTCGGAGCAGACCCAATCAAGGGCTCAGTGAACTCCAGAATACTCACGCCCCGGATCTGGGGGTTGTCCGGATGCACCGGCACGAAGTCACTCTGCTGCACAGCCTGCTTAATGCGCTCCCCAATCTCAATCAACTTCGGCCCATTGCGATTCTCAATCTTCAAGCCCCCCGCAATCTTCGTCGCATCGACAATCGCGTAGATCATCCCACCCCAAGCAATATCCACAGCCACCGTCCCCAACCCCGGAACCTCGACCGGAAGATCCAGCGCAAAGACAAAGGAAGGCACGTTATGGAACGCGACGGCGGTGCATTTCCCATTTGCGCAGTCGGCGGTCACCGCCACGGGGCCAGCAGCAGTATCCAGCAGAAGCTCTGTGACGGGCTCGTGCATCGCCACCATGCCCGTGTCCAGCAGCACGGTGGTGGTGCAGATGAGGTTGCCCCCGGACATGGGCGGGTACTCCTCGCTCTCCATGATAAGGAACCCCGCGTCGGCCTCGGGGTTGCACGGCGGCAGGACGAGATTCATGCACATGGCCGGTCGACCGCGGGGCTCGTTCAGCAGCAATTGGCGGATATGGTCCTCGCGGTCGCGGAAATGCGCCAGCTTCTCGTACATGTTGCTGCAGCCGGGCGGGTCGAGCACGCCGCCCACGATCACGTCCCCGACTTCCCCGGCGCAGTGGCAATCCACGATGCTGATGTTGCGTTTGAAATGCATGGCTGTTAAGATGAACTGTGTTTGGATGTTAGTATAAAGTGATAAGCGGCGAGGTGCGCTTTATAGGATGGTTGTTGTTATCATGCACAGACGAGGGCGGCGGCTGCACTAACCTGCTTTCCCGGGCCTGCAGTGCGGGGGTGGGCTAGGCTTATCTACAGATAACGTACATAGACTAACTATAGATACAGTGTAGTACATCTTGATGCAAAGGACTCAAGCTCTAGTGGCCTCGGGCTTCTCCTTTGCCTTTATGGAGCTGTTAAGGGGTACACATAACAAGGGCGAGATAAGCATCCAAGCACTTACTACAACTAGCCACTCGCAGATTGTGTTCTGGGCTGGATGCTTGGCTGCCCTCAGTCTCCTTAAGGCTTCACGAGTCACCGCGGGTTCAGGAATACCTTTGTGACAACGGAACAAGAGTTCTGAACCCCTCAGTGGGAAGGTGTTAACCTCTGTAGTATCGGTGGACTATACATCAAGCTCGTTGGCTATTTAATTAACGAGCAAGAGTTGTCGAGCAAGAGCAAAGAGAAATCACCTAGCCTCGGTTGCAGTCGCCATAAGGTTATTTGGAAGGGAACATAGGGCGGGAATGGCCATGGTGCCTGAATCCGCGAACCACGACTCGAAGATCGATCGCGCAAGGGCCGAATGGAAATAGCCCGGAAGTGAGTGAGTCTTAGTAGCCTATTCGCAGAAGCGATCAAATAGCTGCGCATTAAATGTCGTTTTCCCAGCCTGTCGAACACATGCGTACCATGGCATCCATTACAGCTTAGACAATAGACAAGGAAAACCAAGACATATCGAACAGACCTGCGGTAGTAGGCCTTTGCGATCATATTTGGATGTGGGTTTGGCATATATATACAAGTCGATACGGCTCATCATCATTAATACATATGGACAATACATACAACAGTGTGCTTCTCTTTTAACGGAATCCGAGCATCTACAATGCCAAGAGCAGGGCCACGAAGGACACACCCACCACGAGAGTTGCGAAGTCAGTGCGCAACGCAGGGGCCCAGTTCTCCTTCTTATCGTTCGAGTCACTGTCACTGTCACTGCCACTGCCCTTGCCACTGCTCCCACTGCCGCTACCGCTCTTCCCCGTTGCGGTCGCGCTGGCCGCGCTCGCAGTCTGCGTGTTCGGCGTCCCCGTCACCTGGGGCACGGCAGTGGCTCCCGTTCCGATCTCCAGGACATGGTCGGGCCCGGGATTGGTGTTGGTCTTGGCGAGATGGATCTCGTTGTTGGCGAGGTCGTAGACGACGTAGGCGCTGCGCAGGAAGGTATCGCCCAACAGATAGATGCCGCCGCTGGCGGTCTCGCTCTCCGGGGCGATGCCGAAGGCACAGTACCCGAAGCTGGCTTCCAGGAGCATGTCGCTCAGGGGGATGGAGAGGTTGAAGCCGGAGAAGGCGAAGACAATCTCGTAGTCGCTCTTCCTGGCAGCGTCGCACTTCAGGACGGCCAAGCCCTGGCTCTCGTAGTACTCACCGCCCACGGCGTCGATGATGTCCATGGCGGTGCCCGTGGGGAGGTAGGTCAGCGAGGTGCCGCTGTCCAGGACGCTGACGGCGGGGAAGGCGGTGTTGTTGACGCTGATCGATTTCCCGGCTTCGGTGACGTGCACGCCGCTCAGGTTGACGGCCAGCTCCGAGTACTCGCCTTGTTCGGCCTGGATGGGCAAGGTGTGCAGGCTGCCGAGGTACTTGGCCGTGTTGATCCCGCCGAACAGGATCGTGCCCTCGCCCGCGTCGATGTCGTCCAGCCATAGGCTGTACGCCGCAGATTTGATGTAGCCCTGGTTCACCAAGGCCTCCGGCAGATTCGCGTACCCCTCGTCGTTGAGGAGGTCGGCGTACTCGTTGCTGGCGTATCCGATGCCACATACGCCCTCTGTGGGTTTCGTAGTCAGCTGAGGGGGAAAATCATACAGAGGAAGAGGAGTCGGTCGGTCGCAGAGGGGCTACTCACGTTGGGTACTGCTCTCTTCAGCCAGACCGAACTGGAAGTCGGTCAGGGTTACATTCCCGAAGGCGACGGTGTCGGTCACGTAGTCTCCGATGGCCCCGCTTCCGTCCACATACATGATGGCGAACTCGTCGTTGACGACCTTGAATGTGGAGGAGGAGGATGAATCGAAGACGCCATATGGGTTGTCGGAACTCGAGTTCCCTGCGTTGACCCAGAGGTCGCTGCTGCCGGTGTCCAGAATCACTTCCACCGCCTGTGAGGGGGTGCCGAGGTTCAAAGTGATCGCATAGTACGTTTCCTGGAGCGATTTTTAGAAAATCAACATTACACCTGCCAGCATGGGAGCTTACTTCGTTGTCGATATCTGTCTCCGGCGCTGATCGTTTGTGGCGAGCATGGCTCAGGCCCTGTCGCCGATGGATATCATACTGAACTGTAGCGGGCTGGGCGCGCTCGTGCAGAGTGAGAGCACCAGTTGATTGCGCTAGACAGGCCAACGAAAGGAGAAGAGTGTTCCTCATGATCGACTGCTGGGTTGACTGGCAGGGTAGGTGATGGTGTCGATCGAGCTGGAGGGTGTAGAGGCACAATACAGAGGATGCAGGGGGGTTTTGAAGGGTAAGCCTGCGCCTGGTTGATCGCTTAGACTTCCACCAACGGTCCCGGAACTGGCACGCTTGAGTCTTGGAGCCCCCGCTAAGTATACCTAGTACCAAAACTAAGCCACAAGAGTGATAAAAGGCCTTGGGCTATGGGGCTATGTAACCTTGCACTTGAACCCTTCGACCCTTTCTCGACGATTTGACTTTGCAGAGTGGGACGACAAGGCGGAGGCTCTCGCTTGGCAGCCCACCAGAAGTTGGTGTTTAGACTTGAGAAACGCTGCAGACTCTAAGCCCTTTATGGAGGCCGCAAGCAGCGGCTAACATTAGCGAAGCCTAGTTAGCACAGTTGTTACCAGTTGTTACCTGTTATTACCTAGTTTAGTCTACTTAGTAAGTGGTTATGCGAGATGAGGTCAAGCATTTAGCGCCCTTTTGACTCATTGCTGCCTGCCAAGTGGGATCCACTGGATGTCTTCCCCCTTTTTCTCTACCCATGCAGTGCCCAGACAGTCCAAGAGTGGATGTGTTAAACGAGGCTGGACAACACAGCCGTGACGCGAGACGACAGGACGTCACAGTCGAAAAGTCAACCGGGCCGGCTGCTGCCTTCTGTGGTGTGGAGACCTTTTCCCTGCGCCCGCTACCCAGGGCCCCCGGCAGATAACTATGATCAACGTCGGGATCGAGAGAAACAAGAAAAAAACATCACGGCTGTGGCTTTTCCCTTTTCCCTGGTCGCCACCTGCTCGGAGTCCCGGAAAGCTAGCATCGATAGTCCGGAGCTTCTATACCCGAATCGGGTAGAAAACTCTGACGGCATAGTGGGGTGTAAGCATCGATGGGCCAATGGCATCGGGCTCAATCCGGCCGATACAGTGGATTAGTTAAGGGGAAATTGCAAGATTGGCTTGGGCATGTGATTTTATCCCCGAAATCCTTCCCTAAGTGGGAAAGGAACGGGGGTCGTGGTTGATCGGTTTCGATGCAGGGACCTTCACGATCGACGCACATTGTGACAGCCAAGCAAGTCTGTCGGCGATATCCGCGGAGGCACTTCGGACCCCGATCCCTTTTTGCCTTAGGACGAACTGGAGTTCTTGGTGTTCACCCAAGCGGTGACTGTTGCGCGGCCAACATGGAAAGACAAAGATGCAATTACTGTCAAATCTGGTAATCTTGCTGGGCCGATAATCTCCCACCGTTTGACGTGCATGCCGGTGATTTTGTCAGCATATGTTACTGCATGCGGCCGGTGATATTTGTGAAAAGAGTTTCCATAAGCTCTTCTTAAAGGGTCATAAGAGACATTACCTACCAAGATCCCGGAGATGGCCAAGCCCCAGTGTATCCTCACTGGTTCCCAGAACTGGCGCCTTGAATGTTCGTATCAGAGCTCAACCCCGTACTTTGCTTGGGATATCTTCATCAAACGGGCTCTAGCCGATCGAAGTGACGACAAAGATGTTGGGAGCAAGACCGGGAAAAGATAAAGTCACTATCGGCTTGGTATTGGAGTCTTTATCCGGTGGGATCCTTGAGTCCTTTCCTCACCACGACGATATCAGAGACTGATGGAGTTTACTCGAGAAGTAATGCAGTGGCTCTAACCAGATTTAGTCGTAATAACAAGAGATTACCGCCCAGGCGCTATGGGTAGGAGCCACCAAGAAGGTGACAAACCCCAAGCGAGAGTTGTTCTGCCACAGAAGAGAGATGCACGATCAGATGCACGATGATACTGGAGTTTATTTCCGCTTTGGGAATGCGCTTTGGCTTCACATATGACGGATTAGGAAGGGCTTGTCAGCATCATGGATGCCTGAGGAAACTGACCACATGATTCGATGCGATTCACCAAGCGAGTTCACACGCAAATCACTCTGTTCCAAGCAGCAAGACTAAGGTTTCTTAATTGCTCATTCCTGGACATCATCAGTATCCAAATCGCCTACCTGGATGCCAGAAGTGACGATTTATCTTGAACACCATCGTCGTCACTTATGAGTTATCAATATCTGGCCTCTGCTGGAAGCAAGCATCAACTCAATTCCTTCTAATAACGTACAAAATATCGTAAAACTCAAGTTCTTTATAGTGCCTTCCAAATAAGTGAGGTTCTTCTCCAGTGAATCCTTCTAGTCGTACAAAGGCCCCTACATCAACTTGCCATCTATCTTTCTCCTCTCACCGCTCACTTGAAATTCTTCTTCCTCTCGCCTCACTTGAAAATTCTTCCATCCCTCATCTAACCACTTCCAGCTTTCTTCTCTCCCTCTCACTTCAAACACATTTCCATCCTCATCCACCTACTTGCATCTTCCTTTACCCTCACCTCTCACTTCATAGACATCTTCCTCCGCATCCAGAAGGTTTGCTCGCAGCAAGAAGTACCATCAAGGTCAGCGAAGATGTATAACCCACAGGGACCATTTTGCAACAACTGCGCTGTGGAAGGCCATACAATCTTTCTTTGTCCGGAACTTCCTTGTCGATTTTGCCACGAAAAAGGACATATCATTCGAGATTGTTCACAATGCCCTGTCTGCCCAAGTTGCGGACTGAGAGGACATGCCCCAAGATGTCCACAACGCAGCGGAAATCAATATTTGCGCGACCAAGATCCTCCTGGGCGGTCATCAAGGCCGCAAGGAACACCCCAGTCAGGACCACGAAGTCGTCTGTTCCCAGAACGCTTCCCGAGTCGATCGCAGCCAACCATAGCTGAGGGAAACAGTTCAAGTGCATCGAATACAGTAAGCCCCAGTCCTCTCGGACTATAGCCTTTCCAATACACTGTGTCAAGGGTTATGATAGATCACTAACTAGTTTCTTTCTCCACTACCAGAACTCGTCTGCAATCTGCCCCGAGATCAAGTTTCCGCCGATCAGGGAAACCTTGGCTCACTTGCTCAGAACCCTTACCGAAGAAGAAAGACCAGAGCTTCGTCATATTCCATACAAGGATTCGATTTCGGCCATAGGAACAATAGATGAATGCGTCGATATCCTGACAAACTCTCTTCACCCGGCAATAATACAGTTCGAGAACAAAATAGTGACTACAGAGATGTATGAGAAGGTTACCCTTGCACGATCTAAGTTGGTACTGACAAAAGGCAGGCTGCATACAGTCCGTGAAAAGCAGGCCTTGACAGAAGAGTGGGGGCGTGACAATGGCTACCTTAGCTTTGTCACAGATGACCGTAACGCAGATTATTGGCGCCCCTATGTAGGCCAATCGGAGAACCCGAAGAATCGGGTCTTGCAGCACCTCGTGGCCATCATTAAGGGAGATGATAGTACCTTG
Organism: Aspergillus floridensis; assembly: GCA_012184565.1. Taxonomy (NCBI): domain Eukaryota; kingdom Fungi; phylum Ascomycota; class Eurotiomycetes; order Eurotiales; family Aspergillaceae; genus Aspergillus; species Aspergillus floridensis. The sequence goes on from WOUI01000001.1 coordinate 23,783, forward strand.
CACTATCATATAGTGGCAAAAGGAGACGGACACCGGGCAATCAATTTCATTAAGCTATGGACTCTGGTTTGGCCGAACCATATCAGCTGTCATATCCCCATGGTCTTTGCGAACATTTTGGAGATGTTCTTGTGCAGATGCTTCCAGTCTCTGGCGCCAGGAATTCTGGAAGAGTACTTCGGTAAGGCCGAATACTCAGCAACTGGCTTGAACGTTGTCCCACCTCTGCTGCAAGGGATCTCACTTGCCCCTAATGTAAGACACAGGTACTCACTGCAACTTGAGGGCTCACCAGACCCAGAAATCAGGGCATGGCCGACCTATCGGTCAAAGCGACGGGGAGGGGTCCAGCCCTTATTACTCCGGACCGGCAATGCTCTTAAGCGGCAGGAGTACTTAGCGATCTTGACTAAGGAGGCAAGAAACCAGCTTGGGATGCCTGATTTGAGCCCACTGGACACCACGGCCCTACCGACCAAACCATTTGACATGGATTACTGGCTGAGAGTAGTGAAAGGTGCCGTTCGAGAGCCCCGAGAACTTGTGAAGCCTCGAGGTAATTTCAACGCCCTTGTTGGAATTGTTCTAGATCAACATAGTTATCTCAGGGAGAGCCAACCACCGTTAGATGACGCGGTCGGGGAGTGTACCGCCTCTTGGGGCCTCCAGGAAAGTGGTTTCACTCCAGAGAATACGTTGATCTGGCCTTTTACTTTTACCCAGGAGATAATCAAGCTCTCGACACCCTTCTCCTTCAAGCGGATGCGGTCAGACGAAGTTGATATCATAACCCAGGCAAACAAGAACCTTATCCAAGCAAGCAACCTACGGATCATCATTTTCAGTGATGCTGAAGTAGCACGATTCCTAGGGCTACGAACACCGATCCACCTCAAATTCAGAGGAATCAACATGACAGTCTTTGCTGAGATCGAAAAGAATTGCATAAAGCGGGTCTATATTCACGCACCAAGGCCACTGTCAATGTTGTGGGCAAACACTGGACGACAGGTGGTTCAATGGTGTGAGATCTTCAGGTTCAGTGCGATCGTGGCAGGGCTCAGTACTACAAATACGACATTCTACGAGAGAGCACTAGTTGGTCGACAGATAATAAAGCTTTACTGTAATGAAAGAGACGGATGCAGCAAGCAGAAGACGACCGCAGACTCGACCAACCCCGGTATTCTCGCCTGGTTGAACCGCAAGGGCTTTCGGACAAGGGCTGCGCTCGAGCGGTTTGAGGCCATCGGAGGGTCGTTTGCTGCATCTCTCTACTTGCTTTGGATAAGTTTACCGCGACGATCTCAGGGCCAAGCCATGTCAACCATCAGTCACACGCCGAAGAAGAAGGTAAATGGCCCACGTGTCTTTTCTGAGGAGAAGGTCCAGGCAATGAAGGATCTCTACGCTGAGATGCAGGACGAGTGGCGCAAGGAAGCTCAGGTTAATCCCTCAGGCCCAGGTAGCGCACTAGATGTCGAGGACGTCAGCGAGGAGGAACTCGCCGAGGCGATTGCGGCGGGCGAAAGGGATGATCTTGAAGCGACAGGGTTGACAGTGTCCTTCGAGAGCGAAAAGGCTCAGGTTGAGGTCACACGAGTATCCAGCAGTCCCAGTGAGACCAGTAACGAAAAGCAGGCGTCTGCAGCGCAGCGAAGCTACGGAGAGCTGACGAAACAAGAGATCCAGACTCAGGTGAGCCTACTGAACGGGCGTCGTTACTTAGGGCAAGACTGGCGGTCAGGCCACAAGAAGGAAGAAGAGCGCAAACTATATGGCATGAAACTACGCATTCATACCGTGAATCGGATTATGATCGAAGGTTTCTACACCAGAGACAACGAGGATGGCATCATCGTCCAAGTCGAGCTCGCTCCGCTTGGGTCTAGACATCTCAATGCTTTTGTTTTTCCCGAGACGACGAACGACCCAGCATGCCGTTTGGGTTTCCGGGTGGCTTTGAAGAATGATAAGGGGGAACAACAAGTCATCTATCCGACATTGCCAACAAATTCTTTGGGTGCCATATTCAGGATAAACAGCTTGGTCGACTGGCTAGACGGTGCCACGATCGATGATCTGAAAGCCCGATGCAGACGACACATCTACATCAACCCAAAGAATAAGAAGGTTGACGACGATTTGAAATTCTTCCTAGACGGTGTTTATATCCTGGATGACGGTTCACGTTCCAAGATCGTCCCACCTACTACAGTAAAACGTTCAAGAGCGTCGTCCAGCGATGGGTCTGAGCCCGAGCAGCCCCGTGGTAAGAAAGGCTCAGAATAGGCTGGCTGCTATGCCTCCGCCTAGCGAAGAAGATCACTGTATCTAGGTTTCAATACTACTTATGTTCTCTATTACTGCTAGTGTAGAGAATTACTGCTATTTTGTGAATACAATATTCCTCCCAAAGTGCCTTGACTGTATGACTTGCGAGTTCTTGATTAGGGATATAAGCACCTTTGTAGCACCTTTTAAAACGTCTCTCCAAGCACGTTTCCAAGTACAATTCCAAACAAGCAGGGCAGTAAAGCCTAAAGCAAGTCAATAATTCTGCCGGCAGAGTTTGAAGCGGTAAGGATTGTGTATAGGGTTGGCCTGAGCATGGGAAATGTAATATTGAGACCAGCAGTCTTTTCTATACTACCGGCAATGGTATTAAAATTCCTTGTATCTTAACTAAAATACTCTTTACATTAGGATTATTAGAGTTCTTTTGGGCCGAAGGTATTGCTATTAGGATTTATATTACAAAGTCCTGTTTTTATTCTTTTTATTGGGATTTTTAGGGTCTATACAGGGAAAAGCCGGAAAGACCCTACCGCCTGCTCAAAGGGGCTTAACGCCGGCTGCATTGGAATTACTGCCGGCGTCAATCAGCATTGAATTGAACTGTCTTGGTGCAAAGCAGGCGGGGATGGTATACTGCCGGCAGAAAAAGAGAAGGCGGTGAGCCCTAGAAACAATGGTAAGACAGGGGTTCGAACCCTGGAGACTCTCGTCATTGGGGAACTTCAAGGTGATAAACATCACTCTTAAATCCAACGCCTTAACCACTCGGCCACCTTACCATCTTGATTGATCATGATCTTATCTAATCTCCTTATCTTATCTAGATCAAAGTGCTATCTTTAGCCTATTGTTATAGCCCATTTCACTTATACCTTAATACTCTGATCAGTCTGCTTTTGGCTGTATCCTACTTGCTCATCAAACCTGATTATATTTGACTGGTTGGTTGTTGGAACCCCCTGCCCTGCCATTTCAAGCCTTATCAATCCTGAATAGGCCCTATTGTTCTCTGAATACCTTATCCCTTGAGATAATCTTACTTTATTCTATTACTATTGTTATTTCTCGATATGATCTCAACATCATAAACATAACACCATTTTCTCTTCAGTTGAAGGTCCCTATGTAGGAAATATCTATCTGATCAATGGTTGTGGTTCAACCATAAATGCAGCCTAAATCTCTTATTGTTCCTGGAAAATCAGGTCTATGAGCCGCGGTGATGCATTTCATATATGAGGGCCTGACTTGCGGGTTCCTCCCTTGACCAAGTTGTTGCAACGCGCCTTTAGCAGGCCAGCAGGGCCTGTACTTGCACTTGTCTATGCATCTTGTTAAGCGTCTTTTTAAGCACCCTTTAAGGCATATTTCTAAGCATTATTCTAAGAATTCTCTCTGACACTATCTCCAGATAAACATAGGTGTATTAATTTGGACCTACAGTCTAAATCTGCAGCTTGGGAGTCTTGCATTATCTCCAGACCCCCTCCGCAAGCCGACGAAGCCCAAGTCTTACATAGAGGTTCAGTATAGAAGTTTGTCAGACTGGTGGATCACCTGACCATGTTAGCCATAAGCCCTATTGGAATAAGGTATATTGTTCCAGACCATTCCAGGCCCAGGCTATTCAGGGGTCAGCTATTCATCCCTACATACTCACCCTTTATTCATTCCCCCCTTCATTCATTCATTCATTTCCTATTCAGGAAATGAATGAACACTGAATTCAGGTATAAATAACCTGATAATTTGTATTAATCTTGAAATCAGTTCAATCAGTTTTTTGATCCAGTGATCATGTATTGAATTCGCCGTCCTGTGTTATTTCTTATTCATTCTATCTTTGATTATTTTAATTTTATTTATCTTTTACTTTGACCTTACTTTGACCTCACTTTTACACACCATTTGTATGTGAAAGTGAGAGATAAGTGAAAACTATCTGAAATCCATCTGATTTCTCTCAAAGTTAAACTTGAACCAACTTAGCAGCTACATCTAACTTGAACTGATGCAAGTTTACTTGAACCAAACTCAACCACCAGTCAGAGGACAAATTTGTAGTATATTTGATGAGAGCATTGCACCGCTTGGCCAGAAGAGTTGTCAAGGCGTCAATCTAGCCGATGGTTCTCCCCAAGGGATCCCAAATCCTGTCAAAAATATATAACTATCTCTTGATCTGGGCAACAAGAATATATAAATGAGCTGATAGTACAGCCAATCAGCGATCAAAATCCTTGCTCAGGCTCTTACAGAGTTGCAAATCTAGCGCTTTGCAAACAACCTGAGCCCGCCCCCGAGTTCGGGATCCATCTGCGTGTAAGCCGCGGATTAGTATCTTATTTTCCTTTTGTCCTTATTTGGTTTGCCCTGAAATCACTGGTAGATCCTCCATTTATTTATCCGATCGGAAAGCTGATTAAGGTTACGCGAGAAGGAGGCAGCGGTGCCAACCGCAGGTGACTGGCATCTGTAATTTCAGAACAATTACCATCCAGGTTGCCAGAACTATGAACAAATATAGGTGACATCCCCATGGATATTTACAGCAAACCAACCTCATGAAACCGCAGATATTGTCGTCGGTGGTCAGGGTCTGCCAGGCCTTGAGACCAGGCCCAGGAGACACCGAGCGAGGCGACCGCCATATTGATTGCTAGGCAATGGTAGACCCAGGCATGACATGATCTGGTACAACCAAGGAAGGCTAAAGAGAGGCTCAATATTTGTAGCTCTGGAACTTACGCCAATGTGATGGCGACCCAGACCCAGCCGGCGTCATATGAGGGGCACCTTAACACTCGACAGGAGCAACTATGACAATACCCGACATGGCATGCATTGCTTGTCAATTCTGCTCTCGCGCTCTATTACCATCAAAGACATGAAACCCATTCATCATGCCAGCCAGAAAGCACAAATCGACACAGCGATGGTCAATTTATCCGTCTCTCCACTCCGAAGTGGCGGCCCTCTTGGAGGAATCCAACCTAGATTTTCGCTTCCACTCGAAGGACGATGATTTCGCGCTCCACATTTATGACACCAATATCATGGGCAGATTCAGTTGTCCCAACGATGAATGAGGTTCGAGTGAGTGGTCCAGCAAGAAGATCGCGACCACCATTCGAATGTATACTAGTGACAGATACAATGCACGAGTATACAACCAGCGCTGCCAGGAATGCAAGCGGCTCAGCCAGCCAGTTCTGGATGACTCGTACGCGGAGCAGGTCGCGTATCGCTTGAAGAAACGGAGTGGAATCGAGATGGAGGCCCCGGTCTATGGTGGTGGGAGTAACGGTCTCCACATCAGGTCACTGTGTGAGGGCTGCAAAGCTGGACACTGCTCTGAGGAAAGGTGGTATTGTTGAAAGATGGAAGGCTTTTGGGTTTGAATGTTCATTGGGTTTCTGTTACATGCTCACTTGTGTCTATTCCTATCTCTGTCAAGAGAAATTGATATCTCTGTTGTGTACATGTCAGGAATATAGGTAGTATTGAGCCTGAGATCTACTATATTGCTAGTTCTTCATACTTAGCTCTCAGGATACATCCGGCACCATAAAGCTTTCATACCGCCGGTGGCCGACAGGGGCGACAGGTTGGTTGGAACTGGGCATCCAGTAAGCATACACTGTCGCACGTCCAACCGCTTACAGTACTTAGAGGTTACCCTTATGAATACTATCGCGACCTGCACAAGAACAAACCGAAGATATTTGGAAGACTCCTCAATTTGGTTGACCTAACAGACAACCCTCTACCAAACAGTAGACTTTCGATCACGATTCGGGCCAAAACTCCGCCCGAACCTGCATGGCCACCGGCTTCAGTTCATCCTCATCATCTATGGTCATGATGGCGCTATACAACATCTCGTAAGCAGAGTGCATCAGGGTGGCATCGAAGCCCTCCTCCGTGAATTCTTCCACGAGGAGGGGCTCGATACACTCCACCCCAAACTGGCGGATGAGCGTCCGCCCCCAGGCCGCAGTCAGATACCGCGCTAGCATCGACTGAAGATAATGGACGGGGGCGAGCATGCGCACGGGGTACCCCTCGTGCTGGAAGGCTCCCGGAAGTCGTTCATCGGTGGCCAGGATCAGATCGCGCCGCGCCAGGTGGTCGAAGATGACACGGTAGCCGATCTCGCGATTGCCGGGGAGCGCCCAGCGCATGGGGAACAAGCGCACGTCGAAGTGGGTCCGCTCCCCATTGATGTTGGCAGTGTCGACGTGGAAGACCTTCTCGTGGTGCGACTCCGTGGGGATTCGATAGTAGCTGCAGCGAGCATTGTCCGTTACGGGCACAAAGTCCGCGGTGAGTAGGTTGTTGACTGCCCGGGTCATGTCAGCTTCTTGCACGACGATGTCAATGTTGTTGCAGGAGAACTTCGCACCGTAGACGACAAAGGCCAGTTGACCCCAGAGAATATGATGGATGCCGGCGCGGTCGAGCACGGAGGATACGTGGCCGGCGATGGCCTCGGCTACTGGGCGGTCGGGGTCTGTTGCGTTCGACATTTTGTGGTGGTTTTACTTGTGGTGGTGATTCCTAGCTAGTTGGGCAGAATTCTCAGGTTCAAATGATGAGTGATTGTGAAGATATTTATGTAATTCGGCATTTAAGGTCTTTTATACCTCTTGAGAAAGAAGAAATGAACGGAGTGCTCCTCTCATTAGCGGCCATCGTCCGGAAGTCCACCTCTTAAGAGGAATAGAAATGGGATACTTACAACATAGAGAACTATAGTTTTGCTCGTAGCACAGGAGTGTTCCTCTGTTTCTTTGTTGCCGTTTTCTTGAGGTTCAATCTACACAGGGAAATCTCAACGGAGACTGGCATGCCATTATTGTATGGTTCCATGAGCTAACAATCAGACCAGAGCAAACTTCTAGTGTAGAAACAAATATTGCAACTTGTGTTTGACGATTGAGCCTAGATTGAAACATCGAGAGAGAGAAAAAGACATGATGTGTGGCGCTCGTTCATGTATCCGTTTGTGGTGTGGTACCTGACGCGATGACATCCTGCCCTATGCAAGATATCTCCCTTGCTTAGCTTCTGTTCTCTCGCTTGAAGATATGTGGAAAAGGTCATCTCAGACACATACTGGCTGTGCTTAAATGTGTTCGACATCAAAGCCCATCGTTGTAGCGGTAGGTATCAGTACTCATGTAGGACCGCGGTGAAAGCTATCCGAGAAAGATGTCAGACTCTGGAGGGGGGAATCCTGGAGAGAATCTGTACAGTACCTGATAGGGAGGTTGCAATCGACTGGACTAGCCATTCTGATACCTCGCTCATGCGGTGCCGGTGCTTTGGCCCCAATCTCTCAGGAACTTCTTGGTGTTGCCTTTGGCCAAGGACAAGGGCGTGGAACCGGTGTTGGCAGGAAGATGGGGGTCGGCATTCGCAGCGAGTAGCATCTCAATGATTCTCAAATTAGGAGTGCTATTGTTGAGTATTGCCAGGAAGAGAGGTGACCGTCCAAGTGCACATTGAGAGTTAACGTCAACACCATCGGCAGCAAGTAGAAGCTCCACAATCACCCTGCGATCGGCCTTCACGGCTTTCGATAGTGGCGTCTCCTGCGAATTATCCTTACTATTAGGGTCAGCGCCGGCGGCAAGTAGCAACTCAACCACGTTTATGTGGCCACGCTGTGCAGCTACCGCGAGGGGGGCTGTGCCATCAGCCAAGCTTCGACAATCAACATCCACAGCTCCTGTTCTGAGCAAAACTTCGACCACTTCGTGGTGTCCGTTACAGGACGCTTCCCACAGGGGTGAGTGTCCCGTTGCATGTTCCTTCGGGTCCGGGTCTGCGCCAGCGGCCAGGAGCCGATCGACTACCCCCTTGTGCCCTTCCTCCGCTGCAGCATACAACGGAGTGATGCCGAAAATGTCTTGGGGATTGGGGTCTACTCCATCCTTCCCAAGTAGCAAATCTATCAACGATTCTTCACCAAAGAACGCCAGATGGTAGAGAGGCGTCTGTCCTTCGTCATCAGGGCAATTAGCGTCTACCCCAGGTGTAGCGAGCAGCATCTTGAACACCGCTTCCTGCTGCCATGCGGCTGCTCTTCGCAGGGCCGTGCTACCATGGGGACACGTTGCGTTGATGTCAACGCGTGGTGTTTCGAGTAGCAATTTGACTATGTCTTCATAGCCAAATTCGGCCGCCCATACCAGCGCTGGTGTTGAGTATCGAGGATCCTTCGCGTTCAGATCCAAGTTTTCGATCGTGATCAGCCGCCTGACGATATCGCATCTGCCATTCTTTGTAGCATTCACGAATGCCCTTTCCGCGATCGGAAGCGTCTTGTTGCCTGGCAGAGATGTAGACCGTACGTCAAGTGATTTCTGCGCAGTGGATTCCAGTCCGTTATCTGACGCCCAGATCAACGCCGAACCTTCACTGTATTTCCAGTCAAACCGGTAGAGATGCGGATTGATCTGCCGGTGGAAACGTTTCGATGTCTGAGCAAGAGCGTTGATGTCTCTGGCTGCGTCCATCTGGTCTGCAATGGACAGGACTATCTCAGAGGGAAACTTGGTCAACATCTTCGATGTTTTGCGATGGATCTGCTGTGTGCCTTTCTGTTGACAAGGATAAGAATGCTTGAAAGGAGATGAAGAAGCTTCAAGGAAGTGTGATATGTTCTGGGAGAGATTCAGGAAGAAGAGAACTCATGAAGGATATTTGTAGCCTGGATACTAAGAGATGACACACGGGATAACCATTATCCAATGTCGGCAGGCGACAATAATATCAGAATTACAAGTCCGGCTGTAGTGAATATTCTAAATGCAGTGAATGTTTTGAAAGTACTCAACATTCATATCTGGGGACCATCCACGTGATGAAATGATGTTGTGTGAAGGACAAAAAAGACACCTTCATCTTTTTTGGTGAACGACGTTTCTTACGATTAATATTGATGGAAATGATATCCTATGTGCCTGCCAAATAGATATGCTGGGCTACACTTTGACTTATGACTTGCATCCATGCTCCAAGAACACTGAAAAAAACCCTTGAACGTTGAATTGGGGTGAGAAGAACATGCTGATAATACAGAATCCTTAATACCTTTTAACAGGATATCACTTGTCGCTTCTCTCGGCGCCCGACATATCGTTCTAGTCTCCGTCCATCGCCATTGCAAGTCTTCTAGTACACTCCAGCCGTTCGCTCCAGAACTTCCACCGCAGAACCGAGAACCCATGCGCCGGATCGCCTGTCCGCAGGGGCTTATTGTGCGGCAGCTCGACCCCCTTCTACTGTTGGCACCATCGGTAGATAATCGGTCCACATTCTACAAGCCCGATAGTTGTCACTGGTACCAAACAGTTGATGACAGCGTTTCTGATCTCCTTGTTATCCCCCTTCAACGACTTCATTATCCCGAACCTAGTCCAGAGTGCCCCGGCACAATACCGCGTCGCTAGGGAATACGCCAGCCAGGCATTGAGATTGCGAAGCCGCTGGTCCAAAAGATCCCTTACTTGCGTTGGAACTTCCATCTCTGGGATGCTTTCGTCAACCTTGAGGCTTTTCTCCAGCTGAGCACAAAGACAGGAAATGAGGGAATCGGACCGAGGCTGTGCTGATAGTTTGCTTCACTCAATTTTCAGCTGCACAGAGCTATCTGACGACGCACAAGTAGAGATGGGAACCCACCAGAAGCTTTAAGATGAGGTTAAACCATACTTGAAAGCTAAATGTGATGTTTTCATTCGGCCATATAGAGACACTTTTGTGAATATGCTTGTGGGTCAGAAATAATTGTCTTCTTTGTACTCCATACAAAGCCGAAGGTAACGACAGAGAAGACCACAAGAGCTTTTCTCTTGCAAGATAGAATTTGGCTCCGGGCGAACATATTGAACTGAGAACACGCCTTTTGTTATCGTTCAGAGACAACGCAGCTTTTATCTATCCATAGTGAGTAACAAGCGACAGTTGTTAAAACCTAGGTACATAAAAGGCAACCTTGAACCCCCACAAATGGTCCATCACCACCTGACTTCCCACCTCGCCCCAACAAGTCTTCTTCGCTACTCAAAGCAGTCGACTAAGAAGAAGGCGAGACTCACCTCCCCACAGAATTAACATGTCTGACCACCACATCCTCGACTTGCCGGCAACCCCGCAGGACGTGAACGAATATGGTTGGTCCGCCTTCAAAGACTTGCTTCTGAGCCATGTGCTCAAGTCCCGCGCCGAAAAAACCCCAGCTGATGATCCAGTTCGGCTTCATCTGAAGCGGTTCCTGGGTACGAATCTACCGAGAATTCGCTCAAGAGGAAAAGCGTCGATACGGGGACAACGGACTTCAGCGTTTTGAGTAATATAATTCTGAGATCGATGACGTTGAGTTACGTTGGAGAGGGATCGAAAGCACATTGACGACTATGTACATAAGGTGATGATGCCTTGGTTGAGGGTGTCGGAGGTGACGATCAGGCCGGTGGGTACCGGCATGGTATGGCACTGGAAGAAATAAGGTGTGGGTGTTGACTGTAAGCGTTGATTTGTCTGAGTGTGTAGAGAGGGGATGGTTCTGGTCATATTTGGACTCAGAGTCGTTCTCGTGCTAAGAGAATTTAAAAATACTTGACCTCGAATTCATTTTTGTTCTGCTCTATAATTTGATGGCGTGGACGCGCGTGTACCAACTGCAGAAAACTTGCCTGAAAAGAATTAGAGGAGATAATGGAAGATACCATAGTAGTCCTAACATGTGCAGTATTTCTGGCCGCTAGATAAGGAATAAATATTGCAGAAATACCAATCAATATCCTTGCTCACATCTACGAAAGATGTGAAATAGTCTTCCAGCAAACCATGCCTTTAAAGAGACGCAATCATGCCTATATTACCATCTGGCCGTAGGACGATCAATACGCCTTGATGAACATCTACTTCAAAAGCTCATATGCACCCTGCACAGCTAAGCCGTCATACAACCTCATTTCCGAATGGCGTTTAAGCGACGATGGAAGATCACTCCAATCCCGGGGATATTGATTGGGCGGGTATAGAACGAATTGTTCAACCACGTCTTTGGCGTATTGAGGAAGCAGCGTCTCACCAATCCAGTGTAGGGCTCGCGCAGATACGCCATCAGAGCTCAGAAAGTCTGATGAGGCTAGACACTGGATCTGAAAGCCACCATTGGAAAACATCTCTGACGCCGTCTTAGCAGGGCGAATGCCCATTTTCATGACTAGAATAGGTGCCGAGGTACATACCATCGTGTAGATCGCAATATCCTCCGTCTGCGTACCTTTTTGGTCGGACATTCGGGAGTCTAGTCCCGAGCGCACAAAGCCAGTAGACTAGGCCTCGACAAGGAGGCCGTCTGCCCTGCTTTTCTCGTGAGAATGCTTTCTATATATTGAATGCCACGTCTGCTGGAGAACCCATTCACCCTGCGACGACAGCCCATGATGTCATTCAATCTAGAAGTTGATCTATCTTCGCACGAGGGCATATCCTTCGCGGCGGCAGACTGGGCTGCGTACTCCCTATCGAATTCAATCAAATGCTGAGCGACGGGGAACCGCTCGAAATGATAAGTCTTTAGTATCGTATTCCTCTGGAATGAGTCAAGAGGGACTGAAGTCAGTCCCATGATGGAATAGACGAGCTTCTATCCCAGGTTGTAGGCATCCATAATGGATACATTCATTCCCTGGCCGGCCTGCAGATCATAAGATTGGACGACAGGTTAGCTATGGCATTTCATGGTCGAGTTCTCAGTCTAGTTGTGCGTACTATTGGGCTGTGGGTATAATAAGCTGTATATGGATCAGTACTTAATCAGATACAGGAAAGAAAGCTACATACCGTCTCCTATGAGAAATATTCCCCGATATCATCGGCGTCCGATACAATATACTGCTTTAGGATGTGCTGGCTATTCTGATAGCAATACTACCATTCGATCTCCCCTTTTGGGTCTAGGTAAAAAGGGCCGAAAATACGACGGGCCTGTTCAAGGATGGCGTTCGAGTTCGTGCGGCCTCGTAATAACAGTTCGTATTTACTTGCATAATCGAATCCGCACGACTTGCAAGGCATGCGCACTTATATATGAGTCAAATATTCTCCTCTTGTATTCCGCTCCCTCGGAATCACGAATACCGTAAAGTGCCTGGACCTGATTAAAGCTGCGTCTCCGGATATCCGGAAAATTCATGTCCTCTACAAGGTTTAATGTACCCCAGACCTCGTCCGGATTATGAACTTCCAGCTCCAGACCCATGGCTCGCCGCAAGGCGCAATGCGCACCGTCCGCTCCTATCAGATATCTAGTTCGAATGGTCCTCACGACGCTATCGCATTCTATTTTGGCCACCACCGGAAACTCAAAATCACCGGCAGGGTCGATATGCACGTCCACGAGCCTGCTTCGATGCTGTATGCCGGTTGCAGAGTACTGTAGCAGCTCTGCCTTAAGGATATGCTCCACCTTACCCTGGTGAATGGTGACTACGTGGGGGTAGCGGGATGATGGCGTCATTGTCCGCGCGAGAGACGACCGCTGGATGGTGCTATCAATCGCAGATGGTTTCCAGATTGCAAACTCAGATAAATGGCGGCTATTGTTAAGGGTTGGATCCGCCAGACCGAGTGACCGGAGTACCTCCAACGTCCAGGGCTGGAGCCCGTCTGCGTGGCTATTCTGCCCGCGGGTTGCTTTCGCGTCGATGCACAGCACGGACTCGGCTGTAAGGCCATACCGGGCAAGTAAGAAAGTCAACAATAGGCCTGCTGTTCCGGCCTGGATGAATGGTCAGTTGGAATATTTGATGCATGTTGCGAAGAAAGATAGGGCTGGTCGGCGGCTTACTCCAACAACAATCATTTCGAATCGATCCTCTCGGGTGATTGCCTTCAGTTTGGGGGAGATTCGAGGCAGCGGAAGTCCTGCGAGTGAGAACAATGCGGTATTTATGGCTATTCTGTGGGAAGGAGTCTAGCGACGATTTTGAACGAAGTACTGGCTGGGCGTGGATTTGACAGAAAGAATGATCGAGATATTACTCGATCGACCTTGACCCGTTTCGTGAGGTGTAATTAGAGCACCATGCCACCATTTCCCACACTTGAACATTTTCTCTAATTTACTCTGATCGCAATCTTTGATTTTCAATGCTCACACTAAGGGTGAGTATTGGGTTTATTGAGGAAGCGCGACCCGAGCGGGCTTCTTTGTTACTTCTCGGAGGAAGAGAAAAAGCCAGATCATCTTCTGTCGCGACAACAGGATATATAGTTTCGAGAAGAGGACCCTACAAAGAAGCGACGCGAGGCAGTTCAGACTTTATCACTTACCAGATTGACATAGAGTCAGCGCATATAATTTGAGATCTCCACATATTCTTATATTTCGTTGTGATATGCATCTTCCGGGGGCATCCAAAGGATAGAGGAGGAGCAACCTTTGCATAGAGTATTTTAAAAATAAATACACAATTTTTCAACAGCTGGCCTGCTGGCCCAATGGTAAGGCGCTTGACTACGAATCAAGAGATTGCAGGTTCGAGCCCTGCGTAGGTCAATTCTTTTTGCACCTGTTTCGCCCGGTCTTAGACCGGTTGGTCCCGAGAGTCATTAATCTCTCCAGCAAGCTCCGTCGTGTTGTTACGGCAATGCGCTCCATAGTACTCTTTTGTTTGTCTTCTTACCTCTGTGCTTTTTACCTTTTACTCTACAAGAGACCAAACGCTACAGTCATGGGAATACTCCTGTTAAAGTAAAGAATGAGCTGACCCGTTGGCGGACTCAGCCAGGTTCTCACTGATCCCCACCCTATCATTTCTGTACTGAATATCCATCGATCCACCTATTAAATCGGTTCTCACAAACTGCAGAAGGAAAGCCATAAACCTATCCCACCCTTCAGAGCACACCAGGGAGTCCGTAATCTGTGTAACGTCTTCCAAAAAGGTAGCGTTGTACTCCTTCATGAGCACTATCTTCTCCATTTTCATCGCGAAACTGATTCTGCCAAGATCACTTGGCAGTTGCTTGGTACTCGCAAACCTCAACTCCCACACTCCCATATCATCTGCTGGCTAGCCGTTGACCATGACAATCTCTTCTTCCTCCGTGGGCTCCCTTTCCATGATGTCAATCTGCGCCTCTATCCAGTCCCTCTTGCTCGGCCACAATGCTGTACCCACTCGCCGCAGGAGATTACAGAACCTGTCTTCTTCATCAGTGCTGGGTGAGCGCTGCAATGGATGAGAGTGCCGTAGTAAAAGGGATACCATACCAAGAAGACTGGACTTTCTGATGAGAATACCGTCAGTGTGGGGGGGGGGGTAGCCATAGACCGTACATCCCTGGGTGTCGAAGACAGTCCGTTCGGTCGTTGGTAGAGCAAGGTCTGTGGCGAAGCATGTGATATACTGGTCGTGTGGGTCACTTATTACTGTTTGTTGCTGAGAAAAAGAGAGACGTGATGGTGGTGAGTATGCTGCTTGACCGCATGTTCCAACAAACAGGCAAAGACCTGTGTCGGGTATGATGTGATTTGACCTTGGAAGCTTATGAGCGCGCTCTCAGGGCCAGGAAGATGACTGTTTGGGTTTGTAAGGACTGAGATGCCTGCCGCTAATTAGAAAATGTCACAAGCACTGTTCACACGTTAGTGCTAAGCGAGAATCGGCTCACCCTGTCTGTTGGGTGGATGGGCACCAGCGGATCCCTTCTTTTGTTTGTTTCTTTGGCCCTGCTGGACATTTAGTACCCAAAGAAAGGTCATGCGAGCATCTTTTGGGTTGGTGTGATGGCGATGTCATAAATAGGTAGTCATTGCTATATGAATTGATCGTGATTGCGTGGAACCAGCATTGACCAGAAAGGTTCGTCGTAGCCATCTCAGATGCGTTGATGTATCGAGTGGTCTGAGGATAAGGCTCGAGAGCGTCTTGGTTCATTGCTAATAGTTATCCCTTCCTATACATTCAGTCAGAACTTCATGAAGCTGATTGCCGGGGAATAATAGAACCAAAAGCAACGAGCGCTGTTGCGGAAACCAACGCCCACGTTTATGAGCTGCCCCAAATTGAATGCCACATAGTCCTTGCACAATCTATCGTTAACTGGGGCAATGTAGTAGGAAGTAGACATTGCCCGGAATTACGGGTGACTTACAAACAACAGCGGCTGGGGTTGATGTATGCTGACGACGCCCCCGGCTGTTGCTCCCCTATGCTAGAATTGGAGGTGGTAACAATGAGAGAGACCACTAATTTTCTGACGACTGAAGCATCTAGATGACGGCGTTGATAGGTAAGGGCCGCACCGCACCTGTCAAATGATGTATTGATCTGGTGACCACGGAAGTTTGGACACGACTGCATCCAACAGACAAGAGAAAACATGCTAACAAGTACTCTTCTTGTCAAACACGGCTCTGGTGACTATCTTGGTACCTTTAAAAGACACGATGGTCCTTCATATTTTGGCAACAGTCGTCAAATTCCTTGTTTCTGAAGCGGCAGAACGACCTCTGCTGATAATCGAGGACAGGCTCGAGCGGAAGGGTAAATGGAAACAAGCGCAGCGACTCCGCCGCAAACACTATGAGTGGAAACGCGATACCCCGGAAAACAAGATGATAGAGAATCTTATTAGGATGGATCATCGGAGACTTTTCCATGTGTTGTCTCACGCCGCATTGCAAGCCGAGCCAAGCCCTAGTAATGCTTCTTCCACCGAAGCTATGTCTCCGAAGCCAGCCACAGAAGAACGGTGTGCAGACGAGCATGAGAAGCAGGTCTGGTATGAAGAGCGGGGGAAAGTCTGTCTTCTCTCTCAGATCCGCGACGAGCCCTTGAAACAAGCCTATCGACTAAACAATGGGCAACCGGGCTGGCACCTCTCTGAATGGCAGCGAAATCATTGTGCCACCATGGGAGGATGTTGCAGTCGCGATTGCGGCTGCTGTGAGAGACCTCGATGCCTCGACTTTGCAGTCCCTTATTATGGACATTGCCTCTCCCCTTGTGCATGCTGCACAAAAGCATGAGGCTTCAAGATTACAGTCGATAATCCGGACCAGGATCCAATGTTGCTAAAATTCGCCATGGCAGACAGGGAGGTGGAACAAACGCAATTACCGGTATCACCTGATGAATGCTCATATCTGGGGTCTTGAAAGATAGCGTCGAGAAACGAACCAAGGGCTCTCCGGCGAGCGGTGCGGGTGAATTGTTATTGCTTAGCTCTCGGTGCTTTCTGTACTGGGTCTAGAGAAGATGGCGACGCAAGATGGATCTATTGCTTGTTCTTTTATAACGCAATGAATGTTGCTTCCAAGATCATCTTTGCCGATTTCGAGGGGGTTGCGATAGCTGAACTATTCTTTTGTTCTCATCTGTCAGGAAAGTATTAGTCCTCCGTCAATTTGTTTAATCAAGCTGCGAACATCGGCTACGATTGCAACGACCTGTCCCAGTAGCCATCACCTTTCCTTTTGTGTACCAGTTGGCATGACCACCGACTATTCACTTGCATACTCAGTGGGCAATGCTAGTAAAGCCATGGCACAACAAGCCGCTATGGATTTCCTAAAGCCCTGGTATCTCACATCTGCATAATAAGTCAAAGAAAGGTCAGCTCAACAACCATAAAACCGTCTCAATCACCATATGCCAAGCCTTCACAATTTAATAGTTTCCTCACATCCATCATAACTACTGGCATTATCTTGACCAGCTGCATAATGTTCATTTGCCTGCCTGATGAAGTCGTCCCTGAATTATCTGGCCAGGTCTCGGGCATTTCGATAGGCGGTTATACCCCGCTGATAAGTATCTGGGTCACCACTGCATGTGATGCCCATTGCCCAATCTGGGTCATCACATAATTGGTATCTAGATCATGATTTTCCGTAGATCTTGTAGGGTGAGTCACGTACAGTCCTAACAATCCATCCTTGAAAGTAGCTGCGATAGTATAGATAGTATAGGCGTTGTTGTTGCAATAGTTCGGTTTATTGCTGCTTCTTTCATGCCTATATTGCTGCAGGGCATACATAGCCCGTGCTCCAAGAGCAGCGTCATAACAGGCGTGGCGTTTAAGCACGGCGGAGCTTCCATCATAACCCTTTGCCTCGACAAAGAAATTCGGCTGTATTGGACGACTGGTCTAGGGCGTTGGTATAATCATGTTACTCAAGTCTTTCCGAATGCTATTATTTAGCTAGTTCGGGCGCGTGCCATGGTAAAGATCAGGCTCAGCCCGAACTAGGGTACCGTCGGTCAAATGAGCAAGATTGTTAAATAGCTGTCTTACCCCAGTCGGGAAACTATCTTCCCGCTTTCCCTCAAGTACAGGCAAGATTTTTGCAATAACTAACTGTTCACTACCAGCCTCTTCGTTGAGCCTGGCAAATTCCCTAAATCGCATATCAGAATCGAGTAAAGGACGAGGGGCGTGTAATCTTTGTTAAATTTCCCTAAGGTTCTTGGGTTCAGATGGCTCAGCACCATCTAGGTATGTAAAAAATGGTGTGAAGACACTATGGTCAATTAAATGTTGCTCAAAGTGTGGGTCATAAGCAGTTGTAGCGTTGGTATTTAGCTTAGTATGTTTTGTAGTATAGCGTTTTGAGTTGGAGTTGGTAGGATCCATAGAGTATTTGTAGAAGTGGGCTGGTGCTGGATACTAGCAGTAAGACTAGTAGTTAGTATGCATCTGCTTCTACTTGATATTAGGGAAAGGGTGTTGAAGCAGATCAACAACTAACATCTCTGATATCTGATAGATCTGGTCCCCCACAGCGGGAAAATTTCTTGACTTCTTTTAAGCAAGTAGTAGAAAAGTCGCGCAAGAAATCAGGAGCAAAGGTATATGATATAGAAGAGGAGCGCTGATATGAGGATAGGGATTTATTTCGTTGGTTGGCTTCTCTTAACGCGCTCTTGGATAACCACAGCTTAGGGAGTTTATCCCAAAATATTGAAGGAGGATGGAAAGAGTGATGCTTTTGTCGTTGATGTTGATGCTTGAAGGATGGCATGGAGGGAGTCTAAATAGATAGAGCAGCTAAAGAAGAGGTTGTAACTGGTAGGAAAGAACAATAGTGGCGTAGAGTAACTAAAGAAAAGGTTGTGAGTAGTAAGAAAGAACAGCAGTTTGGAGGGCCTTTTAGAAAGTACTATGACAAACAGATGATGGTGACACAAGCATGGTTGGTCTCATCCTAGATTAGAACAAAGGGAGTCGCATCAACACAAAGCACAAGTTACCTAATCACTTGATCGTGCTACTACTAACCACAATTTTAGATGTATGAGTCAACTGATAGCAAGGGCAGCTGAATGATTATGTGCATAAGCCTGGCCACATAAGGTCAGGGATGCTAAATTTGGCGAGATAGTAGGCAACGAGGTTTGAAGAATATCGTGGTGTTTGGAATGACATTGCGAAAGATGCTGCTTTAATGAATTTTGTGATGCTTCGTTTATTACAACACCCCCCAAAACCATCCATCATAAAGTGGCAGCATTGATTCTTCTCGTGAAATCAGGAATCCAGGTTGGATCCACTCACCAAGTTATCTGTTAATAACTCCTCTGAATTTTTGTCTAATAGCGGGTTGTCCCTGCGTTGACTTTCAGAGGAAGGCGGTATCAGATGGCAATATGCTTCAACAGAAGGCTATGGGCACGTGAGACTTTGACTGCCCGTTGCTGTCGCGGCAAAATCCTAGGACTATGATGTGGCATGTATCTTTATTGACTTCAACATTAGAGAATTGCTGTTTAAATACCCGAATAAGCCACTAGATTTCACCCATTCATTCAGAGCACGCTTCTTGTTCAATGACGCAGGTGCGATGTAATTGTTCTTCAGGCTCCGACAATGGTAAGGCAAGGAAAGACTTCTCAAGTCTAGTGTTAGCAGGTTTCAAGTAACGCGACTTTTGACCGCGTTTGAAGCCACACGCCGGGAGGTTGGTAGTTGGGTGGGCCTTCTGTTGTAAGATTTTAGCTTAGACTTTTTTTGAACATACCTGCGTAAAATTCCTGCCGGGCGCAAGCACCTACCTATAATCAGTATGTTTTTCAGAAAGACAGAAAGAAGGTGGCGGTTGACAGTTTGCAAGGAACTGCGTTGATCATTCTCCTCACTATTTGTAAATAGAAATTTTGCATTGAGCCACTCGAACCCCTGCTAAATAATCTCAGTTGGGCTCAATACCATGCAAATATTGATGAGTCTGTAACTAAGGAATATCTTCTCGTCGCAGCGAATTCATATAACTTTGAGAATCTTTCATGCTTGATTCAAGAAATCGAACTCTGATAAAGGAAGGGTTACATAACCACAATTGAATCTATTATTCATTAAGAATCCAATCCTAATATCCTCTTCATCCCCTTATTTTGAACCACCCATCCGCCTCCAACTCTAAACGCTCCTGGTCCCTCAAGATGCCCTTCCACCTTGCCCATTGCCATATCGGCCAAGAAGGTCCCCAGGCGTTCAGTGGGCGAGTGCATCCCTGTCAGCGCATACCGGAAAACAGGCACGCTCAGGGCCGCTCCCATCCTCGGAAAGAAACCGTTCACTCCCTGCACAGGAATGTACGGCTGAATCGCCGGGTGCATGGCCGGGTCGACGTAGCCCGGTCTCATGCTGTCGGCCCGGAGGCGGGTGGGGATCTGCTCCGACAGCTTACCCAGCAGCTGCTCGGTTTCGCCTTTGACTCGTGCAAAGATCGGTGAGAAGCGACCGGGGTTGTGTGTGGCTCCTTCACCTGAGACGTAGATAAATCGGAAAGGGTGCTGGAGGGAAGAAGATTTGAGGGTGGAAAATGCATCGGCGGCTGCAAGAGCATAGTCCTTGGTGATCTTGACATACTGGCTATCTTGACATTAATACATTGTAATAACATGCTTGATTCATCCCCCCAGCGAAGGGGGGAAAGTGTGGGGGGCTGCCATACTCGGCGTTGACATTGGTTGAGCTCGTTCCCAAAGCCCAGACACATCCCTCAGCGTCTTGCAGCTGATCCAGCAGCTCTGGTCCGTAGACCTCAAAGTTTTTGTGGAGTATCACGCGGACCCGTGGATCTTTAGAATCGTCTGCCAAGGGCACAGGTCTCCGGCTCAGAACTGAGATCTTGGAGACGGCTTTATTCTTGAGCATAGCATCCAGCACGGATGAGCCTACCAGGCCGGTTGCTCCCGTAAGGATAAGATGCATTCTAAAGGACTTGGTATCAAGGGCTGACTGTTGATAATGATGGTGTAGTGGTATAAAGGATTCTTGTAATCTTAACTGAATTCTTGATTTAAGCTTATATTTTGCACACTGATTGCAAGCTTTTCTTTTCTTTTTTTCTTTTCTTTTCTTTTTGGGAAGGGTTGGGGCGTGAGATCGGCAATCTTAAATAGTCGACGTGATATTCTTTGCTGGGGTGCTGCACCTCAAAACTCTTACGGGGTTCATCGCAGGGGTTGGTTTGCTAGACAACATATAGTTAGTGCAACTCGCACGCTCCTCGATGTGGCTCGATGACCCGCACAGTAAGGCTTCGGATTTCGGACTTGAAGACTCTGGAGCTAACATGCTGACAGCTGAGCTGCCCTCCAATTGGCTCAATGCTCGATGTGGATCAACGGCCCGCATGCAGCGGGATTAAATCCACTCCGGATCTCGGATATAACGCCCACGGGGTAATCATGCTGACACCTGGACTCGACTACTTGACTTAATTCATATCCTACCTGACCAAACCTGCCTCTGGCCAAGAATAACATCTGAACAAGGCTGAGCGATGGGAGTTTATTCAATATTCACATCCCTAGCTAGTCATGACCTACCTATATAACGAAGGTCAGAGAGGGGGTGGAGACCCTCGATAGTAACACGCGACAATAGATCCAAGATGTTTTATCGAACTATTGATTCTGGCAGAGTAGTTCTTCTCGACTATACTCATACGGAAAGAAATATACTACGTTGCACGAGGCCCATTTTTCAGGCTGAGGTCTTTCTCGTCGCGTGCGCCCTCATTGCAGGTTGAGATCTTATCTGAAATAGACGTCAGCAGCCGGCATTTTCCGGCCGAGCGACCCGGAAACGGAATGTTCTCACGATGACGGAGACACAAGCTTATTCGTCATAGAGTCTTTCTGCTTCTGCTCGTACTTGGATCTCGCAGAGCTTCCTGTGTCAAGGTGGGAAGTTTCTTAATTGCTCCTCAACAACCTTTACGGTGAGAAGGTGGAGCTCCGAGACGTCATTGCATGATCGGCAGGATTGCTTCTTTGGTGGGTGCTGCCCAGTGTGTAGGAAGTCATAGCTTTATGCTTGCCATTGGAAAGGGTGTCGGACTGTATGTCTTCCGATGCCCTAGTCAAACAATGCCCAACCTCCGCAAGCTGAGGAAGCGCTCGTGCTACGTCAAGAACCATTTCATGATGATTTCTCTAACATGGAGCACCACTCTGTGTAATACCCTTGTTGATTCTCTCTCTAAAGAGCTCCAATTGAGACAATTGAGGAAATTTCGACCATTGCCGACCAGTACAGATTGACCATGCGCCTTCATTGTGTTCCCGTATTGCATCTCCTGGCCTTGTTCGCCAGCGGCTTTACCACCCGGAAGAGCTCCTACGATGAGTGAGCCTGTTCCGTCCTTCTGTGCGTGCTCCGACCGGTATACTGACTATATTCAAGGCTTGGCCGTTGGTCTCTTCGTGATCAACATGACTACGGCGAATGGCTGGTCGACGTGA
The DNA here is from genome assembly GCA_012184565.1 of Aspergillus floridensis. NCBI lineage: Eukaryota > Fungi > Ascomycota > Eurotiomycetes > Eurotiales > Aspergillaceae > Aspergillus > Aspergillus floridensis. The sequence goes on from WOUI01000001.1 coordinate 45,865, forward strand.
CTCGTTGCACCGAAAACAGCTCCCAGCAGCTGCACCCCACGGTCCGGGAATTTGGCGACCTCATCGAGGCTCGGCCGCATCTCCGGATGCTCTTTGCACTAATGTTCCAGGAAGTGCCTCGAAGTCCGCGTTACGTTTACGAGCTGAGCGGACGACCCCAGATCCGAGACTATCGCCACATGCTACGCGTACTCGACCACCTTATCCAGACGGCGCCGCCCTACAGCACCCGAAAAAACCGCATGAGCTATGTCGGTATTCCCCTGAGCAGTATGCTCAATTGGCCGATGGGAACGCAGAGCGGCTTTGCAGCCTTCCTGGATCCCGAAGTAAATGCCATAATAACGGAAATCCTAAACACCTGGGGCGCATACCTGCAGTCCCCGGACTCGGTTCATGTCCTGGCAGTGCTCCCACTGACTGGTTCGGCCCAACGGGGCTCGCCGATCTCACAGAAGTTGCGAACATCGGCCGGACGAACTATACGTTCGACGAAATATTTATCGCCAATGCCACGGCAACGTACCGCGGATTCCAGTCCTGGGATGATTTCTTCATCCGGTTATTCCGCGAGGGCATCCGTCCCGTCGCGGCGAACGATAGCGTGATCGCGAATGCCTGCGAGTCGAAGCCCTATAAGGTGCAGCACAACGTGAGCGCTCACGATCAGTTCTGGATCAAGGAACGGCCGTATTCGATTGTGGACATGCTGGGTGGTGATCCGCTGTCCGAGAAATTTATTGGGGGCACGGTCTACCAAGCTTTCCTGAGCTCCCTGAGCTACCATCGCTGGCACGCGCCGGTCTCAGGCCGCATCGCGAAAGCCTTCACGTCGAATGGAACCTACTTCTCGGAGCCCCTTATCATCGACCTCGCCGCGCAGGAGCAGAGCCATGACTATCTCGACGAAGTGAACCTGATTGCCGCGCAGCCGTACCTCACCTCGGTGGCCACCCGCGCGGTGATCTTCATCGAGGCGGATCACCCGGCCATCGGGACGGTGGCGTTCATCGGCGTCGGCATGGCAGAGGTCTCCACATGTGACATTACAGTCAAGCAGGGTGACTACGTCCGTAAGGGTGACGAGTTGGGGATGTTTCACTATGGGGGGTCGACCCACTGTCTCCTGTTTCAAGAGGGAGTTAACGTGACGGGATTTCCTGCGACAGGGCAAACTTACAATGTGCCTGTGCGGGGTCACCTGGCCACTGTTGGTTGATCGCGCCAAAAACCCAGGATGTTATGCTTGTGACCCTTCGATCAGATGATGAGCTGTTTCTGGTCAAAGAAATTATATCAAAGCTTATCGGAGTGCTGGAAAGTCACCTGGCTTAATATGGGGCAATTCATTGCCGAGTGGAACTTCAAGAGGCATTTTTGAAATCTAGAAAACGCACATATACTTAGAATTGCCTCTTCCTGATAGTGGCCCGGACTTTCTCGAGTGCTGAGGAAGCCGGATTGGCTGTTGGCGAGCAAGATCGTCGGAAATAAACAGGGGCACTTTGATTAACAAAAGTACGAGGGACAGGTGAGATCGAAGGACAAACTAAGTAGAACATCAATGACCTTCTCGAGAATCAAGAGAAGTAGAATATCACCGAGAATGCAGTGCTTTGTGATGGTAGTTGTGGTTTTGTATCAACGCTGCTAAGTCAGGAGAAACGTCATAGGACATTTGTTTACGGAGAGGAACAAGAAAACAACCTCTTGATATCTTCCACCTTTCTCACGCCCATCGATCCGGTCACCCATAGACTAGTGTGTGGGCCAATACTCAAGTCAATCCAGATCGGGGGAAACATTCGAAGATTGAGGATCAAGAACCCCTAAAAACAGCAAGGTTAACAGATGAATTTACGAAACTACCAACACTCCTTATGCCACTTTGCAAATTCTGAATTATTCTTATAGTCGGCGGCTAGACCATCCCATTTACCAGCTAGACCAATCACTACCCCGGTTGTGCCTGACAAAGTGACATCCCTTCCATAGGTGCATCAAATGCGGGGTAACACAAAAGAGGCCGGGGGGTCAACAAAGCACATAATTCGACCACGTCCCGGCCACCTTCTCTTCTCCCTCGCTCATCATCGTTGCCAGCTCTTCAACAGTCGCGCTATCGCTTTCATTCTCCAAATCCTTCGCAAGCTCGACTGAATTTCCTCAATTTCCTCATTCCCTCCCATCCAACCGAACCCTTCGTTCAGCCACCAATGCCAAGCTCAACAGCCTCTATGATACGGTACAGCCACGCCCGTCACCCACCGACCACGAACATCGTCAAATACCACATCCCTAAGCATCTGCTCCCATGCTTTCGGACCGTCACCCTCCCGATCATCATGTCTCTCGCCTATCGGGCGGCCAGTGCCGAGGTACAATATCCTAAGGCCATCCTAATCAGGTACGGGGCCGAAGGCATCCATATTCAAATTTCTCCCCACCTCCCAAGCTTCCTTCCAGCCATCCCAGCACAAGCCAGGCTACAGAGTAGGGCACCCAGATCCCACAGAAGGCTGACCAAATTACTCTTCGCCCTCTCACTAGATCCTCCATTCACCTCACGCGGTACCAAAAAAGGGGCCGAACCAAACAGCTGCGGAACACCTGGCACATGACGATCTGCTACAAGAACGCGACCCACCTAGCCAAGGGCTCCCACATGACGGCGCATGTCTACGTGAAGAACAAGCATCACCCGGAGTTCCTACGCGCCAATCACGCCGCCGAGAAACCGGATACGGCGAAAGAGGCGTCGGGGCGGCCAGTCTGGGGATCCGTAGAGAGCTCGCAGTATCTGACGCGCGAAGTTGCGTATGGGTACCTTCCACAACAACGGGAGCTGGGACTGTCGGGGGGCTCTGGCCGGGCGTATGCATCTCGTGAGAAGAGGCAGCCTTGGCAAGGGCGAGGAGGGCTGATTCGTTTTGTCTTGGTCCCGGAAAAAGAGGCCCTCAAAGAATAACTCTTTGGACTCTCAGGTACGGTCAATGTCTTGAAATTTAGTGTGATGTCATTCTCTATGTTATTTTTTCTGTCGTCATTGTCCTTTTCTATGTTTATTATCGAGTCTGTCGTTGTTTGACATCGAGATAAGAGTAATATGCTCGATGCCTCCCAGACTGGAGCTAAACGCGCGGAATCGTTGTACACGAGTTGAATCGGCCGAAATCCTACTCAAGTCCTCCTCTATCCGATAACCAGCGTGTCCTCGGTCGGGAAGCTATACTGCGGAACCTCGAGATTGGTCGGGGCGGGGCCCTTGCGCGCCCGTCCGGAGATGTCATAGTGCGATCCATGGCACGGACAGAACCAGCCTCCAAAATCACCAGACTCACCAATGGGCACGCAACCCAGATGGGTGCAGACACCTTGAAGCATTGAACTCAGCAATTTGTCACCAAACCACAATTGTCGGGGATGTTCTATAATGCAAGCACAACCTACCCAACATGATCAACCACTCCGGCTTCAGCACACGGTCCTCGTCCGGCTGCGGATCGCGGAGAGACTTCCAGTCCGTCTTGCGCGCCTCCTCGACCTCATTCTGCGTGCGATGCCGGATAAAGACAGGCTTTCCACGCCACTTGATAATGATCTGGGGGTGTAACTTTTTTCAGCATCTGTCTGAATTTGAATCCTCCGGGGTAAACCCATGCTCGCTCGTACATTCTTCCCCTCAGGGATCGCACCGAGGCCAATTTCGACCTTTGCTTGCGCCAGGACATCAGCGGATGCGGACATGTTGGCCAGAAAGCCTGACCAGTTACATAATAATTGTTAGATATCTTCGCACCCCAAATGCAGCGTTACAAAAAACAGGATCTGGAATCGGGTACTGCTCAACTAACTCGCAACCGTATCCTTGGCCCCCACAGCCGTGGTCACACCCAGCGCTCCCGCCATGAAATATGCGATGTTCTGATGGCCCCGGGGCGGTCCGCGGGTTTCGTAGGCCTTGAAGCTGGGGACGTTGGTGGTGTCGTACGTCCCCCTGCTGGGAGTCACGACGTATTCGGGCGTATCTGCTCGCTTGGGTCCAATGTCATTACTGACGGGGGCGGTTTGGATGTTGAGCACGGGGATTAGCGCGCGTGGAGAGTTGCGCAGGACGGTTCGGGTAACTAGGCTGAGGGACATCCTGGGATGTTTTTTGGTGTCGGTGTGGACGGCAGGTGGACGGCAGATGAGACGCTGAGAAGGGGAACATGAAGGAGGCATGGATTGGAATCTGGGCAAAGGCTATGGCAGGGTTCATGTGTATTGGAATTGGCTTTACGTTGACGTCAGCGGTAGGTCAGTAGAACTTGTTTGTTGTCGCATGTTGACTTCAACGACTACTCGATTAACTTCCGAGTCTCCCATACCCGCCGAGTTTCTGTGGTGTTGCACTGCGGTGGTTCGGAGTTTGTGTGCAGGTGTAGGTAGAACGTGTTTCATCGGGTGGCGCTGCGGTGGACCGTCTGGCTCTCAAGCTTATCTATTTCATATTTGTCTACCCGGTGCAGATCACCCATACCAGAAATGAGACATGGCTTGGTCGCACCGATCGAGCACGATGTCAGCATTGAGTAGTAGTGCAGTTGAGTGACTGCAATAGCCTTTGTTACTAGGCACCAGTGTGCTTGGCCCCATACTCTCTGCCAATATTTGCAAGCGCTCTTTGCTCTCTCTCGTTCCGTCCGAGTATGTTGGCGGTGTCTTGCTGCGGCGGAATTAGAATCGTTAAGAGTATGCCGCTTCCTTGTGCCAAGCAGGCACGTTAATTGTGTCATGTGACGGCGGAGTATAATTAAGCCCCCTTCTCCTCTTTTGCCCTCTTCCTCTCCGCAACGCTCTGGATTTCTGAAGCGGCTATCGGCGACCCCAACGACCCATCTGTTGGGGCGCTGTTAGCTCCAATTGACTTCGTACATGAGGGGCACGTCGGTGGCCTTTGCGAGAAATCATTAGCTGCTATTGCCCGCTGCTCGCCGCTGGTATTGTCTATCAGCTGCGTTAATTAAGAGTCCTAAATGTCCGCTAAGCAGTCGGGGCATCTGTATAGGGTGGGTCTCCCGCACCGTACTCCGTAGTCTCCGGCAATTGTGGGGAAGCAACGGACTTAAGCTACCTGGAGCTTCGGTCTACGGCTTCAAGTCCGGGGTCTCTGTCTGAGCACGACCACGCACAGTATAATTTCCGACCTTATAAAATCATGCGAGCTCTTGCAACACGCAACATAAAACATCTTCCAGTCCAGTAACCCTCGACTCAAAAACAGCCCATCTCTCAAGGAAACAACAATGACATCCACTGTCGTCTTCATCACCGGCGCCAACACCGGCATCGGCTTCCAGATCGTCCGCGCACTGAGCGACTCCCCTGGGAGCTACCACATCCTCGTCGGCGCCCGCTCGGCCACCAAAGCCCAAGACGCCATCCAAGCCATTCAGACGGAATTTCCCAACTCGTCGAGCACACTCACCGCGATCATCATTGACATCGAAGACGACGCATCCATTCAACACGCCTACGAAGAGATCTCAGCAACCCACGGTCGGGTAGATGTTCTAATCAACAATGCAGGTGCCTAGTATATGAACAATATAGTACAGTACAATATGAGTCCACAAGACCCCCTCCCCCACCTCATCCACTTCATTCCAGATGAAAAAAGAAAAAAAAAAAAAATGAAAAAGCCTAACACCCTCGAAAAGGCGCATCTTTTGAATCCCCGGCCACACGCGGTGATCTGACATCAGAACGCGACCTCTGGAACAAAACCTGGAGCGTCAACACGACCAGCACGCAGATCGCAACCTCGACATTCATTCCCCTGCTGCTCCACAGCGACGACCCCCGCTTACTCTTCATCACCTCGGGGACTGCCACCCTCGCCGGGACCGAGAACCTGGCGATCGCCGTCAACCGGGCCCCGACCGCGACCGGGTGGCCGAAACCCCCTTCCGGGCCCGGGGCGGGCGGCGTGCCGGCCTACCGCAGCGCCAAGACCGGCCTCAACATGCTGATGCGCGAGTGGCATCGCATCCTGCAGCCGGATGGGGTCAAGGTCTTCGCCATCTCGCCGGGGTATCTTGCCACGGGGCTGGGGGGCAGTCCCGCGCTGATGAGGGCGATGGGTGCCGGGGATCCGGCGGTGGCGGGCCCGTTCATTCGGGCGGTGGTGGAGGGGGAGCGCGATGGGGATGTGGGGAGGGTCTTGACCAGGGACGGAATTCAGGAGTGGTGATGGGTTGTCATCTACTGAGCAATCATATTACACTTATAATGCAAGATTTGTTACAGCAACCGACAAAACCAATCTCACTCGAGTACTATTGAGGGAGGCGAAAGCGTGATTGTCGTTCTGAACCTTAAGCAGGTGATTCATACCTGACTCGACAACAACCAATACCGCACGCAGGCGGATAGAACAAACACACAAAGAAAGCACAGCAACAAGAAAAAGCCGGAAAAAAAGAAAAAAAAAAGGCAGGAAACAATAAGAAAATGGTACCAAGAGAGGAATCATCAGGCCCACCACCAGCGACTAGGAGGGCCGATGCACTACGTGCGACCTTTGCCGAGGTCGTTGGCCAGAATCAACCCTCCTAGCCGCTGGTGGTGTTGAGGAACGACTAACTGGGTCATCAATGTTTGACCAATAATTGAGACATTTCAAAAATCAATTCTCCCGGCGATATCGACTTACGCATATATCCAAGAAGCTGAGGAACCCCCTCGCTCATTTTGGCGGCTGCTTTAGCCTCATTTGGGACAAAGTGCTTCCAGACATCATCCCCGTCGTCGTAGCACAGCGACCAGTCTGCCTTGCCCTCGAGGCTGACTCGCGGGTCCGGAACCTTGCCCTGCCTCCACTGGTGTCTTGTATGCCATATTAACACCGTAGCCGGCTTTATTTGGCTCTGAAAGCCCATCGATAATTTCAATGAGAAAAACATCCAGGCGACCGTGGCAGTGGAGTCGAAGGAGGCGTATGGTGGATGGATACCTCGTCTTCGATGCTAATGATAATCATGGTAAGTGTACCCGTAAAGGGACGACAATCCGCCACCGTTTAGGTGATCCTTTTTTTCTGGGAACAAGACATAATGTGACCGCTCGGGAGAAAGGCAGGGACTGGAGGTGAATTAGGGCTTATTGAGTCGCTGCCTCTGCTTCGGCTGCGAGGGCTTTTGCAGCCTTTGCAGCCTCTTCGGGGCTGGAGGACTCTAGTTTGAGGTCTGAAGTCACTCTTCAATACTTATTTCTTTCTCTTTCGAGCTGATTAGCAACCATAACTGGGTCGTGTGCATCTTGACGATGCGGCGAAGGTCTTCCTCCGAAGAGGAGGTATACGATATATTCGGTATAACTGCATGTCCACGTCCTGCGTGGTCGCCAGCACCCTTGCTTGGGTCTTGATCGGGGTCTGTTGCATTTGTGAATGAGGTCTATGAGGACTACAAGCATGCTGGTCTCTCTGACCGTGATATTGCTGGAATTGTGTTTACCATCCTATGGAGGTAAGTGATGATTGATACATCCAAAGAATGGCGTGCTGTTTGTCTCCCCATAGTAACGCGTTTGCAGGCTGAACTCCAGCGTCACGATGATTGCGTACTGGATGCTGGCGCATGTGACAAATAAACCGACGGTCATCGACCAGATCCGAGACGAACTAGTACCGATAATGATCGCCGGTGCTTGCAATCCCGAGATTGACGGTATCTCGCTGTATGAGCTGACCAAGCATATCTTATTAGACCAATGCCAAATCCTAAAATCTGTGTTCAACGAGACATTGCGCTATACGGGCACTGGCAGCAGCTTTCGCAAACCCACCCAGGATACAACGCTCGAGGGCTATCACATCCCTAAAAACACCGTGGTAGCGATTCCCCAGCGGGTGCACATGATGAGCGAAGAGGCCTTCGGCCCGAGAACCTCCTTCTTTGACTATTACCGATTCCAGCGGGACAAGTCTTCACTCCGGAAGGTGGAATTTCGCGGGTTCGGGGGTGGCACCACCCTGTGCAGCGGCCGTATCGCGGGGCGGCAGATGGTGCTCACCTTCGTGGCTTTGGTGCTATGGAGGTATGATCTGCAGATTGTTGGACCTGGTCAACAAGAGCTAGGTGTTCAAGGGAAGTCGTTTCCTCGTTTAGATGAGGCAAAGCCTAGCCTTGGCCCCGGAAAGGCAGTCGCTGGCGATGATTTGATCTTGAAACTCACACAACGGCAGGTGTAGGACGCTATTGTCCTCTTTCACTTGGTATCAAGGTTGCAAGCTTCACAAGACACGGCATTGCTGACCTCAGCACAGGCTATATCCGAAGCCGAGGACGAGTGGCACTGCGCAGCGCCTTTCAGCCTAGTGGTGGATCAAAGGGAATAATTCAGTTCTCCGCCGGGTAAGAGGGGAAGGAAATCGTCCCCTATGAAAGATAGTTATGAAAGGTTGGCAGCAAGTCTTATAGTTCATTTTATCTCTCTATTCACCAAGCCACTATGACTTGCTGACTTAGCACTCAAGATTCAGCCACGATTGGTGTTCCATCTCCCCCGTGGTTCCTCACCAGCATCTCCCCCCGATCAGTCCAGAGGGCATGGTCTCCATTATCACCCACCAGAACGCAAAAAGACATTGGTCAAGACACTTTTACTATCCATGACAATGGGCATCATCCCCTCCATCCTCGGTTTCGGGTCCCTCGGGATCATAATAGGTACGATCATTACTCCTGTTACCCGAAAGGTGTATACGACAGAAGAAACAAGAGCGCTGACTTTGAAGACAAATACCAGGTAAGCCTGATGTACGGAGGGCTCACCCCAGCCGGAGGGTTCTTCGCAAAACTGACCAGTATGGGCATGCTGGGTGGCTGGATCGTATCTCCATTTGCAGCTGGGGCCTCGGGGCTTACGATGGCGATTTTGGATTATGCTCGGCGGCTTGTATCTTAGATTGCGTTTGAATGAGATCACCTTTTGAGCAAGGGAGGGAGAAAAGGCATCTGAGCCGAACGCTCTGAAGAATGATACTTCTGAAGTGTAACCTTGCAAGATTGAATGCTAAGGGAGTACTTGCAGTATTTCCATCAACCTTTATCTATCAAGCTCCTTACCTTGAAGACAAACCCACTGACTGGACCCTTAACTTGAGATCGCCTTGCCATACTATGTAATAAATATTGTATTGTGCAGGCATCTCGGGGCTAAAAGGCTCACCGCCTTTAGATGCTCGGGAAAACCGGGGCGGGCCGAGCGACGGTTCACTTAGCCTCGCTCCACCGCCTACCGCCCCCCTTCCCCATCCCCACTTCTTAGAGGGTCCCAGCGTCGTGTTTTTGTAGGCCCATCTTCAAAGTGATATGATGCTCTCCTTACTACCTGGAGAGCTCCTCCTGTGTATAGCCGATAAGCTCCAGAGCACCGCCGACATCAACGCACTCGCCCGAACATCCACCTATTGTTACTCCCTCCTCAACCCCTTTGTTTACCGCTATGATTCCAAGTCTAGCCACTACAGCAAGGCCCTTGTTTGGGCCGCGCGCATGGGTACCGAAGGGACCCTGAGACATTGGCTCGAGGCCTCACGCCCGGTAAACATAGCTCTATTCACGACGACGACGACGACGACGACGACGACGGCGACCAACACCACCACACAAGCCACCGCCGCCGCCGAGGCTCTACCAAAAGCCGTCAGACACGGCTATGAATCTATTGTGCGGCTCCTTCTTACCGTTGACGGCTTACCAATCAACCGACGAAATGACCGCGGAAAGACGGCCCTGGCACGAGCAGTAGACCACGAGACGATCGTGCGGATCCTCCTCGCCCACCCGGGTATCGATCCAAACGCCAGGGAATCCGACGGGATTACCCCGCTCTGCTGGGCCGTGCGGAGAAATCGACTTCTCACCCTGCAACTATTGTTGGCGGCTGACGGAATAGATCCCAACACTGGGAGCAATGGGAATGAACGGGGCGAGACTATTCTGTGGTGGGCGACACGTCACGGATCCATTGATGCGGTACGATTGCTTCTCGCGCATCCGCAGCTTGACCCGAATCGACATCATGCAGAACCGCCCCTGTGGTGCGCGGCACGCGATGGAAACGTGGCCGCGATGAGACTGCTCCTAGCGGATGATCGGGTGGATCCAAACCTGCGGAACGCGTCCGGGTCGACTGCGCTGGGAGTGGCGGCGTACAACGAGCTGGAGCCAGTTGTTGACTGTCTGCTGGCATACCCTGGGATCGATGTGAATGCGACCGACCACAAAAACAACGATACGCCGCTGATGATTGCCGCGCGCCGGGGATACGACGGGGTTGTTGCACGGCTGCTGGCCTGCGAGGCCATCAAGGTCGATGCGACCCACGAGGATGATGGGGATACTGCCCTTAGTCGAGCAGCGCAGAGTGGGCGGGACGCTGTCGTTCGCATGCTACTTGCCACTGGTGAGGCCCACCCTGACCACAAGAATCACGGAGGCGTGACGCCGTTGTGGGATGCGACTCATCGTGGTCACGTTCCTGTCATCGCAGCGCTACTTGCCACTGGGGTTGTCGATACGGAGACCACGGGGGCCAGCGGATACACCCCGCTCCTGATGGCCACCGAGGCGGGTAATGTGGGTGCGGTGGAGCTGCTCCTTGCTGCCGGTGCCGATCCCGACTTCACTGGCCCTTGGAAGGTCACTCCCATCTCCATAGCCGTTCGTGCTGGTTACATGAGCATCGTGCGTCTTCTCCTAGCCACGGAGAGGGTAAATGTGAACTGCCAGAATCTGAGAGGACTGACCCCTTTGATTGAAGCGGTTGAGCGTGGGAACGTCAAGATCGTCAGGTTACTGCTGGATGCGAGGAATGTGGACCAAAACATCATGGATTTTGAAGGGCAGACACCGCTGGCCTTGGCAGAGAAAAACAGAGAACATGACATTGCCAACTTACTCCGAGACCATGGCTGCGCAAATCTGATTTAGAGTAGAAAGATCTTGGAGTTCGTACCTCGAGACAGGCCTGTTTGACGTGATGTAGCAGGCGGTTGGTCTTTTCCAGGGGTCCAGGTTTGTGGCATGATCGAGGTTTCTATGCTACAGTCAATGCTCAACCTGAGATACTAGGAGCCAGATGAGTCATGTTCAGACTGTATGTGGTTTCGGGCCTGGCCTTCAGCCAAGATAGCCAAAACAGTGATCGAAGCTACTGACCAACTGGGAATTCTGGGAGGCAAGTTTGGTCTGGTTATCGTGGCCCGGATCTGCGTTCCGATCACTTCCAAGTCACATAACGAAGACATGATAAAGTATGACGCGGGGAGTGGTCACCCCGTGACTCAAACCTCACCTCTTGAGACAACTTATAGGTTTCAGTCTTGAAATCAAAATCTTGTTCTTCTAAAAATCATCCCATTTCTTTAGTCTCGAAACCACGACCTTCTTCTTTTGACAATAACCTCATCGCTGTTGACACCATGACTTCTTCTACCGATTCCAACGAATATTATCAAAGAATTGGCGCAGGCTTCTGCGGCACAGTGTGGGCAAGAAGCCTAGAAGGGCCTGCCATCAAGCGCGAAGATGGAGGACCATCTCGATCACTCGCCAACGAGGTCGTGATGCACAAACGAGCATACGAGGCATTTCTCAGCCTATCCTATGCTAAGCACTTTATGAGAAACTCACCAACAGAGCTCCACGCGCGTGTTCCTCAGTGCCACAGATATATTACCCCGGATGACCGGTCTTGGTGGAACGAAAATCTCCGATGGTTCCCAGACGGATACGCAGCTTGTAATGCGATCCTATCCGAGAGAATCCCTCCTTTTCCTGAGCATATCAGACATCTTCTCGTGAACAGATATTGTCCTCCAGACATTCGCCTTGAGATTCTTCGCAGCGCCAGCAACGAAGCCTGCCTCATCCGACCGTATATCGGCCGCCAGCGCACCTACGGCACGGCCATGAACGTCCGATCTCGATTTCGAGGCTTTTCCCTCCGAAACTTCCCGCTTCATGTCGATCAGATGGCTGAACTGGGGATCCGCGCCGAGGATGTCGACTTTTATGCTGCCATGATGGGTGAAGCACTGGCCACGCTTCACTTGATTGGGAAGATAGATGCGAACGACATCGAGTTTGTTTTGGCTCCGATGACGCCAATTGTTACTGGCACGGAGCACCACGAAGCCATGGACCCCACAAGCAGCAGCAACACCATCACAAATATTTTGGGGACACATACCATGTGGATCCTGGATTTCGACCTCTGCCGCTCGATCTCGATGGATTTGAAGAGTGTTCAGCAAGCTGTGGATGCTTTCTTCAAGAACGACCCCTTCTGTCCACAGCCGCACACGGCACACTGGCCTGCCTTTCGCGATCAATATTTGGGTTCTGCTGAACAGATTGCCGGCCTCTACCATCAGGATGAAACAGATGCTATATATGACCTTGCTCGTCACTTTATCCAGCTTGTAGAGGCGAGGGGGTGGATTCCACTGCTCAAAGTGAATGATGATGCACTCAAGGGGAAACATGGGATTGACATTCTAGACCTCGAGCCTACCTCTGGTTTGCCGACTTAGCGAAATATCATATTGAGATCGAATAGACTGATTGTACCAATCCAGAACCAAGTTCAGCAGGATGATCAAGTACGAGTCTATTTGCTTCAACACAGAATCTATAAACTAATTACAGCATACGACAATTGAACAAATCAAACAACAACACCATCCGCCTCCACCTTCCGCTCCACCGACTCCCTCCAAACAACAACAACCAACAACCCCACCGCCAAAGCGCAAAGCACCGCCAGAATCGTCATCCACCACCCAAACCCAACACTTGACGCCGCAATCGGCGAAACCACCGTACCGACGGCCGCCAGCAGATTCCTCACCAAATTCAGATCCGCAACGACAGCCGCGCCGGCACCCGGCCTGACGTCCACCAAGAACGGCATGACCGTAGAGGTGACGAGCATCAGCCCCAGCCCGAACAGAAACGCGCCGACGAGCGGCGCAATCCAAAACACCTGGCGCTCGACCAGCCAACCATAAATGACCAATCCAGCGGGCACGAAGCCCACCCCGTACCAAACTGTGCGCAGGCGCGCGATCGGGTGGATCTTGCCCCCGTGCGTGGCCTGGTGCCGGCGCAGTTGAGCGTCGCTCAGCTTGCCGCCGACGAGGCTGCCGATCGCGTACCCCAGGCAGTTGCTGATGTAGCAGAGACCGATCTCGATCGGGGAGAAGTCGTACGGCTGGGCGGCGTAGGCGTACGGCAGGGTGGTGTTGAAGCAGTACAGGCTGGCGAAGCAGATGCTGATGTAGGCGATGGTCAGGGCGATGGCCGGGACGAGCAGGAATTTCAGTTTGGGGAGCGGCGCCACGATGTCCCGGTTGAGGGCTTGGTACCACCGTTGCTGCTGCTGCTGCTGGGTTTCGTTGTTGGGAGTAGATTTGACGAACGTCTCGGGAAGGCAGAGCGTGGTGATGACGGCGGCGCTCAAGGTGAAGATGGCCATGAAGTAGAGGATGGAGCGCCATCCCAGCCAGACCTGGAGCGCACCGCCGATAATGGGGGCCAGCAGAGGTCCGATCAGCGTGCCCAGGTAGAACCACCCCAGGGCGGATCCGCGCTCTGTCGGCGGGAAGACATCACCGACCACGCCCGCACCCACGCTCTGCGCGGAGGAACAGCCCAGCGCCTCGACCAAGCGGAACACAATCATCAGGGCGAGGGAGTCGGACGCGGCGCAGACAATCACCGCGATGGTGGAGAGGATGAAGCTGGCTACTAGGACCGGCCGGCGGCCGTATTGCTGGCTCAGCGTGCTCCACCAGAGGGGCGCCACAGCCAGCCCTAAGAGGAATACCGTCGTTGTCAACGCCACCTGCGTTTCTGTTGTGTGAAAGTGGTCCACGAGAGTGGTGAACGAGGGGAAGAGAATGCAGGATGCAAACGGCGCGGTAAAGGCAGATAGGGTGATCACAGCCACAATGAGATGTTTCTGCCATGGCGAGTATGACTGTGGATCTTCACGACGGCGTAGCAAGCAGAAGCGATCGAACCAGAGGCATGATGGTGTCGCCGGAGGGCTTTTGGTGGTCTGGGCGGATTCGATCGACGACATTTTGCTGATGTGGAGACGATCGCTTTCTTGGAGAAGGAGACCCAATCGATGATTATTTGTTTTGATAATAGAAGCATGATTCTGGTGGAGCACGCCTGGTCTTGTTATCGTCAGTGTCAGCGTGTAGGGCACCAAACCACAAGCATCGGGATTTCGGGACTTCGGAAATTCACAGACACACTGCATTAAATCCGAAAACCCGAGCATGATAAGAGATCTTTCTGCTCCCTCACAGCCAATGCCATTCGCAGATCGAGAACGCCACAAGGCTGCAGCGGCAACTTATCCTTATCGTGCTGCCCTATTAATATCTCGCAGGGACGTTTCCCACCTCGACGAGCCCCCAACATTCGAAAATGTCCGAGATCGCTATTCCCGCTGCTCGCATTTTCCGACCACCACAATCCGCGCTGCAACGATGAACAAGAGCTGCGTCAAGTGCGCCGACTCCAAGCTACGATGTAATCTCGATCAAACTGGATCGCCCTGCTCACGATGCCGTCACAAGGGCTGGCATTGCGAGCGGGCAGAGCGCAAGAAACGCGCCCGCCGAGCCACGCCCAGGCAGACCAGCTCAATTCCATCCCCACCACAGACAGGCAGCGAAGGTCGATGGGATACCAGCCTCGACGCGAGCCCAGCCCTCGATCCGCCTGTTGACTGGCTTTCCCCGCGTCTGCTATCAACTGAAGATCTCGACTTCCTCGATCAACTGGCCGACATCGAAAGCTTCGATACATTCGGTGACATGACATCGTGGGACTGGACGCCGCCCGAAACGCCATTCCCGGACAATACCACTGCTCTCGCTGAACCACCACGAGCAACATCAAACACGCCTACAGATCAACCCCCCCTCACCGGGACACTCTTGCACGACAAAGGGCCCATCATCTCGCCTGACAACTTCCGCCTACCCGCCGATTTCACCCTCGAGACCGAACCCGCCGACCGCATCACCATCCCTGTGCATCGACTCGAGACCTACGCCAGACTCTTCTTCGCGCACTTCCACCCCCTCTTCCCCCTTTGCATCTCCCGACCTTCCGCCTGGCCTCCGCACCCCCAATCCTCATCCGCACCATCACCTCCATCGGCGCAGCCTTCAACACCACCGACCCAACATCCACAACCGACGCCAAACGCCTGTACAGCTCCCTTCCCACGCTCTTCGCCAAAGCCTGCCTGCGCTCATCCGACACCCCGACGGACCCCAGTCTCGCCGACCTCCAAGCCCTCGTCCTCAGCCAATTCGCCAGCACAGCCAAAGGCGGCAGCGCGGAACGCGCCGCGGCCCGACTCCTGCACCCGCTCCTCGTGACCACCATCCGACAGCAGGGCCTGCTCAAAGTGCACGGGGAGTGCACGGTGGCCGCGCGGAACGCCCGGACGTGGGAGACGTGGGTGGCCAAGGAGGCGCGCAAGCGCGTGCTGTGGGGCGTCTACGCCGTGGACTGCTACCAGGCGCTGCTGTGCGGGAGCAAGCCGCTGCTCTCGCCGCAGGAGACGCGGGCGTCGTTCCCGTGCGACGAGGCGAGCTGGTGCGCGTGGTCGGCGTCGGGCTGGGCCGCTTTGCCGGCGCAGGATCCCTCGAGTTGCTTTCAGTCGGCGGTGAAGGGGTTGATGGGGGCGGCGGCGCGGGGGGGTGGGCTGGAGGAAGGGGGCGCGTCGACGCTGACGGCGTGGGATTTGAATCTCTTGATTCTGGCCATGCATTCGCTCCTGCTCGAGGCGCAGACCTCCATTCTCCCGGTGGATCTGTCGGCGATGGAGCGCGCGTTGCACACGTGGAAGGCTTGGTGGGATGGGGTTTCGCGAGGGGGTGCGCAGCGGCAGCAGCTGCAGCAGCCTGTGGTCCGTGCTGGGGGGCTTTTGATCACGAATAGCCTGACCCTGTATTATTTGGCTGTTTACCTGTTGAAGCACGGGCGACCACAGTTGGATGAGAGCGCGTATGTGGGGAGGTCAACGAATCCTGGGAATCCTCTGATCAAGAGAGAGGAGGTTTATCAGGAGACCATGACGAGATGGGTGCAGAATATGATGGAGGAGCTTCAACGAGGAGAGACGGTCAGTGTTGGCGAGTTTTAGGGGGTGTAATGGCTGGTGAAGGATGGCTGAGAACCTTGTAATGTGATACGAACGTGTGTGTTTAAGCGGTTTCTGGATGCAAGGTAGCTTCAATGTTGTATGATTATATAGCATATCTCACGATTGGTTTCTCTCGTAATCCCATGTCTCTCATGTATTGATTCTTTTCTCTCTTCTGAGAACAACAGTAAAGCATGATTAGCCTCTTATCACAAGAAGACTTAGAATCCGCACTGGACAAGCTTCCGAATATAGCCAGCTTCCACATCCTTCCAATTACCGTCATTCAGAATGCTCACCTGCTTCCCGACAAAATGTCAAATTAGAGATCAAAACAAGTCATAGCTTGAGTAGAGTGCACGTATATAGACACGATAATAGCGGAACATTTCATCCCAATCACACAACCCATAACATCAAAACATCACAGAGCGTAGCTGAGCTCAATCTTCCCAGAACAACCCATCCCGATTACCATCCTCACCCATCTTTACCTCAGCAAATCGATAGGCCACAACCTGCTTAGTCCTCTCACACAAAGACAGTCCGGACACTAAACACCTGCAGGAATCATGGTCAGCTCATGCCCACACCCCACCAGAACATCCAAAAACTCACCGTTCGTCGGACCCGCGCCCATAACCTTAGCATAGAAGCTCTGACTCGTCTTCTTCCGGCCCGCGCGCGGCACCACCAGCTCATTCGATCCGCGCGAGCTCGACGAGGCATCGCTCGACTCCCCATTTCCGAATGCCGTCACCATCGTTTCTGCCTGCTGCTGCTGCAACTTTGGCGCCGCCAACGCGGCGATCACCGGCCGCACGGCCGAGACCACGACCGGGGCGTACCTCATGACCGAGGGCCCGATGTCCTGCACCGCCGATTGAATCGCCGTGAAGAAGCTCTCCTCCTCCGCTCCAGTGACATCCACAAGGCCGTGATGCTGCGCACTCTGCTGCCGAGGTACCGAAACCGGAAGAGGGAGCTGTTCGAGCTGATCGAGCTGACTCGAGGGCAAGTCCCGAAGCACGCGCAAAGTCGCCCCGGCCAACAGGGCGCGACGGCCCAGGGTCTTCATCTGCTGGTCCATGGGCGTTTCCTCTTCAACCAAGGAATCGAAACCCCTCTCCGCCCCCTTAGCCTTGGTGTAGGGGATCAACTGACTCATCACCGACAGCCCCCTCTCCACTGCGCCGACCCCGTGACTCGCCGCCGACAGTACCGTGCTGAACGTGCCCCAGAAAACTCTCATCTGCGGGGGACTGCTGCGCTGCGCGGACTAGCCGAGTAGTGAAGGGATCAGCTCTAAGTCCTCTGTCTTCACCCGCCATCGTCGCGGTGAACGAGGCCATCGACGACGATGAAGTGGCTGTCGTCGAGCGCAGCGCAGACACTCTGGCCGCCGACGCGGTCCCGAAGGTCACCATGGCGGACTCGGTGCTGGTGCCCGCCAGCACGTCCTGGACGACCAGCAGCGCGGCGGGCATGACCATCGCCGGCAGAAGCCGGGGCGCCACCGCCTCCGCCTCCGCCGCCGCCTTCTGGTAATCGACCATGATCTTCGTGCTGATCCCCAGCTCCTTCATCTCCTCCGTGTCCGCTCTCAGGAAGGCTTGCAGCGCTGCTTCGGCCAGGATACTCTCCTGTGCCGAGCCGGGGGACGAACTCCCTCCAGACAGGGTGGTCCCGGGACCACTAACAGGGGTAGTGGTGGTGGGCATGGAATCAACGAACCCACTCTCCGCGCACTTCTGCGCCGCGGCTGAGATGGCCGTGCCAGCTAACGCGGCCATGGAGCCCCCGATCGGACCCAAGAACGGGCTGACGGTCGTCAGAGCGCCGGAGACGTTGGGCGCGCCGACATGCAGGACGTCTTTGAGGTCGTCCCAGAAGTTCTCTTCCGCGCTGCGGGTCTGGCGCTGGCCGAGGCGATCGACCAGCAGGTACTGGATGCCGGTTTGCGGGTCGGACTTCTGTACGGGGTAGGTTTGGGAGCTCTCGAACACGCTAATGTAGTCTGTGTAGGGATTGCCGAGGCGGAAATTGTCCGCGGTCCTAGGGCTGCTTTTGCTGATCGGACTGGCGGAGTTATTGCCTACGTCGCCGTAGACGTGGGCGCCGATGGAGATGTGGGGTTGGTTCTCGAGGAGGACGGGGGAGCCGGATTGGCCTATCATTGGTACATGTGTTCACTGGCTGTCCACATAGCTAAGCGAGGTAAAGGGGGCAGGCTGGGTGCCTACCTTGGTAAGTATCGATCCTATATTCCAGCATGTGGTTCGCAGCCGCCTGACGGTTCCACTGCACAGCCTTGAACTCCTCGTACATCTGCGCACCCGGCTCGCCGTTGTACCGCATATCGCCGGGGTACCCCACCACCCCGATCGAGTCGGAGCCCGCCACGGGGGTGTCGGAGAACTGGAACGGGGTGACCGACGTGAAGGGGCGGTTCAGCTGGATAAAGGCCACGTCGTTGTGGCGGTTCGAGGACGACTGCAGCCACCCCTCGGTGGTGACGATGCGGACCCCGTGCCGGAACTGCACGTTCGCCGACGGGTTGTCGATCGACCCCTTCCCGTTGTATCCGATGTAGGCCTTGACTTCGTTGGCCCGGCCGAAGCCCTCCTTCCAGTCGAAGGCGCAGTGGCCTGCCGTCACGAGGAGGTCGTCCCGGATGAGCCAGCCCGTGCCCATCGCGTAGCGGGTGTCATTAGCGGACTGGTTGGCGTAGTGCATGAAGAGTTTGACGATGGCTGCGAGAGAGACATTGGGTCGATATCCCGGGAGGAATAAGAGAGGAAGGTGGGGTCAGTGTTCTTACAGCGGTACTTGCCCCCGGGGGCAAGGTGCATTGAGTCAACGAGCTGGCGCTCGTCTTCGTAGACGGACTCGCCGCCCTCCTGCTGCAGACCGAAGCACGACTCAGCTGCTTGCGAGGGCGTGCTTTGAAGCGTCCAGGTGGCGGCGACGACAGGCATGACTTTTGTTTTGGTGCAAAAAGAAAGAATGAATGTCTGAAATGTGTAATGAGAGAGAGACTGAACAGTTGCCAGAAGAATGAAGGTTTAATCCCTCTTACATAGCTTCATTGTCGCTAGATGTTTCCCACTCGTGTCGCTCGACCCTTTCAGCTGTGTCGATGCATGTGTCCCCCTCGAAACCGTCCTTGTGGCTGCCGGAGAATATACTGCTCACCTTTTCAGCTGAAGGTGCATACCAGCCAAATTCTCAGACCAGATCTGGAAGCAGATTGGCCAGACAGTGCATCTGCTGAAGACTCCTTTGTATCAACTCCTGCACGATGCTAGCTCTTACATGCTGCAGGGGGAATGGGCCTTGGCAGAAGGATTAGATAATTGTATCTGGATGTTGACATTCCCCAGCCTGCAGTATATCGTAACCTTGCTCTAGTTAATTCATGTGTTACAGCTGACCTTCAATCACAAACTCACAACAAAAACATCTCTCTACCTATATTATCCGATTAATTGCCCATGTCCACTAACTTCACCACATCAAAGCTTCGGCATGGTGAATTTCAGCCGTCGGTAATTTTTCCCCTCTTCATGAGGGATCCCGTTCATGCGGCGGGGAAACAGTCTAGACCGGAGGCCGCGGAGACTTGCTTTCGCCCAAATTCACCAATCTGACTACGCAATCCTGCCGAATCAGCCAATCTCCATGTTTTCTGTTCTCAATGTGGGATTTTCGAGCGACGGGGTCGCCATACCTGAACGTGCCCCCGCCCCCATTCTAGACTATTGCCGGGTATCTCCATTTCCGGCTGGTGGCGCGTGTTGAGGTAAATGTGACCATCATGGCTTTCGATTTGAGTAGGACTTTTTGCAGGACAGTAACATTGTTGTCAGTGATGATGTGTGATCCAGATATATCCGTCGTCGCATCGTCGCCCAGGATACCTCAGCTCTGCAAACACATAGCGAGGTCCACCCCCAACCTTACAAGTCCACAGCAGAATATGAACTTCGCAAACCATGTATCCATTTTTAGGTATCTCAAGACAGGGAAAAAAAAAAAAAAAAAAAAAAAAAAAAAAAAACTACTAATCAGCCATTAGAATGAATCCAACTCACATAGCCCGATAAACTTTCCAACCCACGCAAACCCATTATTCCTTTCCCCCAACCCAGACAAACAGACCTCCCCTAAGAAATCGCAAACCTCGACCTCGCCCGTAACTTCGCCCCATACCAATACAGCACAAAGATCCCAATCACGCCCAGGGTACTCAACCCGCCCAACAAACTGACCCCCTTCCCGATCCCCAGATTCAGAAACATGGGGCGCGCATACAGGATCGACCCGCACGCCATGGCGGAGCGAAAGAAATCGTTGGCCGCGAAGAGACTCGCCGCGTAGGCCGGGTACGACATGGGCACGTAGACGAACACGCACTGCAGCACGATAAACGCCGAGCTGCCGTAGATGGTGATGCCGATCGTGGGCACGATCCAGTGGATGTGGCGGTTGGCCGTCCACCCGAACAGGAACAGGCCGATGGGCGGGCCGAAGCACCCGATCAGCGCGGGGACCAGTCGACTCTCTTGGGTTTTGGGGACCCCCCGCAGCAGTTGGGGGATGAGGTAGTAGAGGAGGTAGGCGAAGTAGATGGCTACCGCCAGGAGGCAGGCGACGAGGACGCAGAGGAAGACGAGGCCGATGGTGCCGAGGGTGAAGTTGTAGAGGGGTGGGTAGACAAGGGGGAAGACTTCGAAGAACTTTTGTGGGGGCTGTTAGTGTTGGTTTGGGATGGGGGGAATGGAGAGGATGACGTACAGAGTAGTAGATCCCGTAGACGATGGCTGTGTAGACTTGGACGAAGAGGATGGCGGGGTCCTTGATGGTGATTTCGATGGGCTTGATGATGGCGTCGATGATGATGGCGGACGGCTTCAGCTGGGCCTGCACGATCTCCGACTGCGATTTGAGGTGGTTCGACCCGATCAATTTGCGCAGACGACGCGCTCGCTGATGGAGCAGCGTAGGGGTGGAGGTCTCGGGCAGCAGAAGGAACATGAGGCCGAAGACGGGGCCGGCTCCCCACAGGATCTCCCACAGCGACCATCGCCATCCCATGGCGGCGACGGCAAAACCCGAGATCAACGGGCCCAAAGCGGGCCCGCAGTAGGCTGCGGTGACCCAGGCACTGAGTGCGAAGGGCAGGTAGAGTAACGAGTAGATGTCCTGCATTGTCGCACCTCCCGTGGCCAGACAGGGGCTTCCAAAGAACCCCTGCAAGAAGCGGAGCACCAGCAGACCTCCGAAGTTGTGGACCAGTGGGAGTGGAATGGAGATAATCACAAACAAGAACATGGTAATGCAGTAGACCGGGGAGCGCCCGATGGAAGGGACTTCCGACAGCGGAGAGAAGAACAGAGGCCCCACTCCGTACCCTAACACATACAATGACAGCCCCAGAGCAGACGCCGTGGTCGAGACGCCAAACTCGGCCATGATCCCCTCCTCCGACGAGACATAGATCGCTGATCCCGCATACACAATGAACGTATAGAGAAATATGATAAGCCCCACAAATGCCTTCTTCGTCTGAGTCCAGTTCTGTGGATTCGCTGGATCGTCCGGCCCGTACCAATCCACCATCACAAAATCCGGGGGTAGTGTGTCAGCCTCACTCTTATCGTCAGGGATTGGTTTATCCAACAGCTTCTCTGGGTCCTGATCGGCGTGCTGATTGTGGAAGATGGAGCTGCTCTGTTCGCTTTGTTGCGGTCGGCTCCCCGGTGGGGCCTTAATGCCCGGCACGCCGAGTCGCGCCAGGCCCTGCAGGTATTCGGGAGGGAAAACAAAGTCTGCCTCCTCTTCGGGGTACTTGAAGTACTTCTTCTTGGTCACCCATCGAATCATTTGCCCCAGGGGGGCATCACGGATCAGACTATTCATGGCGGTCTTCGTTGAGTAGAGTAGACTTTGATGAGATCGCTAGATCAAATTTGCATATATCTCATGATGAGATCTACCTGGATCCACTACACAAAGAAACATGCAATCCTATCGAGCATCTTTATAGTAAGAGACCCCCGGACGAGGCTGTTACTCGATGCATCGAATGCTCCCTAAGCCGGCGGGAACTGGCTGGCGGATTGGAAATCCACCTCCGGAGTTAAGCCCTACAGCCGCACCATGCTGGCCACGCCAGACCCTTATTTTGCTGTACTTTGCAGGGGGGTCGTCGGTTTAACCCCCGGAGTTACCGATCCATGGAGATGGGTGGTGATGGTCGAGCTGTCAGTCGCTAGCTCGTGGCGTGCTTGAGCTTTGACATGAGGTGGTGATGTCAGTGCCCAACCGCTGGCTGACTGATGGCCATCGTATCCATTCCAGCGGAATCCGATGTTTTGTCATCAACCCTGCAATCGAGGGTACGCCGAAACCTAATTTTGCACGGTGAAAAAAAGGAAGATGAATCACAAATGGTGGCCAAGTGCATGTCTATTGGGACACCCTGTGTATACCCGGCCGGGTACTTCGTATTCGCTGGTGAAGTGTCTGGGTCGATGCGGTCCGAGTGAAGAATTCTGAGAGGAAGTGCGGTCAGCATAACGTTCAAAAATCAAATATGCATATTTAGGATCAAATCATACAAGTCATATTATAGGGGTCTGGGGCGCTCGGTTGATCTGGCGCTCGAGGTCTCAGATCTCGGCCTCGTGATAGCCGTGTTGAGATGGGTTGCAGATACGGAGAAAGCTGCATGGACGCGCCGAATGGGAGATACGTGAAGAGGGTCAAGCCGTGCTTATGGCAGGGCCCATGCACATACGTCGCAGGAGGCGGTGATCAACCTGGGTGTGAGTCAGGGAGGTGACTGGTCTCGGAGATTAGGCCAGACCCGATGTACCCGTCTTGTAAGTTTCATGAGGCTGAAGCTGATTACGGAAAACTGATCGGCCAGCGGCCAGCTGTCATGCAAGCCGCGTGGCCCGAGACATCTTCGGGCAAGAGATACAGGTTCAAGAAAACCTCACGAGACAGACAGGACGACATATTATGAACTTTCAAGCGTAGGAAATACCCTCCTAGTTGACGACATTAGAACGCTACATCATAAATGAGCCAAATGTCAAATAAATCAGCTTGCCTGCGACCGCCAAAACAGCAGCCTGGGACATGCGCCCGAAGCGAGAGCGTAGCCAATGAGACAACCCCGACTGCATATCAATCTAAAGTAAGGCCACCCAGGTTTCAAATGTTAAAAGACAGCTTCTTCCGCTGAGCATGACGACTGGAAGTTGGCTGCTTCATTCGAGGAAGCAATTCTCCTCATCGGCAGCAAGCATCCCAGACACCAAAGCCCGAGGAGAATCGTCAGTCGTGGGTCAGACACTGTGCCCGAAGCGTTCCAGGGAACCGGGTCTGACAGCTCCAACTTCCCCTTTTCGAGGCCCATCAAGCCGCCGAATCGCCACAAACTCGCGGTCTCTCCGGATGACCCCATAACACGTGTGATGTTGCCGCATATACCAATTGACCTTTGACATAAGCTGTTTGAACTCCATCGCTTTGCCTGGCTCGAATGGCTCTGCGCGCAAACAACCATTTACTTGATTGTTGGCACGCTCCAGGGGCTCGGTTTGTTCTTGTCTGACAAGGATGGCTGTCGTCGAAGAAGCCTAAGTCTGGTGCAAAAGTGGTCAGGGATCGAGCTCACAATTCTGCCGTCATATATCAAATACTTTCAGTAGAGATGAGGGGTTATTCGTGTTCAGCGACTTGGATCTGTAGCGAAGGGCGCAAGAAGCTCGGGGTACGATGTGCTCCCATACGGGCCCAACAAATGGATTCCTTGGTGACGACAGGCTCTGGGGGGGGGGACTGGTGCGAGAGGAAATTATTATATAGTGTTATATTGGTAGATTGTAGCAAGGCACCGTACTCTTATTTGATCGACAAGATGTTGGATCGGCTCACTGATCTGTAGAATTGATGTTCTCAGCTTGATAGTAGAGACTCCCTGTGTTATAAGGTGTTTCATCAACAGAGTCCACGCGCGCAGGTGACTCAAACCCACGCTGCAAGAACTCCGTTACAGTCACTTGGATATTCATTCTCTTGGTCTTTGATAAGAATTGGCCTCAGACAAGGTGATGGAAGGCAAGTTCTAGGCTTGAAGAGGAGAGGGTCTCAGTGTATGTGTCATGGTATCGTGGCAGTCATATAACTGGGTAGGGATTGTATAGCGAAGGCGAAGAGTCTCCTGGGCTTTGTATGGTACCTTTCATTTCATCCTAGATGGACCTCTAAATTTTGCTCATTACTAGACTTTGCTTAATCACATATTCCGAAGTTCAACAATTAAAATCAGCGGACTATTTAGCTAATACTTTACCTAGCTTCCTTGCGCCGACAGTAATTTCTATTGATAGTTCCTCTCAGATAGCATCACAGAGATAAATCCACCACCATCATCCACTTCCTTGACCGAAACTTCTATATCCGTTGTGTATAGTATCATTTGTACTCGAACCGCTACAGGCACTCTGATAGAAACAAAACGGTAGATGCCTATAGAAGTACAAATATTCACTGTCTTGATATTTACTGGGGGGGCCCGGTGGATTGTAACATAGAGCAAGAGTTGTCTTTAGAAGTAGTGAATTGAAGCTTCAGCCAGGTTTGGCTCTTCTAACCTCTACTGATCTTACATCTCACCTCTTTCGCTTCCTTTCGCACCCCCAAAACCGTTTTCCCACATTCGCTTTTGCCCACAGCTTCCAGATAGCTTCTGATTCGATACCTAAATCCTAAGGCTTTGAAATCCCCATCCCTGCTACTCGTACAGGGTGCCGTTCGTCTCCAGTCGCTGAGATGGCACAGCAACAGGTTTCATTGATGGCATTTTTGCAACAGGGACCAAGAGATGTCCCGATCTCGCGCCAGCAACGGAACACGAACAACACACGCAGTCTTTCGGGAAATTATCGGTACACTGACATAAAAAGTGTTGGCCATTGGGATGACTTTAATTTACAGGCGGTCCTGAACCGATACGGGGCCTTACTGAACAGGTCGAGAATCGCCGACGCCCCATTCCCCGACAGACCTATGGGAGAGGTCACAACAGAGGCGTCTGTTGTCTCGCTCAGCGATATGTATCTTAAGATCAAGGTGCAAGACGCCCTGAGGTGCGGGTTTTCAAATATGACTACTGCAGAGCGAGCCGGTTTTAGCGTGACGACTTTCAGTGGAGGCTACGAAGCAATCCATCCCCAGAACTACACCCCCGACCTTGCGTTCTTTGACCTCCGTCTCCCAACTGGAACAGCACCAAATCGGATTCCAGGTGAGGTGAAGCTGTCCGATAAATGGAGTGTTGCCAGAGGACATAGCCCCTCGCGAACCGATCAAATCGAATACAAACAAGCATTGTCACAGATTAACTATTACATGAAGAAACAGCACACGCGTTATAGCTTCATTCTGACAAACAAAGAACTTGTTGCAATTCGCCGACTAAATCATCGTGGCCATCTGGAACTATCAGACCCCATTCCTTGGGCAAGCAGTGGGACCCCCTCACAACCACAATTGACCATTCTTCTGGGCT
The DNA here is from genome assembly GCA_012184565.1 of Aspergillus floridensis. Taxonomy (NCBI): domain Eukaryota; kingdom Fungi; phylum Ascomycota; class Eurotiomycetes; order Eurotiales; family Aspergillaceae; genus Aspergillus; species Aspergillus floridensis. The sequence continues at coordinate 71,681 of WOUI01000001.1, forward strand.
TATGGTATGTGGGGATGTTAGCCGCCGATGATCCAGGATGGTCTTTGCACCCGTGACACTGGTCTGTGCATTACAGATATGACGGGTCCTTGATACAAGGCTGATTTTGTTTAGCATTCGAAATTACCAGGTAGTCTAATCAGACGCCTTCGATATCCTTCAATTTGCTCTTGGTGATTCCATGATGGTGATTGCAGCTGGCTGTGTAAGTATCTTCTGAACTTTGAGAATCCTTATCAGGTCAGATACTAACAGCTTGAGGTGCTGCAGATACCACCAAATCTACAAGATTCCGACCTTACTCAAGAACATCTGAAAAAGATGACTCAGAACTTAGTGAATGGGAGGTGAATTGGTGCTCGGCGGGTGGGGGTTGTTGCCTGGGGCACCAAGCCACACTTAGAGCGACAACCTGCCTCTCACTTTATAAAACCCAACCATCTCCGTCTAGCTAGCAGCTTGAAAACTCATCCTTTTTCTTTTGCGTCTCATCGTTTATTAATTAGTGTCTGTCCTTAGCTCATTCAAAATGGTCTCAGAGGAGCTCGAGCTGGCACCTTCGGAGGTCACCTTTCTTGAAACTCTCAAGGAAGTCGAGAGCTCGATGATCTTCAAAGTTGCTGTGCACGGGATGGATTGTGTTATGAAAGTGGTAAGTCCTAGAACACTGTTCTCACCAATTTGCTCGTCTTTTGACAAAGTATAGTTTCATGAGAGGCCAAGAGAGGAATGGGATGATCCAGATGTTGAAATCAGCATGTGCATACGTGAGGTGGCATCTTACGAACGCCTCAAAGCTAAGGGAATCTGCGCACGAGGCGTCGTCCCTGACTACTACGGCTACTTAACAATCGTGGATCTGACACTTTGGCCTGACTTGTACATGTTTACCAAAGATGCGCTGCCTCCGAAAGCGATCCTGATCGAGTACGTCCCTGACATGAAACAACTCGACCTTACAAACTACACCAAGGCAAGGGCGGAGAAGTTGCGAGATGTTCTTTTCGAGATCAACGCGGCGAGAATATTACACAGTGACATTGCCCCAAGGAATATAATGGTTTGCTGTGGAGAGCAGGAGAGGGTGCTTTGGATTGACTTCGACATGGCGATGGTGTTTCCAGAGGACAGGCCCTTAACAGAAGAGCAGCAAGAGTGGTTCGAGGATGAAGCTGCCGTGATGAACGAGTTTTTGGACTGGCTGGTATGTTCAAGGGCGAATCTAGTTATGATGTCTCTAACATTTCTGTAGGCCCAGGACGCTGTGGAAGGAAAACTTCACAAAGCTTTTCGTTGCTATTATTACGGGACTTACACCTATTGGAAGAGGGTCAAGATGGGACTTCCAGGCTGGCCAGAGCCAAGCTTGCGAGATCACAACAAAGTCGACCGAACGCCCAAGACGCTCAAGACCTGAATTCTGAGATCAGGCTTTTAGGGACTGGTATGTAGACTCATGGTCAGTGAGGTGGTCAGAGACAACAATCTACCGGGAACTGAATGTGATGTTTACCTATTTTCTCCGTCGATGCAGGAAATTATAGATGTTCGTACTCATCCACCCAGACTCTACCATTTTTCACTACGAGAGCTTTGTAATAGGAAACTGATGACTGAACGCTACTTGCTTTGCACTCGTGCAATTTTCTTCTTTTCTCCACCGACTTCCTTTGCTGTACTGTACAGAGGTAATGAACTAGCAAATCAAATTTAGGTTACGATCCACCAAAGAATTGCAGTAGTCTTCCCTGTCCACCAGTCCAGAAGTTAGTAGGTACTTATCGTAGAGAGTAAGCCCTTTTTATTTATAAAATCTTGTCAATCTGGCCCTGTATTATTCAACACAGCAACACAGAGTAGACATTACTATGATGGGCAAACGTCTCAAAATCTGAAGAGCATACATTCTCCTACCCCGGGATAGGAGACACTACATCTTGAATCACCCTCCTTGATCAGAGCCAACTTAGTCTTGGTTCTAATGGCAGTCGACAAAAGTATGAGTTGACTCGTGATGACTATACAGAATTGTCGGTAGGTCGATTGCACGATACATTCATCATTTAAAATCTTCTTTCTGAAATAAGAGCATGGCGTTAGACAAGACTTTTCGATCATGCATAGCCTGAAAATGGATGGGTGTTGATAGTATGTCCCCCGCGCCTACGATGCGTGCGCGTCAGGTACCGTGAATCTGAGAGGGTAAGCTGGAGCCCCTCTTGGATGACTCTGACTGACGCAAACCGCTTCGAGATTTCCCGCATCACCTTCTCTGTCAGTAGACCGTTGAGTCCCCTCGCTCGCCACATACTTGTGCTTTCGCTTGCATGCTCATTCGCTACAATCCTCCCGGCCGACCAACGCTTTGGTCAGGGGAAAGGCTTACAATGGTTAAGCATGGGCCTTACACGAGCGACTCAAGTCATTCTGCACCAAGCCAAAAACTTGGTACTTGGAGCGATGACTTGACTAGAACGTATGCGGACAGTTTCACCAGCTGGTGGAAGAAGAAGATTCTTAAGGACGAGGGGCAAACACATGCAGAGCTCGAGGACAGTCGAAGTAGACGGCCTAGCGAAACCCAGCTGACGAGGGTAATCCACGCTTGGTTCGTACGAACAATCCCCGGTCATGTGGACTGCTTTATGAGACTGTGTGTCACGCGCCACAAGCAGTCAGTGATCGCGGGGCCTAGAACATTCAGCTTGCCATGGGCACAGCATTCAAAAGTCTCGGATCCCCTCCTCTTATGATATCATTCTGAACACACACTAGAATGTCTTGATCACTGCTCGATTACTATAAGAGTTAGCGACAGTTCTTCTCACATCAACAATAGAACCAGAGAGGCAAGGCATCGAGTACTATCTCGTCCATTGTACAAACAATCCTTTTGAACATTTATCTCAATCCCACACTTACGAATTCAATATGCCAAATCCCATGAGCAAGTCAGATAGCTCGCGAATCCAGTCAACCCAGGTAAAGCCCTCTGTCGATCCAGGCAATCCAGCTTCTCATTGATGAGCAGGCCAAAGGCGGGGGTGACATGAGCTCGGGTGGTTTCGCAGCACGGGCCCAAGCCGCTGGCGATCGCTCAACGAGCACCACAACAGGCGCCTCGTACTCGTCTTCTGGTTCAGCCCAGCAAGGAACCACCGGCTCGGGCAGCGGATCTCAGCAGTCGGGTGCTGGAAAGAGATGACAGTGTGCAGCGAAGAGTGGACGCGGGGTTTCCAGATTGTAGTACATTGTGATGTTTCATGATTTCGTCATCGGATACTTTGTCGTTGTTCTTCACGGGACATGAGACCATGTATGTAAATTGATTGCTAGTCGTGTGGCCAAATTGTACTGAAGCCTCATGCCATTCTCCCAGGAGTTTGACCATAAATGTTGATTTTACAGGGTGTGGAATACCTGAATTGGCAGAGACCTCGAGAAGGCTCTCATTGCTGCATTTACCAGGATATCTTGACAAGCTATATATGCCTATGTTGATTTAACATTTCTCCACTGCGGGACCCGGCTTGGGCGGACCGACTCAACTGGCGTGAAGTATATCTGTCAGAGGTTTGTCTGTGGCGGGGGATCGCCGGGGCACGAAAGGCTCTGCTCCCTGCTTTATAATTCAATGATGCCGTTCCATGCCCCAAGTAGTATATACACCGGGTCCATTCTAATTAAATGTTGTTGCCTAAGGTACTCTTCATGTCCTGAGTAAGAACGAATGAGAAATGACAAATCCGCAACGTCCCCTATTAGTAATGCTTATCGATAGGCACCAAGCAACACACGGCTGACTGACAGGTTGAAAGACAAACAAACAAGCAGTGGATCCTGTCAAAAGTACGTCCTGGTGGATATAAGTACCTAAGATATCGTGACTCACTTCAATGCAGAATCAATTATTCATATTCAATAAGTCTGAGTTTCGAAAATGTCGCATAACATTCTGATCACCGGCGCCTCGGGCTACCTCGGCGGGACGATCCTCGCCCGCTGGAACAACGCCAAGCTCCCGCAATACAAGACGCTTTACGCCCTCGTCAAGACACCCGAGCAAGGCGAGAAAGTCAAGCAGTACGGGGCTGAACCCTTGATAGTGAACATCAACGATCATGAGACCGTCACCCGGCTCATCGTCGACAACAACATCACCATCATCTACTTCCTGATCGATGCCTTCACTGGAAAGCACCAGCCCACCCTGATCAAGGCACTGGGATGCGTCAAGCAAAGGACAAATCTGGACGTACATTTCCTACAGACAACGGGTGCCAAGCTATTCAGCCGCCATGCCGGAATCCCGACCGACCGACCGTTGTTGGATACCGATCCGGAACTGTATGACATTGTCAAAAATGCGACACCGCCGCATGAGTTTGTCATCGAGGTAGGAACATCCAGATCTTAGTACATTGTGTGGGAGTTACTAAGTATCCGTACAGCCAGCGAATGTCAACCTCAACGTGATTGACATGTCAGAGGCCCATGAAGTGCGAAGCTACATCTTTGCGCCCTGTCTGGTATACGGACGAGGGGAAGGGTTCGGCAATCAGATTTCGATCCAGGATGTTGACATTGTGCGAGCTGCGAAGAAGTTGCGTCGCGTGTACCGAGTGGATACCGATAATCCGGTTAGCAAGCAAAACTATTTTTGTTCCGAGTCTATTTCATGGGGGATACCCACTGACACACTTCTAGAGCTGGCCAGTAAGCCACGTCGCCGATACCGCGGACCTGTATCTCCAGATTCTGCGCAAGATTCTGTCGGGTGACGAGATCGGCTACGGTAAGAACGGGTTCTTTCTTGCTGCCTCGGGCAGTCTGCCGTGGAACGATGTCTACGCGGCCATGGCTAAGGGACTCGCTAAGCACAATGTGGTCGACGATGAGGTCGTCATGGATGCAGATGAGTCGGTGTTGGCTCGAATGGGTGAGGCGCTTGGCGTGCCACCGTCGGCTGTTCCGGTGGTCCTAGGTGGGAAGTACGTAGATCACCGTTGCTGCACTTTTCTGTTGCTAATTAATGCTAATCACTCGCAATAGGTGTTCGTTCACTGCTGTTCACGGCAATCAGATCGGCTGGACTGCTAAGTACCCACCAGAGCATTTTCTCGAGGTTGTGGATGAGGAAGTCGATCTTATTGTACAGCACCTGGTTGATTAAAGCGAAAATAGAGGAAGGAGTTTGTGTATAGAGATCAAAAGCTACGATACTTGGTCAACCCGGAAATGTCGAGAATCATATGCCATTTCACTTCAGTTTTCAACCTCCCACACTGCTGTTTCAATATATTTCCAGGGGTCACTCAAACGGTCTTGAGGCGCCTCTTCTGTGCTTGCTAGAGAGGCGCGGGAGGTGCTATTCCAATACATGCTCACAACATCACTCCGGCCGGATACCCCAAAAGATGTACCTTCAGTGAACCATGCGAGCTTTTGCTGGGCCTACACAAGCACTAGAACGAAGTTCAACCTACTCGAAGGTTTGCGATCTTCGAAAAGTGGGTCCAAGACCTCGGCAAGAATCTGATAAGGGTTAGTCATCCCCACAATCCTGCGCCCAGCATCGACTCCATCCCCAGATTCAGAACCTGTCAACTTTCCTTGCCCCCCCTAATCAGCACAATCACATCACCATGGCCAAGTCCAAATCTGCCAAGCGAAAGCGCAACAATCAGGTCGATCTGCCGCACAAGGCGTCTAAGACCACCTCAATTCTAACGCCCCCGCCAGATGGAGGCTCCCTGGAGCCAAAAAGTCTCCAGACGGTCGTCTCGGACGAGGAGCTCGATATCACGATTGAGACGCTCACCACCCTCACACAATACCCCAGCCTGACCAAGTCGAAAGCATGCAAGGATCTCCGGGCCGCGGTCTATGACTTTCGCCAGGCATGTACGACGGGCGTGAACAGCGCTGGTCCGTTTAATTCTTGTCTCTCCTTGAGATTCGCCACTGACTCGTATCTTCACAGAGGGCGCCAATCTGACCGCACGCATCACCGGCGCTATGGCGGACGGGAAATACACTGACGCCAGGGTCCTCCTCGCAGAGATGAGAATTAGGGGGGAACAACCGAAGATCGGGGCTTTGTGTCGTTGGGTGAGAGATCTGGATGTCGTTAGTGGCCTCTCCACGCAGCCCGGCATGCAGGGGAAGGCGACCATCGAGCGCACCGCCAGGGACTTGGACCTTCTCAGCGTTCTCGATGCCGTTCTACGTGTCAGCACCCCCATCGACCTAAGCCCGGAAGCGGTTCCATCCACATCTCCCATTGCCTTCCAATCCATCTGGGACCTCCGACCATCGAGCCCACCACTTGAGGTCTACGCCTCCGTCCTCGACAAATCCATCCTCGCATCGGCCCCAACCTCCCCCTCCGCCCTCCGCATCATCGAAACAACGCCCGGCCCCCAGCGCAAGCCCCCCAACCACCACCCCGCCATCCTCTATACCACTACCCCCAACGCGGTCGCACTCTCGTCCACCCCCCCACCCACAAAATACCACCCCCACCCCTATGTCCCGGGTCTGGGCCTCGCCCTCGACATCCTCTCCCCGGCCGAATGCAAATCCATCATCGCCGCCGGCGAATCGGTCGGCTTCCTCCCCGACGCGCCCCTCCGCGAAGACGGCGACATAAGCATCCTGGCCCACAACTTCTACTGGGTGGTCGATACCGCCTTCCACGACCTGCTCTGGGCCCGCATCGCGCCCCACGTACCCCAGACCATCAATGGATGTCAGGTCCGCGGCCTCAACCGCCGCTTCCGCGTGTATCGCTACGTCCCGGGAGCCGAGTACCGGTGCCACATCGACGGCGCATGGCCGCCGTCGGGCATCACCCCGGAGGACAAATACGTCTACGACGCCTCGCCGGAGGACAACCGGCAGAGCTCCATGTACACCTTCCTCCTTTACTTGAATGACGAGTTCGAGGGTGGGGAGACCACTTTCTTCCTGCCGGCGGCCAGGGAAGGCACGCTCAACGCCTACCCCGTGCGGCCCGTGATGGGCGCGGTCGCGTTGTTTCCGCACGGGGAGTCGAACGGCGCGTTGTTGCATGAGGGGACTGGGGTGAGGAAGGGGGCTAAGTATATTATTAGAAGTGATGTAGAATACGATGTCAAGCCGGGACAGGGATGAGAGGATGCGCCGGCGCATTTGGTGCACCACCAATCCCTGCTTTGTTTCCGCTGTTCGGCCGAAAGCCGATGACCCGGTCGGGATCCCCATGGTGGGTCCGATCGGATACTATATGTTGTATAGCTGTAGAGACCAGCATAGACCTTAGACTCGCGAGAATAGAGTCACTGTTCCTGTCTCGGTCGTCATCCACCACAGCTACTCCTTCCGAGGAGCCTTGGGTTCCAACTGGTCTGAGCTCCCCTTGTCCCAACTGGCGATCCAGAGTGACCTGAATCACTCGCATCCAAGTAGTGGGGGCATCCTGCTTCTTCTCCTCTCTGCGCTCGCTCTCGAAGACAGACAAAAATGAGCCAAGTTTTCACCCAGCAACATATTCTCGAGGACTGCGCTACTATTCCGACAACCAAAATAAGCACCTTCGCCAACAAATCCGCAAGCATGATTCTTGGAAACCCTTTCAAATCGACTTCAGTGGCATTGTGAAATATTTATCGACTCACGACTTCCCTCCTGCATAATGAGACCAAAATTCAAAGACCACCACGAATCCTCTATCGCGCAAGAGACGCATGCAGGGCACAGGCACATGGCAATGGCATCCTTCATATCTACAACCACCTGCTTATGGCAAATAAACCCAGTATAGACCACCTTCCTTATCTGACCAAAATTCTCCTGTTTCTCCCCTCACTCTGATGCATATGTACAATCAAGCCCCCCCCTTACAAAACGGTACTCAAATCCACCAAACTGGCCGTAACCTCATTATCCGCGCCATTCAGCACCCCACCGCCCGCAATCAGCAAATACCGCCCATTGTCCTCGCTGAGCACGCGCAGATCGCGGGTGTAGCTCGTGCTCTCCGGGGTGGCGATCTCGGTCCACTCGCCCTGGCCCAGATTCTGGTTCACGAAGATCGAGCTCTGGGTGCCGCTGCTGGCGATGATGGTGCCGTGCTTGCTGCCGTAGGGGGTCCAGACCACGTACGGTGAGGAGGTGGGCTGCGTGCCGTCGGAGACGACCAGGCGCTGGCCCTCCGCCGCGGCGATCTGCTCCGGGTCGCTGGCGATGCGGAAGTAGAGCGGGAAGCTGTAGGTTGAGGTGTTGAAGAAGGAGCCGTACTCGTAGATGTAGATGTAGTCTTTGTTGGGGAGCTGGAATTTTTGGAAGGTTAGTGAGGGTGTGGTGGGTGGGTGGTGGGGTTTGTTTCGAGGGGGCTTTTATGTACCTGGGCGAGGATGGGCATGCCGGGGCGGTCGGTGTAAGTTGGGTAAGCGCTGTTGTTTGTCAGTCTTGTGTTTTGAGGGTGACAGGGATGTATGTAGGGAAGGGGGAACGTACACGTCATCGACGACAGGGCCCCAGTTCTTCAGGTCGGTGGTGGTCTGGTGAACGAGCTTCTGGCCGTAGGTCGCGTTGTCGCGCTGGTCGGAGTAGTAGCAGATGAGCTTGCCATTACTGATGTTTGGTCAGCGACTGAGGAGATGACTGGGTATGGGCTGCGGGTAAGGCAGTCAATGGTTGATACGTACTGCACCAGCAAGAACGGCTCCCACACCGGGGTCAAGCCGTTGTCCGGCAACGCCTCGCCGCCCTTGGCAATCTCGGAGACGAACTCCCAGGTCAAACCATTATCGCGCGAGGCATACAGGTCGAGCTCTGTGGTGGACAGGTCCTCGGGGATGCTGTTACCTGCGAGCAGAATCGTGCCCGCCGGGTAGCCACCCAGCTTCTGATCCAGGTAGTAGAGGAAAGGCTGGTAGCGCAGCCCGACCTTGTTGTGCGTGTCCTCGACGCGAGAAATCTCCTTCCAGGTGGCACCGTGGTCGGTGCTGCGGTAGATGGGGAAGTAGACGAGGCCGTCAGTGTCGCCCGAGTAGTTCTCCCAAGTCGAGAGGAGAACACCGGAGGGAAGCTCTAGCGTACGTGCATAAAGCGTGCGGGGAATGGTGTAGTTGGAGGGCGGGTCGAAGATGACGGTCTCGCTGTAGGTGGTTATGGTGCTCGGGTTGGACTTGGGCAATGGGTTCGCCGTCGTCAAGGGCGACAGGAGCAGGGGCAAGACCAACGAGGCGAGGTCAGTGAGCTTCATTTTTGCTTGAGCTTGGTTTTCAAATTGACTCTCGCGCTTGATGGACCAGTACTCCGCAAATTTTGCGGGGAATTTATAGTCCTCCGGGTTGAGGAAGTTGCGGGGTGCATATCCCGCCGGAGTTGTTCTTTTAGGGCTATCATCCCATTCGGGAGATTTTCCGTCAATCGGGAGGGGAAGACTGCCACATGGGTTCTTCAACCCCTTCCCCCCCCTCCTTGGAGAGTCTTCGCTTTACATCATGGCGTCTTTAGTACCTGCAGGCCATTCTCGCCGAGATGAGGCAATAAGGAATGATTCTGCGGTCATTCAATCGCAAACAGCGATGGCGCCACGTAGTGAGTGAGCCTATGGGAACATACCACAAACTCCGCAAGTGCTTCAGTCTTGGCACTTACTCGGTACATCTGGGCGTCTTGTTGACCTCGGCATATAGTGCAAAGCCGGTGGACTGATTGCACCGGCCATTCAGGTACTGGGCTTCGGGGTAGCGGTCTGAGTGCTACATAGGAAGCAGAAGTGCGAGTGTGCAGGGGTTTGAGGTGTCCTGCTCATTGTTCCTGACGATCACTAGCAGTGGCTGGCTGCTACCGCTCGTATGTCAGCATAATGATAGGTCGGGTTAGGGTCATGGACAAACGCTGTAAAATGACGATCAATCGATGCTTTCGCTTGTCGTCAGCTCCCTCCGCATTCCCGTACAGTTGCACTAGTAAAACCGGATATTTCACTCCGGAGGAGAGAGAATAGGAGACTACGAAATTTAGCTGCCCAAGCGATCCTAATCTAGCTGAGATTAATTTTGACTATAAGATCTAGGATCTACGATCGACTATAACCATCGATTCTGGTCCTTCCTGTCTGTCGAAGCATACAAGAGAGCGACACCCAGCTGGATTTCAGACAGATGCACATGTTCAAGAGATACCGTTGCTGACGCGACTTTGAGGTCCTAGACAAAGTAGCGCCATGAACATCGACATTGCTATCGGAGATCCCGCTGTGGACTATCTTGACGAAAGAACTGATCAAAATTGCAAGCTTGAAAACCTACCCCATCTTCTCTGGCCATTGTTACTGCCGAAATACATCAGTCGAATGTTTGGGTCACCTGTCTTTCAACCCAATTACTGATCGCAGAGGACAGTTGATGCGACGGAGCCTTGTCGAATGTGAACTTGTTGACTGCGACGTGTCCACGTCTCGAACTCTCTTACGCATGATCATGATGCAAGGCCAAGGTTTCATTATCCACTTTCTCGGGGTTAGGCTGGGCACTGCATCCAATCCCAAAGTATGGATCGGGTGAACGCGAAACTGTCTGCCACACCTCTTAGCTAGGAGGAACATTCTCTGATAGGCGTATAGACGACCATGCGGGTGCCTGGAACTCAAAAATAGTTGTATTGTGGTTGATGATCGGTCAAGCATGCAAGGTGTGGCTCATGTCAGCCAGAAGGGTGGCTAACGTCAGCCACATCGGTTGTGGAATCCTATTGGCTGGAGTTTAGGAGATTAGGTGAATTTCCGTGTTCGGCTTATGCCTTGGCGGGGATTGGATGGGATTAAGGTCCCGCTGATCTCAAGACTGCTCTTATCGCCGTTTCAACCGCGATAAACCTAAGGTTCTGGCACTGATTTAAATACCACACGCACTGCTAGATTATTATTGTCTTCTGAACCAACGAGTCAAACGGACATCCCTTTTAAACCTCTCAATACCTCTCCCAACATCCCACCAACTTAATTTCTCCACCAACTGAACACCAAAGCTTATCGCCGTTAGCCTGATATCCAACCCACGAACTGCTGGCGCACTAGGACAACCACCAATTCAATCACCCATCCGTTGACATTCCACGCGCGAAATTGGTACCAAAAGCAGCGATGGTGACCCTCCAAACCATCCAAGCGCACAATGCGACCCTCAAATCCGCGATCCCCGATCTCGTCGCAGTATTCGGTACGCCGCACCCCTTCCCCTCTCATACAGCCACTCTAGTAGCCCGCCCGCTGCTGCAACTGCCCTTCCTCCCCCACATCATGCATCAACTAACACCCCCAAAGTCGGCGGCACATCCGGCATCTCCCTCTCCACCGCTTTGACCCTAGCACGATACACACCATCCCCCAAGATCTACCTGATCGGGCGCAGCCAACCGGCCGCCGACCGCGCCATCGCCGACCTAAAAGCCATCAACCCGGCCGCGCAACCCACCTTCCTGCAAGCCGACATCTCCCTTCTCGCAAATGTCGACCGCGTCTGCGCCGAGATCGCGGCCCGGGAATCCCACCTCAACCTCCTCTTCATGACTCCGGGGTATCTGACGCTGAAGGGCCGCGACGAGACCGCCGAGGGGCTCGACCGGAAGTTCGTGCTGCATTACTACGCGCGCATGCGGTTTGTGACCCAGCTCATGCCCTTGCTTACGGCTGCTGCGGAGGAGCGAGGTTCTGGTGGGCTGTCGCGGGTGGTCTCGGTGCTGGATCCGGTGGTGGCGGTGCGGGCGGGCGGGGCGGGAGTGCTCGACTTTAAGGATCTGAGTCTCAAGGAGACGTTTACGCTCAAGAAGTGCGGGCATCATGCGGGACTGATGGGAAATTTCTTCCTCGAAGAGTTGTCGCGCCGGTACCCTGCTACTTCATTTGTGCATGCGTATCCGTCCGGGGTGGCGACGGGGGCGATGCGCGAGCTGCCGGCGGGGAAGATCTTGACGGCGGTTTTGGGAAAGGTGTTGTCGCCTTTCTTGGTGCCCATTGGTGAGAGTGGCGAGCGCCATTTGTTTGCGGCCACGAGTCCGAGGTATCCTTCGCGGCTGGTGGGCGAGGCTAAGGGGGCCGGGGATGGGGATGGGGATGTTGCTGTTGGTAGTGATGGGGTTAAGGGGGGTGGGTCTTACTGGTTGAATTGGGATGGGGAGGCGTATCCTAGGAATAAAAAAATTGAGAAGACGAGAGGGGAGGGCGCTCTGGAGAAGGTGTGGGAGCATACTCAGGAGGTGTTCAGGCGGGTATGCGAGGAGGGCAAAACATATCCGTGATTTTGTGATACTACTAAGTTTGTTCATCCTTAGAGCTACCAACAGAATAATTCTGAATCTCTCCTCCGAAACAATCCAAGTCAATATTGAAATAAATACTTCCGAGCATTGTCATTTGTGTAATGTCTCTGTACGCCCCTGTGACCGGCCACTCTCAGTTCCCCGCTGTTCAAAGACCAGCCTCTTGAGATATCCCCGGCCGGCGCTCTTCCAGGATTTCAAGCGTTTGTTCGAAAACCTTCTTTTGTGCCCTCCGCCCAACTTCGGTATAGATCCAACCCTCAACATTTTGATTCTTTCCGTCACTTTGAAATTCTCCATGGGAGCTCTTCGGAGCCGAGGCCGCGAGCACCAATGTTCTCGCTCCAACTTCAGTTGTTCGCTCAAGGATTCGACGGGCTATCCGTGCAACCATCGAAGGCGGCTTGGCTCGAGCAAGGTCCGAGGCACAGAGACCCGGATTTACTATGTTGATAATCACCGGTGGGGTGCCATCAGCATCGTCTTCTTGCTTAGTACTCAGCCTTGCCACCAGCTCCCGTGTGAAGAGTATTTCAATCAATTTTGTGGCTTGATATCTTTGGGTCATCATGATCAGCCACCCACCTTAGGAGATCTAATCAGAGAAGCACAAGCACAGTAAAAGGACAGTAACATACCTAGCCTGCTGACTAAACCGCTCCCTCACTTTGAGCTCGTCATAAATATTCGGGGCCTTGATCTCCGGAAACGACGTCACCCGATGCGCCTCGGAACTCACGATCACCAGATGCGGGTGGTCAGCATCCGTAGCAGCGAGACTTCTTGTCGCCCGGAGCTTTGGGAGGAGCATCAGCGCCATAAGAAAGGTGTTCAGCACATTAATCTGGACCGCCTGCTCATGGTCCTCACACAGCGTCCACTCCCCCGTGTTGATCCCTGCATTCTCAACCAGCACGTCGACTCGATCTAGCTCACACTTAACTGTTTCTGCAAAGGCTATTGTGGACGCGGTGCTCGACAAATCCAGCGACCAGACTTCGATCGCACCCGCGTCCGAACGATGCGTGATGTTGCTGCGCAGGATGTCCTCCTTGGCGGCTTCGCCTTTGGCAGTGTTGCGGACCGCAAGGATCAGCCGCGCGCAGTCTAGACGGTAGAAGTGGCGTGCAGCTTCGAGGCCCAGGCCCGTGTTCGAGCCGGTGACGATGATGGTTTGGTTGGCAAAGGAGTCGCAGGGGTATGGCGGGGTGACGAACAGCTGCGAGTACAGGAAGGTGCGCAGAACGACGCCAATGTTTGGGGAGATCACGAACTCAGAATCTTGGGAGACCATGATGAAAGCGAAGATTCTTTGCATCGATAGCCCTTAGACAGCCCGCGGTCTCAACGACAGTTTTTATGTCAATACATACTCGTGTGACTAAGGATAGGGCACGGTGTAGATGCAGGAAAATGCGGGCAAACCGGGATCCGATGAAGACGATCTACGGCTACCGGGTTCGACACTACCCGACGATGATTATGCACGCTTACGCAGCAGTGCCTACTGTCTTTAGGTGAGAAGCATGTAGTGCATTAGCGTTTGCTCACCAGCGAAGAGCTATGACGCGATGTGCCGCAACAATGATTGGATCCAGGGTACGGTGCATACACCCGCCCGCCCTGAGTTCGTTCTGTTCTAAACCTTACTCCATTGTATTTACAGGGTAGTGGCGGTTATCTACTACTGCATACCAGTTGGCAACAACATAAAACCGTATGCTTCGCACAGCAAGACACCACATAAAGCCCCAACCCCTAGACCCTCCCCCCGCTAGCGACGCTCAAAATATCCCGCCACTCCAGGTCATCTGGGGTATCCGCGTGGATGGCAAGCTTGATGTCGAGCGCGTTCCGTAACTGCTCCTTTGTGGTCGCATATAACATACACAACTTTGCAGAAGTGTCAACCTGAATCCCAGTGGGCTGTCAGAGATAATGTGGTCGAGCTCACCTTCAGTGATGTTTCCTGGGGGACCCAGCTGATGAACACCAGGCGAGAGCGCTTCCCGTCTTCCCCGAGGTCATATTCCACGTCGTACGCCGCGTATCGTGGCATTGGCTTCGCCGTGCTGCCTCCTGCGCCGCAGAGGGAGTGGAGGAAGACCTCGTAGTTTGGTTCGCTAGAGGATTCGCATAGTTCGACTGTGGTCTCGTCGTCGGAGATCTTGTAGATTACAAACCGGGGCTTCTTGGGCCCTCTGCCGAAGCGGAGTGACCGGGACGCGGTGATGCACTCATCCGAGATCATGACTCTGTTCTGGTTAGATGTAAACTTGGAAGAGATGGTTTGAAGGACCAGGGAAGTATAGCACGTACCCTGATGGCATCTGGAGTCGGCAGAATGTCAGTGCTGACTCGGACATCTCATGACTCGGGCTGCACTTACCGACATGTTGAAGTAGTTCTGATGATCTGAAAAACAAACTTGTTCTTGCAATGTGGAATCACGGTTTGAGTCATCCAGGGAAAGGTAAAAAAGGATGCTTCCTATATAGGTTCCTGGCGCGCTAGGCAGCTTTGAAACTCTACAACGCCAACAGCTTGCCGCTCGTCAACAGGCAACAGCAGGTTGTGAAGCTCAACATTGCAAAACAATTCAGCATCTCTCTGCCACTAAAAATGATGGTTGCCTGGAAAATGAGTATACGTAGGCTATGGGATAGATTCATCCTCAGCCAAGTATTTTGACGTCGTAGGACTGGCGACGAAAGCATCTACTGCGACGTGAAATCAGGCAGCAACTCAGGAATTGTGTGTGTGGATTGAATGCTTGTATTGCGGCCGTGCAATACATGTATGGCGTTGTACCCCTAGACACAGAAAAAATCGTGGTCTTTCGTGATCGCTATCCATGTTCCTGTTTTCATCGCATTTCCATCGAGCAACGGACAGTCTGACGATAATCACAGCGATGCAACAACATGAGGCTCATTTTCCAGGCGAGCCGTAGCTCAATGAAAACGGCAAAACCAGTATACAACATCTCTATCAGCCGTAGCAGTTCTAAAATCCAACTATTCACATGGCACATCTACACAGTACACTGTTCCCTCCACGGAACCACTCAATTCTTCAATTCCCCCTCCTTCTCTCCCTCCCCCTCCCCATCCCTTCCCCCCAACCCAAACATAGCCAGACTATTCCTCCACGCCGCCTCAGCAACCACCTCCACCTCGACGCCCTTCAACCCCGCCACCACCCTGGCCACCCGCTCCATCGTACAACTCTCATTCCTCCCCTTAACCATCAACCCCTCCACAAACCGATTACTCTTCCTCGCCGCGGGCAGGGGCCTGGCCCCCTCCAGAAATTTGCTGATGATATCATCCTCAACAATCTCACACCACGGCGCATCCGTCTCCAACTGCAACACCTCCAGCGGCAAATGCCGCACCATCTCGCGCCCCTCCGCCGTCCGAAAGCTCACTCCGTTAACACTAATCCCGAACCCCAACCCCACCAACACGCGCATCTCCTCCGCCGACCCGGCAAACGAATGCACCAGCCCCCGCCTCCCAACCGGCAGCCGCTCCAAGTACGGCCGCAGGATCGCCACCACATCCTCGCACGCCCCCTCGCCCCGCACATGCAGGAAGAGCGGGAGGTGCATCTCCACCGCGATGTCGAGCTGGTCGCGGAACGCGCGCTGCTGGGTGGCCTTGTCGGCGCGGTCGAGATACACGTAGTCGAGGCCGATTTCGCCGAAGGCGACGAGCGGGGACGGGTGGGTGGCGCTGGCGGTGGCGGCGAGGAGGGCGTGGCCTAGTTCGCGGAGTCGGCTGAGGTAGGAGTCAGTTGGGGTTGCGGCTGCGGCTTCGTCGGCGTAGATCTCGCCGACGTGGTAGGGGTGCACGCCGAGCGTCATGGTGCACATGGTCGGGTACTCGCGCGTGATGGCCAGGTTTTGCGATGCACCGGCCAGGGTCATCGTCGTGAGGAGCATCTTCTCGCAGCCGTGGGCGCGGGCGCGCGCGACGACCTGCGCCCAGTCTGGTGCGTGGTGCGGCTTGCCGCCGCGGTAGAGGCCGTGGAATTGGTCGGCCGTGTAGGTTACTGCCACCTGTTGCTTTGTTAGTGTCTTGGGCTGGGTGGTTGGGGGGTGTGGGGAAGGGAACTTGCATCTGCGAACCGCATTTTGGGTCGTGGGGGGTGTGGTTGTGGTTGTGCAGCTACAGAGACGATTTTGGATATCGTGTGGCTGGATAGGTTGTTAGCGACTGTGATGGTTGTGGTTGGGCCAGGAGACCGACCGTGCAGCAATGCTCGGGCGCATGTGATGTTGAGTCCAGGCTTCAGACTCCAAGAGGATGGACATTTGCTCGGAGATTATTTTAGCTTGCGTCCCTCAATTGCAGGTTTCTTTAAAGCCCCTTTGGTATTCATTCGTCCGTGTCTTGTGTCTACTCCACTCCGCTATGCTGTTTTCCGCGCCGGGCCCATTTTTCTGCTCCCCTTCCGTCTCCACTCGGGTACCTATACCCGGATAGCAGTATGCAATTGCGCATAGTCAGACAAAACCGAGAGATGGACAGGATGAGAAAATGAGACACAGATAAATTCATCTATTGGATCTATCATGGGTCCGTTCCCGCTCAGCCCAGTCTAGGATCTCATCGTCCACCGTCCACAGCATCCGCCATCTCGCCCAGAGTATCGAACTTCCAATCAAAGATCGTCTCCTCCATGTTCCCCATAGTAGCTCCAGGCCTCTCAATCCAGACCGACTTGATACCCGCCTTGCGTGCAGGGTGATGATCATGAAACTGACTCTGTGCTGTCTGCAAAACCTGGCTCTTCTCGACTCCGAACTTTTCTTTGACCGCGTGCAACATGTGCTCGAAGTTCTTTAGGTCGGGCTTGTAGCTCCCCACGTCCTGCGCGGTGATGATCAAGTCGAACTCGAATCCCTGGAGACTGCCAGCGTTCGTCTTGGCAAATGATTCGCGGTCGACGTTGGACAGTACCACGAGTTTGTAATGCTTCGAGAGACGTTTGAGCGCGTCGACGGTATCCGGGAAGGCGGGCCAGTTGCCGACCGATTCGCCGAAGCAGATGCTTTCGTCGCGTGACGGGGCGGGGAGGTTCAGACGCGCCGCCCAGGTGGGGTGGATGGTGGTCAGGAGCTCAGAATAGGGCATGTCGGGGGTCTGTTTCTGTTGCGCATGTTCCAGCTCGTGGTAGACGGTCAGGAGGTGGTGGCGCGAGAATTGCGCGTTGGCTTTCTCCAGGGTGGGCTGGAAGGCGGTTAGGATGCCGGTTTCCCAGTCCACTAGCGTGCCGTAGACATCGAATGTGAGAAGACGGTAGTCAGATAATTGAGCCATGGTAGTTGGTGGAGATTGGGCTTTGATTGTGCTGATGTGTGTGCAAAGTTGACCGGAACGTGCGAATAGATATACATCATGCCTGATCGATGCGGGGAGAGGAAGCAGTTAGCCTGGACTGTCAACCGTTTCCCCTCAATATCCCCACTCGGGTACGCTTACCCGATCGAGTGCCCGCCTGTGACTCCGATGTCGGACCAGCTTCTCTCGGCCCGGGTGCTGCTCGGCCACTGCTCACCTCTCCGGCATTACACGCAGGACGTCTTGCTTTCGTGCAGAATCGGGATACTATGTATAGTATAGCTGTGTCATAAGTATCGCTTAGTGAAAGACCATCGCGACAGTCTACAAGAAGAATGTCATCATGACTTGCATCGTTCCCATAATAGGCACTCGCTCGAACTCCCACTCGAAACTTCACAGCTCCTGACCGAAAGGGATATTGCCTTCCCCAGACATGATTGAACCGCCCGTCTTCCCAAGCCAACTATCACCCAAGAACAGCTGATCGGAACCCGTGATGGTCGCAAAGGAGTCCACCTCTTGGGGCAAGGAGGCAAAGAACCCATCGAAGGAGGGAGGTCGGCCAAAAACCCAGGCCCAGGATACGGCATTGTGTGCGAGTTGAGATTATCAGGCTGCCAAAGTTGTGCCCATCGCTGAAATTGACTGTATCCTGAGAGTGTATCGTGAATCCCTTCCTGCTTCCAATCCTCTTGCCTCTGCAGCCGCTGACGAGCCAGCTCCAATGCTTCGATAGCCGCCACATTCGATCGGGCGGATTCTACACCCACGCACATTTGTCGGATGAGAATCATGCCTTGGGACAGGCTGTTCAGGACACGGTCTGTCTGTTGGTTTAGGCTATGCGCGATCAACGCAAGCAATGCCGCGCGGCAGGAGCTAAATTCTGTGTATGAGACGCGGGCGATTCCGACCGAGTCGTGCAGAGGCTAGCCGAGATCGATGATTCGTATCGCAGCATCGAGGTAGTCGGTCGAAAGCGTGTTTATCGGACTCTCACTACTCGCGCCTGATGGCAAGGAATGACTTGGCTTTGGCGTGAAGATAAATGGACGGCCCATGTATATTATCACGGTATCATAACTCAGCTCCAGGTGGACATTGCAGCGGAATAGAGGTCCAGTTGGGGTCAGATATCGGCAGTGGACTTCGGCCGGAAGGGCTGACCACCACTTGCTGGGATTAGACCGGATCACCATCAGCTCTTGAAGCTGGCTCTTTTGCTGAAAGTGTGGACAGCCCCGTAGGTGCATAATGGTCTGGGACAACTTGCTCAACTGGCCCGTCAAGAAAATATTTGTGTTCACGTTCTCTAGGTTTGAAGCTCATCCGGTCGGGAGGGGTAAGGCTTGGTCGGTCGGAAACTTTGCATCGACTTCGAGACGAGAGACAGACACAGGCCTGCCATGTAGGATGCTGATGCGACTATACTAGAATTAGTAACGAAGACCCATGAGGTTGACTTCGTGGCAGGGACCACCTTTCCAGTGAATAGGCAGACCACCACCGACGATTCCGCCACTCCAGAGTATCAGGGTCAAGCGAGAGATGACACCTATCCCTATGCATGCCAGTCTGAATCGCCATCTTAATAGCAAGGCCGTAGTACGTGTAGGCCAGGCCAGATGTGTCGATCGGCACCGTGTAGCTACCCAGTAGCAAGAAGGCCTGTACCGTCTCAACGGATGCCACGGTAATCAGGTCAGGAATCAGTCGACAAGAGAATTGATAGAACTCTAGCCCAGCACAATCATCCGGTAACTCTTGAGAAAGATGGAGGCTCATCTGTGTTGGCTTCGTCTGCATATAGGCAGATTGGGTTCCTATGGCAAAGGTCATGAGAAGGGTACATATCCATCCAGCGTCGTGTATCGTCAGGGCATGCTCATTGGAATAAGAATAGTCCATCTTTTGTCTTAGCGTTCTCTCGTCAAAGTAGAAGTAATTGGTTTGAGCGAATTGAAGAAACGTCTCGATAAGGAATTCTCCGATTTCCCTGGGTGGAAAGTAAATCATAGCAGAAGAGACCACCAATGTAGGTGACTGTAGGTCGGTCGCACGATGTACTCCGCAGACTTTATCTATCCCGCAAAATCAATCAGCAGAAACTATTAAACGACTTCGTCAGGCGAAAATACATGGTTCTGGCCGTCCCACTGCCTAAACTCCGCAACCTACGAAGAAGCGTCTGGGAAAAGTTCCAGTGAGAGAACTCTCCGTAATAGTCTGGAAGTTGTTAGTCGTGCCCGGGAAGATTGGTGCTTTGAAGCTTAAGCATGGCGCTGCTCGATAGTGGCTCAAGAGAGAAGTTTTCTGGTTCTCGCTCCGTCGTCCCTGATATCATTTGAAAATCGTGGTCCGGACTTCGCTTCTCAAGTGCATCGGCAATACTTCGCAAACTCGCCGTGTCATTCGCCACATCGCCGATGAAATGTTTGATTATTCTCGTCATAACAGCTTCCGTGTCTCGTGTCGTAGGGTTGGATCCAGATCTAGTACATATTAGTCTCCTGTAGGATGAGTCTTCAGCTCAGTCCGACCCAGTAGCATTGTCGTTGGCTTCTCTGCCTGACCGCTGCAATGCGGCCGTTTAAAATCGGCACGCGCGATTGTACTGACGGCAGCGTGCGCACGGCTCGCCACCCCCGCTCAAAAACCCGTCAGTAGCTGCAAGAAAAGTGGGAGAGAATGTTGTACATTTTTCTTTGTGATATCGACAAGGGACACAGCTGCCGGCGACTGGAGGACGGGTTAGCTTTCTCTATGATGCAAAGGGCGGCGACTCCTACGCTTGAGCTGCTCTTTTCCGTGCAGATTTCGGCACTCGCGGTCGCTTTTCGCGGCCCATACGCCGTGAGACCTCCATTTCAGATTGCAATGATCAATAGACAGGCATTCGGGTTACCAGCACACTTGGAACAAAGGAAGACTTATGTTAGATAGATGTTGAGTAGATGCTACGGCGCATTCCGTTTCTGATGCCGGCAAGAAGCATAACGGCGTTTTGTTTGCTTCATATGCAATTCCTTGCTGCCTTGGGCAGTGATGCCGCGTTCATGGCTCAGCATTGAGAAATTTTCTGAACACATATCTAGATACTGTGACTTTTCCATTGCTTTGGCAATGCTTCAGCATGAACTAGCATAGTTAATTCAATTTTACTCCTCGGAAGTGACAATCTAGACTATCTCGGCCACTGAAAGTCCCCAAGGGAAGATGATGAGAGCGTTGCACCGCTCGGTCAAAAAAATGTTAAGACACTGATCTAGCCGATCGTTCGCTCCCAAGGATCCTGGTTTCTGTCATAAGAACATCTAGCGGACAAGAGCGCATCTCCTCTAGTGTGGATGCAAGCTCACCCACCGCCAAATTAATGAGGAGTTGGTTTTCGTGCTACAACTTGAAGAAAGACGAAGATCATTCAAGCAAAACCTCAGAAGAAAAACAAATCTCCATCCTTGAGCGGCCTTAATATCACCTGCTACAAAATTTCAACCTCGGACCAAGATTCCAAATCTCTCGAGCACTAGCTAGGCAGCTAAAAACATGGGCGAACCATAGGAAGTCATTGTTCCGTTGCACCGACCTTCAATCTTGCGTACGAGACCTTGTGCAGGAAAGGAGACACTAATACATGCCCCGATATCCAAAATCCACAACCCGGAGAGAGGAACGAAAGTACGTGAACGCGGTGGTGATGGAAACCGGAATGATGAGACGAAACCCAGGGCTAGTTTGTTGGGAACCCGATGCTCGTTTCCCCGATGGTCTTCCCCTGGCTGAATACCTCAAATTTCAACAATCCATCCCGCGCACCAAATGTCACCCTGATATTGTATTCCAAATTGTAGATCTTGGTACCGTACTTCTCCTTGACTGGAAACCGGGATAGATCGACTTGAGAAAAGTCAACTCTGATGCGGCCAACCCTGTAGACGCCTTCCAGTTTTACACGATCAGACCTGAACATAACTTGTCGGAAACAGAACATAACAACAGCTTCTATTCTTTCGGGAGCAAGCATCTCATCGTAGGCGTAGAATTCGGTACTTTTTTGCAGGGATTCCCAGCTCCAGTGCGTCCGGCTAACAAATGTAGTTTGTTTGTAGTTCTCAGCATAGCTTTCACCCTAAAGACTGAGTTAGCGTGGGCCGTGGCATAATCATCTTTAGACTAGCTAATATTACTTTAGCGATCATCCACTTCATAATGCCCCTGACCATTTTTATGCCATCGAAAGCATCAATATAGGCATTCTTTTCATCATCATAGCCCTCGCGGAAGGGTATGCCCCACCCAAACCCATAGTGTCGACGGCACCGCTTGGTGCTTGGTCTGATACCCTCTAAACCGCGGAGAGCGGCACCTTGGACAATAGCTGCTTGCCTGGGAAGTTTCACATTATAGCTGGCAATCAGACATTTCACCATTAGAAAAGGACATCCGTCACTCACGGATCGGTCGGATTCGTAACCGCAATCTCGCCGGTCGTCGCGAAGGTGGACTTAATGGCCTTTTGAAGGTATTCCGAGTTACCGAATCCACCAACGAGTATGATTCTCTGGATGGAAGGTAAGTTACCTAGTTTTGGAACGAGGGACGTGTTGTGCATACATTGATAATCCTTCTACCACGGAGGTTTCGCGCATCCGTGATCTGACGCTGTATCAGGGTGATGACTTGATTGACAACAGGATCGAAGAGCGCGCTCAAGTCCCCACTATGCCAGTTTTAGCACTTCTATTCAAGGAGCAATAATTTTAACTGACCTGGTTATCTTGATCAACCGTTCTTCTGCGTCGTAGTATTCTGTTGAAGTTCCGTTCGTCAAGGTCATGTTCAGAGGCAACTCTTCCACGCTGAACGAAGAGGACATCCCGAAATCTCTCTTGACATTCTCAAAAGTGTTCATGAATTTGCTGCCGGGCCCTTTGACAGACATGGGGAGACTGTCGAATGCTCTGCCAAATCGGTGCGACATGAGCTTGTACAAGTTACGATCGATCGCGGTAGACCCGCATTTCCCCCCTGAGTAAACGGTCAGCATCAGCAACATTGAAACAGATTGAGGGTGACTCGAACCAATGCCAGTCAGCAATTCGTGGAACTTGACAGCTGGGGAAACTTTTCGACAATGTAGGTTGTAATATCCTAAGCAACCGGCTAAGTATGATCGATGCCTAGAGATCCAGATGAGGACAGTCTTACCACTGTTCCACCGCCACAGTCACAAACGAGGACACCATCTCCGGCCTGTTACCTTGAGTACGATAGCCTTAGCGCTAGAGAAGAACAGAAACTCACCTTGACCGAGGTTCCGACCCCTTCAATACAGTCCTTCTTAAATGCCGTAATTGCCGCCGCTTCGGGCTCGCTGATGAAAAACAGTCGATCGGAGGGTCTGTCCCGGCTAGATGCAAAACCTGCCCTTCGAGCGGCTGTCCGAGTAGCATCTTTTGCTTGATCGGACCAGATTGCCGGCACAGTGAACCAGAATTTTATTGGAGTGATAGCAAGGTCTGGGGGCGTCATGTATCTGGCAAGTGTGTACATGATATGCTTGTAGATGTAGGCCAAGTAGTCGGCCGCAACATCAACCGCTGTCTTGCCGGCTGGCAGGCGCAGAATTCCCTGCTCCAGAAGCCTCGTCGAGAACTAGAACTTGTAGAGACTTTCTCAGGAGAATATGAGAGTTGGAAAATAAAACCGGGGGTTGGTGATCATCAACGCCTGAATTAACTGGCAAGCTTTGACAGATTGACCAGAAATCAAAGATGGGAAGTTATGGCAGCGTGGAAAAGCGTCCTAAGGTGGAAGATGAAGATGCGGATGATCCAATGGTTCTTGACCTTTTCTAGTACGATCACAGGTCCTATGTGTTCTTCCTTAGAATGGAACCCGTGTACTTTGCTTACAAAATCGACACTCAGAAACTTCTTTCATACCCTTCAGGAATCTTGGTGATGGGTTATGGCTTAGTATACCTTCATAGCCTGTGCCATTTTAATAGACCTCCGCCCAGTAGTTTCAGTAAGAGTGACTATGAGACAGCAGGATTTATTCAAAAGTTTAGTTTCAAACCTTTTCGAAAATTTCCTTCGCTTTCATCAAGGCACTTTACACATCCCTCTTCATGATCTCCAACTCCCCTCTTTCAAACATCTCCCATGGTGTTAACATTGGAGCTTCGGAGAATTTCCTCCATCAACTTCCCATAAAATAAAGCTCAACACCATCGCATGGCTTGCGGCTTAAAATAGCTTGGAGCCTTTATCTTGGTGAACACCAAAGAATACACCCCATCTTCATCCACCAGCTCTGCAGCATCAATAAAGCCCGCCGCGATTGGTATTGGCTAGATAATCATGATTCTTCAGAGGCGCATCAGCTGCCCAGGCCCGCGGAGAAAAATACAGCAGTGGCCCTGTTTGGATCAATCATTCTCAAAAAGCATTCTAGTTGTAGTCAGGCATCTCAGACCCTGATGCTACTTTCCTAAGTAAAATGTGGTCAACCCACATACACCCTTAAACTGAAGCCTTGGCTCCATTGGTCGATATATTCGGAAGCTTCTCCAGTAGCATATCGTCGTGACTTTATTGAATATACTTTCATTGGAGACTTCCTACAGCATCTGGGGCGGATAAAGCTTGCAAGTTAATCCAGCTTCAATCAAGATCTTGTTCCTCCACACAAAGACGAAAGTCTTCACCAACTCCCCGCCATGTATAAACCAGCAGCTTAGATCTGGAATCTTTCGTTCGACATGCTTCCATGCTTAGCAGTAATCAGATCGACGCCGTATCAAACTTGGCATGGGTCGGGTGTCGCGTTCGAGTCACGATCCGAACATGACGGCGGTTTGGGCTTTCCTGATGTGTCGATACGTAGGCCGGGAGACAAACACGTTTTTTTTTTTGACTCATCAAATGATCATGTCGCACAGCAGACCCGAATACAGTGAATATTTCGGGATGATGACTCACCTGGTTCACAGGTGCCTGTGTTCTGGTAATTGTAACTTGCTATAAGGTAGCAATTCCATATGGGTTCTGGGTTCCCCGTATATTGCTCACTCTACCTCGATTCTCGCCTTCTATTGAATTGTTGCAAAGTGAACTTTATTACCTTTGCATCAGTATGCGGAACGCTGCTCATAAGCTGGTTGTTGAACTTGAAATGTTGTTTCATCGATGCTGAAATCGAAAAGTCAAGATACTTAGCTATATTGAGTCTGACTTCACTTACATTCAGTGCATGTTTCGAATACACCTTCAATGCTACTACTCAAGCACGAGGCTGTTATTTAGTTTCAGCACAGCAAATCCCCCTAACACCAAAATATATTTCAAGTTAGTATGTTGCTACCAAAAAAGTGGATGATTGTTTGCAATTGTAACATTATTCCCTATACTCACTACACACTATTCTGTCTTGCCTATGAGCTTAAATTGACTTGCAAAGTATATTTTGTAGCTATACACTTGCTACAAGGTCAAAGCAAGAGTATAGCCGAATGCATAAGCAAGGGCGGCAGGACAGACACGTGACCCGCCAGCAACCATCGCTTCCACAACAAAAATTGCTCGCTTGTAAAAACTTGGTAGCCTCATCAGCATGAGGATCAAAAATCAAGAAGAATCGTTCATCAAGTTCTTCACCTGTGCCTATGGAGTTCGACGCGGCCTGCTGCTCGATCACATTAGTATGCTCAATTGCAGGCTAGTGTCATGCAAGGCTTAGCACCACGCTAACCCAACACGGCAAGGGAACCCTGTCCAAAGGAGCTGTCGGAGATCCGGAGCCCCAATGCGGAAACGGTGCTTCAGTGGTGCCAGACGTAGCCCTGGGCCGGCGGTGTAAATCACGATCCTACAATCTACTCGACCACGAGGAACTTGCAGAAAAATCTCACTGACCACATGGTCGTCCACGAGGTCAACGCAGGAAGAGAGGGATACACTGAGATAAGGATAATATTCGACTAGGATCAGGTCCGGTAGCACGGCAAACCCCAGCATAATGACAAGCATTTTACCATGAACCTATCACGACAACACTTACGCCTTCCTGTTTTTTTCAGTTGCCCCGAGGAAGCTTTCCACCTACTGTCCTAGACCAGAGAGCATACATTGTTGGACAGAGAATATAAGCGAAATGCTAGTAGGCTAAGCACCTTGAAAGTGGAGCTGGACGCCTATAAACCGAAACCTACAGCGATTCTCTTTGGTAGAAATCCTCCACCGCCTCGTATTCGATGAATCCTGCCGGCGTCCGCCCCCAAAACCTCCGGAGAGAATTCCTTCGAGCTTCTTTTCTGGAAGTCCGTGAACCCATTCGAGTACTCCGGACATCTTCGGCACGCTTTGGGGAGTACAGTGGTCTTGGTAGCTAAGGCTGGAGAGGTGAGGTTGGTAGACTAATGAATGAGATTCCAGGGACAACTCTATATAAAGGTGCTGGAGGACGGCGGACAACCTCCAGACCAGACAGAACAGTTCAAACAATTCTTCCTCTGATTCTCCAAGACCCCTCGTTGCTCATTACTAGTACTCAAAGGTGACACAAGAAGCGCAAACATGTTCGCATCGATACCCAGCCTGCGCATCTGCCTCGTGGCACTAAGCTTGTTCTTCATCTGGTCTCCCCTGGCCGCCGCCGTACCCCACGGACCTGCGCCCAACAAAGACGATGCAGCCCACCTCGACAAGCGCTACAGCAGTCCCACGGTGATCTGGCCCGCCAACCTCACCCGCACCCCGATGAACGTCTTCCTCCAGATCCTCAACACCCAGCCCAATCCGGACCCGGACCTCATCAAGGAGTGCGTCACCCTGGACGCCACCTACGTCTCGCTCACCATGGACAACCCGGACCTGCATAAGATCATGCCGTGGGCGGGGACGCGCTACCGGGTGGGCTACCAGGCCTTCCTGGACACCTTCACACGTGTCGGCCTCTGGTGGACCCGCGGCCCGTTCTCGATCGACGCCATCTTCAGCGATGGCGGGGGCAATGTCACTGCCTGGGGCCAGTTCGAGATCACCTCCAACATCATGCAGAAGACCATCACCGCCCCCTGGTCGGCTCGGGCCGAGATCAATGAGGACATGAAGATCACCTACTTCCAGTACATGGAGGATACCTTCGGCACGGCGAGCACCTTCTGGGCCGATGGACAGAAGGAGTATCGGGCGGATCCATATGGGGGCAGTGTCTGGCTGTGAGCTTGTGGCTGGATCGGTTCAAATGAAGATGAAGATGGCGGAGTGGGGATATTGAAGGTGCTACTGCATATAGTCTGGACTGCTAGGGATGACTGTGTTGGATAAAGGTGTATAGAAGCGGAGGATGGGATTGTGTGGGAGCAACTAGGATTAGTTGAATACACCTGTTTTGCACTCGCCGGCCTTTCCGCGCGACCATCCCAATCTAGACTTCTGAGTCTGTAAACAGTACCTTTCAAAGCGCGTACTCCGAATAAAGAATGGCCAAAACAAGTCACGGGTGAAGGAGAAGTGCACCTGGCGGCACCTGGCAGTGGTGAGCTGTAACTCCTTTGGGAAACACACTGCCACTCCGAAACTCCTTTGGGTGACATGCAGCATGGCCGAATCGGGTAAGCGCGATGCAGGGCCGCTGACTAAGGAGCCGATAAGAGCTCATGCCACTCCGATAAGAAAGTACAAATAACGATAACAGGAACCCCTCTTTGCTCTATGCTACTCTACCTCTTCCTACCGCAATTCCTGCTTCTTCAATTCATCACTCTGGTTGAAAAACCTTCCTGTCACACCATGACCCGTGTACTTCTCACCGGTATAACTAGCTGCACTCCCGGGCCAAAGATCTGAGACTAACTGACCAACAGGTGGGAGCGGCTTCATCGCTGCCCATGTCCTGGAAACCCTCCTGGCCCGCGGCCACTCCGTTGTCACCACCGTTCGATCGCAGAACAAGGCCGACGCCATCCAAAAGGCCCACCCAGATGTCAACCAGGATCGCTTGTCGTTTGCGATTGTTGAAGATATCGCCCAGCCGAATGGTACAGTCTATCCGTCGTTGTGAAAGGGATGCCTCTCCATGACTAACCAGCCAACCAGCTTTTGACCACGCGGTGGTTTCGGATCCTCCTTTCGAAGCTGTCATCCACACTGCCAGTCCCTATCACTTTCATGCTAACGATGCAAAGGAGTTGTTGTTGCCAGCCGTCACGGGCACCACGGGGATCCTGCAGTCGGTGAAGAAGTATGCTCCGCTGGTGAAGCGCGTCGTGGTGACATCTTCCTTTGCTGCCATCAACGATGTCTTCGCCTCTGCCGCTGGCAAGGTATACTCGGAGGTAAGCCTTTTGCTACATAAGCCTCAATTCAGGCACGTACTAAGTCTGCGATCACACTCCAGGCAGACTGGAGTCCCATCACCGAAGCCCAGGCCAACGACAGCCCCGCCAACGCCTACCGAGCCAGCAAGACGTTCGCTGTAAGCCTGCCCCACAAATGCTCTACACAATACATTTCCGAGCTCCAAAATAACTCACTATTGCCCCTCACAAAAACAGGAACGAGCCGCCTGGGACTTCGTCGAACGCGAGAAGCCCAACTTCACCCTCTCCGTGATGAACCCGCCGCTCGTCCTCGGCCCGATCACCCACCACCTTACCTCCCTCGACGCCATCAACACCTCCAACCAGCGCATCCGGGACCTGCTCTCCGGCGCGGCCAAGCACCGCTGCCCGCCCACGGGCAACTATCTGTTCGTGGACGTCCGCGACCTCGCGCTGGCGCACGTCCTCGCCGTCGAGAAGGAGGCCGCCGGCGGCAAGCGCTTCTTCACGGTGTCGAGCCACTTCTCCAACGCGGAGATCGTCGCCATCATCGCCGAGGAGTTCCCGCAGTACAGGGACCGGCTGCCCACGGGCGAGGCGCTGAAGCCCGGCCAGTACCCGGCCGACGGGGTGTACGGGTTCGACAACACGCGGGCGCGCGAGGTTCTGGGGGTGCAGTTCCGGCCGCTGCGGGAGAGTATTGTGGATGCGGTGAAGAGCTTGTTGCCTCTTGGGGCGGATAAGTATCAGGGCGAGGCGGGGCCGGAGCGGTAGCGGTAGGTTGGACAATCCACGCGGTGGGATTTTGCTGATGGGTTTGTTTTGTTTTGGATGTTGATATCTGGCGTGATGTTCTTTGCATGTTCTTCCATCAGTCGGGTCAATTAAACGGAGTGAGAATGTAAAGTAGTTCAATTGTTCTCTAACATGCATTGGTTGTGCTGGGTCTAAGTCCCAGAATGGGAAATAAAGTATGCGTCATGCGACCACAGGTACTGTCTAGCCATGTTTCTACTACCACACTTAAGACGAAGTCGCCCGGCATAGCCGACCGTCCGCCTCCTGTACCCAGTTGTCACTGCCCACTGCCGTCCAGGCATAGAAGGAGTCCTGAGGATCGTATTGCTTCTTGATGGCTAGCAGGCGGTTGTAGTTGGGTCCGTAGAAGGCTTCCTTCCAGTTGGGCTGTTGCGGGTCGGCCTACAGATTTCAATCCATCAGTGGTTTTCACCCATAAGTCTTGACGGCAAGCTTTAGGAACTTACCTCATTCATGTAACAGCCAGGATCCGAGGTCAGGGCCTCCAGCGTCGGCACCCACTTGTGGGTCATCTGGTCGGCCAGCTGCTTCATCTTGCCGAGGTTGGCGTGCTCGGGCCAGGAGCTATCCAGCATTGCTTGTCAGTTCATGTTCTCGGACCTAGACTGCGGAGATAGGAGGCGAAACGCTAGATGAACACTTACGTCGACAAAATGACGTCCATCGCCGCCGTGCGCCACGAAGGCAGGACAGAATTGTTGGTCGGGCCCGTCACGGCGGCCGAGACGTTCAACGCGATACTGACGAAGACGGCGCCGTCCTGGGTGATGCTGCGCACTGCGGCGGTGAGGTTGGCGTTGGACTTCTCGATGACCTCCAGCGGGATCAGCTTGCCGCCGTACTGGCCGTTCTCGACCAGCTGGGTGGGGTTGGGCTCGATCAGGGTGTTGTAGTGGTCCACGTACGAGGGGGAGTGGGTGAGGTTCATGGCGTAGGTGATGTTCAGCGAGTCCAGCTTGGCCGTGAGCGGGCTCAGCAGGTCGAGCGCGCGCTGCAGCGTGGCGTTGGGCAGGCTCAGCGGGGTGAGCAGGAAGGAGGCGTTCATCACGCGCGCGATGGCCATGCCCCCCGCCGCGGTGATGCTGGGCACCAGCGAGTGGTAGTACTCCACCGCTTGGTAGAAGGGGTCCTGGTCGTTTGGGTCGGCCGTGAACTCGAGCACCACCCCCACCGTCGGGAAGTCCGGGAACACCTTGACTGTCATCGAGGTGACCACCCCGTACGTCCCGCCCCCGCCCCCACTGAGCGCCCAGTATAGGTCTGGGTTTTCGGTCGGTGAGGCGCGAAGTTGTCTCCCTTGTCCGTCAACCACCTCCCACTCCAGCGTCTGGTCGGCTGCCAGCCCGTACCGGCTGCTTAGGGCCGAGTGGCCCCCGCCCTGGGTGTAGCCTCCGGCCGGGCCTACGGTGGCGCATTCGCCCCCGACGACTACCAGGTTTGATTTGTGTAAGGCCGCGTAGACTTCCTCCCCTTGCACCCCCGCGCCGATCGTGACGGCGGGCCCCGTGTAGTGGGGCGAGGAGTAGTTGTGCACGGTGATGTTCTTCAGGTAATGTGTCCAGATCGAGAGGCCGCCTGCGCCAGTGGATTTGCCCATGTAGCTGGGTGGGTGTAAGTTCATTGATTTGGTATGATGCATTGGCTTGGGGAAGGGAGGGGAGAAGGACATACTCATGCCCGGTATTGCGGATGACGAGTCGAAGATTCTTCTCGGCGGCATAGGCTATGGTCTGCGCAATC
Organism: Aspergillus floridensis; assembly: GCA_012184565.1. Lineage (NCBI taxonomy): Eukaryota > Fungi > Ascomycota > Eurotiomycetes > Eurotiales > Aspergillaceae > Aspergillus > Aspergillus floridensis. The sequence goes on from WOUI01000001.1 coordinate 102,230, forward strand.
TCGGCCGGTGAAGAGACGTTCACGGCATAGGATACCATGTTCCCCAGACGACAAGTGCCGGTGGATGCTGCGAAGGGGTCGCAACTCTCGTTGGCCACGGCAGCAGCCATTATTGACGACGAAGACGCATCACTGACGATGTCTTGTCAGCTAGCTTGATTTTACGGCGGAGCAAAGACGGATGACTTACTGCAACGCCGGCTGCGTCCATTCGTCCCGCAGGTACTGACACTCGGTGGCATTGTAGTTGGGGTCAAAACAGGGCGCGGCCAGAGGTACCGTCTTGATGAGTCGCCCGCCGACAGTCGAGTTGAATTGAGACCATTCACTTGTGGTCGGCCAGCAGGGGTCGCTAGGCATGCATCGACACTGGGGGGATGTGGTATTGCTTTGCATGGCTGCGGCTGTGCCGAGCAGGAGGGCGAGCAAGAATGTCTTGAGCACCATTTTGCTGACTTTGCGGCTCGTTGAAGTGTTGATTGAGTGACTGTGTCTGCACTCGAACTGGAGAATAAAAGGTATATATACACAATGAAGACGATGGAATCCCTATTCCGAGTCCCCATCTTGGAACCCAGAAACTGAAGGTGAACACGCATGTCTTCCAGAAGGAGCTGCTATGAGCCAAGAAGCCTCGCGCATGCATGCGAAATCCTTCGAATTTGCCCTAAAGGGAAGTGGATGACTCCGGGGACTCGGAGTAAGCATCTTCTGGGGCGAATCCGGAATAGTAGGCTTTTGTACACGAGGTGGCTGCCTTGCTGCAGGTGTTGGTTGTCTAGAGTTTAGGAAGAGGGTTTGTAGAAGAGAGTAGAAGTTTTTCCCTTAGGGAATAATAAGGCTGTGCAGAATTATTACGCCGTATGTTAGGGGAAAAGATCTTCTGTGTTGCATGGGTGTAAGTTGCACAGCGTTACCACGTGGGATCGGGCTGGGATTAATCGCACATGGCAAGCACATGGTTTCCCCAGTTCATGACATCCCATGCACCTTCCAATTAAATCCCTGACCTACGAGGTATGCACTAATATCCCAGTCGTAGATCCAAAGTAGATCTCATCATGCTAGGAGAGTTATTTATTCATCCCACGTTGCTTTTCGTGAAGATCAAAAATCTGGTCTGCAACGTGTTTGCTGCAGATCTCCATTGTGTGCCCACGTTCATTGGATTCAGATTCTCTTATATGAATTATCCGCCTACGCTACATCGAGAACCATGTGAAACCCAGCAGAATCGATCATGACCTTCACATTCATAACATTGCAATCGCATACGCTCACAAATCTAAAACTGGGTGCCCACGTGAATCCCACCATCTACCAAGACATTCGTCCCCGTGACAAAGCTGGCCAACGGACTCGCCAAAAACACCGCCACATTTGCGATCTCCTGCGGGCCTCCCAGCCGCTTGAGGGGGATCTTCAACCGCTGCTCCTCCACCCACTCCGGCATGGTCTTCGAGTACAGCTCCCAGGGCCCACCCTCGCAGAGCACGGGGCCCGGCGAGATGGCGTTGACCCGGATGCCCTTGGGGCCCAGGTAGTGCGACAGCTCCTGCACATGCTGCAGCTGGGCGGCCTTGCAGGGCCCGTAGGCCGCGGGCGGACTGCGGTAGAACTCACGACCCATGAACGAGCTTTGCACGATGATGGAGGCCTGCGGGGATTTCTCCAGGTAGGGCTCGGCCGCCTTCACCAGCTCCACGAAGCCCATCACGTCGATCGCGAAGCTGCTCTCCCAGTGCTCGGTCTCGCCTTCCATGTGCATGGGTGATGCTGGGGATGGTGGGATTAGCACGGAGAGTGGTTTAGGGGTGGTCATTTTACGAAAAGGAGGGGAAAGACAAACCGTTGGCGATAATGACATCGATCCGTCCCACGCGTTCGGCGGAACTGTTCACCCAATTCACGATCGCATCCTTGGAGGAGACATCGAAGGCGGTCCCCACTGCGCGGGCAGAGTTGCTCTCCGGGAGGGCTTGGTGGACGTCGTTGAACTCGGTGTTGGTGACGGTGCGGGCGCAGTAGGAGACATTCGCGCCTTCCTGGAGGAATTGGCGCACCATAGCTTGGCCCATGCCTCGGGTCCCTCCCGTAATGAGGACATGGGCGCCTTGGAGACCGGTTTCGAGAGGCATTGTGACAAAAAGAACAAACAAAGGGTGGCGTGAGGGGAAAAGTAGAGAAATGGATGGGATACGTTAGTGGTGGGGTCGTGGGAGAGGGGGAAGAGGCTGGATATATACTAGACTTGACAAAGTCCTACTAGTATCGTCACGGGAGTAAGCCTGCGAGCTAAGAGCATTAGTCGAAATCGTTGAGGTACTAGGAGCATGCACGATCAAGGTCTAGGCTCCACTCAAGTTTATCTACATTGGAGCGCGGAGCATCTCAATGGAATGTCGGGAGAAGCGATTCTTCCCTCCAGGAGTAAATAAGCTGTTTTCTCCTTAGGGACAGCCGAATCGGGCCAAGTGGGTCCTCACTCAAGCTTTGTTGACTAACCATCGGGGACCTGCCCACTAATCCTAATTAGGCCCCCCCTCCGAAACTCCTTCAGGAAGTCCATGATGGAGTCTTCCCGCTTCCCAATCCAGTATTCATTCTATGTCGTCAACTGAGCTGGTTGCAACACTCCCTCTACAATCATCCAGAGATATAAGTTCATAATCGGCACGCTTTCTCACCATGGCGGCTCTGGTACTGCTGTCTCAGCCAAGCTTTCTGGGAACCCTCTTGGTGCATTGGACGGCGAGATTGCAATATCCACAGCACCAATGGAGAAGTATGAGGCAACAGATACCTTGCAGCAGGACTCCAGCGGGAGCGGCGTGATGACGCCGGTCAACGCAGAGTCTTTGCCGGACAAGGAGCGGATCGCTCTGCATGATGGCTCCTTATCGGATTCATCCAACAGTGTGGCCGTTGAACCCATTGCCCAGAGCGTGAAGCGGTTTCTTTCCCTGCGCAATGGCGACGGGAACGCACTGCACTCGGCTAGAATCGTCATGGAGAATGTGACTGTCGAAGGAAGCGGTACGGGGGTAAGTGACAGGCTATCCTCCATCAATGTCCCTTCGGTGCAAGCACTGACACCGTTTCACGACAGGCTCTGCCGGCCCCAAGCGTCCTCACAGCGGCAAAAGGTGGCTTCGGCTTGTTGGAGCCCATTCAAAGTCGCCTGCACCGTCCATCATCACGACCCATCCTTCGTGATTTCTCCGCTGCAATCCAGCCGGGGGAGATGGTCTTGGTCATTGGAAAGCCGGGCAGTGGTTGTACCACGTTCTTGAAGACCCTGGCTGGCATGTGGAATGAGTACAAGGGCGTCCAGGGAATCTTGACTTTCGGAGGTCAGCCTATGGAAGATGTCATTGATAAGGATCCACAGGATGTTGTGTTCTGTGGTAAGTCTTTGGTTGTCCTTGGATCTGTCATGGTCGGGAAACGCAGCCAGCTAACGAGATGTAGGCGAGTCTGATGACCACTTCCCGACGTTGACCGTCTTCGAAACACTGCGTTTTGCAATGCGGGCGCGGTGTGGCCCTAAGCCCTCATCTTCAGAGATTGACGAGAGAGTGAAGCAGCTGGCGCAATTGATTGGACTCGGTCATGTCCTCAACACAAAGGTTGGAGACGCTTATATCAGAGGTGTCAGTGGAGGTGAGAGACGCCGTGTCTCGTTGGCTGAGGCGCTCGCCACATGTGCAAGGTCAGTTAACTATCCCTCATACTGGAGACGAGAGGTCCTAACCACGGATCTGTCATACAGGCTGATTTGCTTGGACAACCCGACCAATGGCCTGGACTCCTCAACGGCGCTTGAGTTCATTGAGATGATGCGGGAATGGACCCACCAGAGTCAGTGCGTGACGGCCATGAGCGTGTACCAAGGCAGTGATGCTATTGTTCCATACTTCGACAAGGTTGTTGTGATCAATGCCGGACGCCAGATCTTCTATGGCTCCATTCAAGACGCCAAGTCGTACTTCCTGAGTCTGGGCTTCGAATGCTCGTCTGCTACTACCACCACCGACTTTTTGAACTCCATGTCCGCCAGTCCAGAGGTTCGCCGTGTACACGAAGCTCATCGGAACCAGGTCCCTCGCACACCGGACGAGTTTCAGCAAGAGTTTCGACGCAGTGTTCATTTTGACGAGCTTAAGTCAGCCGTCCAGGCTGCGAAGTCTCTTTCCGCCGTGGCCCGTTCTTCGAAATCGGCGCAATACGCTTTGCCACTTTACCAGCAAATTGCGTACTGTACCACGCGCCAGGTTCGCATCATTCAACACAACTATAACTCTTTGGTCGTGGAAGCCCTGTGTATCGTTGTTCAAAGCTTGATTCTGGGAACATTGTTTCGAAATCAGCAACGCAGCACGGGGTCTTTCTTCATCTTCGCGTCCGCCCTCTTCTACTCAGTACTCGTGCCCGCCCTGCAGGCTATGGCGGAATTCCGCAGTACATTCGCCCAACGACCGCTGATTCTGAAGCACAAGCGATACCGGCTGTACCGGCCCATGGCTTACGGCTTTGGATTGATCATGACGGATATTGTCTGGAAGATCTTCGTCATCTTTTGGAATATTCCCCTGTATTTCTTGACTGGTTTCCAAATGAACGCCGGCAAGTTCTTTACCTGGTTCATCGTGGTATACATCGAGCACTTGGCTTTGTCCATGTTCTTCCGCTCGGTCGCTGTGTATTCTTCCAACATGTACCGCGCTGTTCTTCCGGTCGGTATCTTCTTCAACATGTACGTCCTGTACACAGGTCTATATGTGCCGCCACCGCAGATGCAAGTATGGCTTGGCTGGCTAAGATATTTGAATGTGAGTTCGCCCAACAAAATACTCAAATTGCACGCTAACCCGAACGAACAGCCCCTGCATTATGGCTTCGAATCCGTCATGATCAACGAGTTTGGCAACTTGAGCTACGAGTGTAGCACCGCAGACCTTGTTCCGTCGGGACCTGGGTATACCAGCATTGCCAACCAGGTATGCGCAGTAGTGGGATCGGAGCCAGGTCAACGAATGCTGTCAGGAATGGCATACATCAAGGCACAGTACGGGTTCGAAAGAAGTAACCTGTGGCGCAACCTGGGAATCAACGCAGCTTTCTTCATTGCCTTTGGTCTGGCCTCAGCGTAGGTCTCCCATTCCTGCCGTTAACCTTTTTGCGCCCCGTATTTGCAGAAACATGCTGATGAAAGGCTCACAGCATTGGTATGGAGCGTCTCAAGCAACCAGCTGGCCGCCTAGCGACTGTGTTCTATCGTGGCATGGGATCTAAGAAGTCGTCTGCTCCACAGCCTGGAGCGAAGATGAGTGACCAAGAAAGCGGAGATCTGGATCTGGATGTTCCACCAGAGCCGAGCAAAGAAAACACACGTGAGCGAAGGGCAACACTGGAGTATCAGCCTCGCAGCCTGACCTGGACTGGGCTAAACCTCGATGTAAAGACCAAGGATGGCCAGAAACGCCTGCTCGACAATCTAAACGGATCTGTGTACAGTGGTCAGCTGAAAGCATTGATGGGTGTATCCGGAGCGGGCAAGACTACTCTGTTGAACGCGCTGGCGGGCCGCTCAAAAGTGGGAGTCCTTACCGGAACCCTGGCGCTGAATGGACAACTGCTTCCCAAGTCTTTCAATCGACACATGGGCTATGTACAACAGCAGGATATTCACTTGCCCACGCAAAGTGTACGAGAAGCATTGCAAATGACGGCCCGCCTCCGCCGATCGCAAGACGTTTCCCTCGAGGAGAAGGACGCCTACGTTGAAGAAGTCATTCGGTCGCTGGACATGGAATCAATTGCGGATGCCTTGGTCGGAACGCCGGGAGCCGGTCTCAATCTGGAACAGCGCAAGAGGGTCAGTATCGGTGTGGAAATGGCTGCGAAGCCGGACATTCTATTCTTGGACGAGCCCACTTCCGGCCTTGATGGGCAGTCGGCTTACTCCATTGTCCGCCTTTTGCGAAGACTCGCGGACGCTGGTCAGGCAATCATCTGTACTATTCACCAACCCGCCGCGGAATTGATCTCAACGTTTGACGAGCTCTACCTGTTGGCACGCGGTGGAAGGGTTGTGTACGATGGGCCGTTGGGTGTAGAATGCCAGCAGGCTCTCGCTTACTTTGCGCAACATGCTCGCCCGTGCCGTGAGCGAGAGAACCCCGCCGAATACTTCCTCGAGGTGATCGGCGCCGGCACACGACGGGATGTTCAAACTGATTGGGCAGAGATATGGAAGCAAGGCCATGGCCAACCCTCAAGCACCCAGATTGCACCGGTCTCGCCGAAGAGTGATTCCTCGATGTCCTTGCACGCCGCACCCTTCCATTACCAGATGGTCGTCTTGCTCAAGCGAACATGGCTGTACTACTGGCGGGCGCCAGACTATGCTCAGGCTAAATTGTGGTTGAATGCGGGTAATGCGTTGCTCAACGGAATGACCTACCTCAACTCGCCACTGACTCAACGGGGCGCTTACAATCGCGTCTTCTCCTCGTTCATGTCCTTGATTGTCGGCCCTCCCTTGGGTCTGCAGGTGCAGCCGCGGTTCGTCACATTGCGGAATATCTTCGAGCACCGTGAACGTGAGAGTCTGACCTACCACTGGATGGCGTTCAGCCTTTCGGCCATCCTGGTCGAGCTGCCGTACGCCTTCTGCACCTCCCTCGTGTATTGGCTATTGTGGTATTTCCCAGTGGGATACTTCCGCGACTCCAACCATGCCGGCTACAGCTTTTTGATGTACCAGCTTTTCTCTGTCTTTGCGACCAGTCTAGCCCAGTTGTGCGCCTCGCTGATGCCGACTGTGGAAGCCGCGCTTTCGGCAAACGGGTTTTTCTTCATGTTCTGTAACACCTTCGCGGGCACTTTGTCACCCGCACCAGTCACACCCGCTGGATGGCGTTGGTACTACAAGGTTTCTCCCCTGTTTTACATGAACGAAGGTGTGGTGGTGGATGTTCTGCACGATTTAACCCTCCACTGCGCGAAGTCGGAGATGTCCGTGTTCCAGCCACCAACCGGCAAGAGCTGCTACGAATATGCTGCTGCCTTCTTGCAAGATGCCACGGGCTTCCTCGTCAACCCGAACAGCACGGCTAACTGCGAATACTGTCCTTACAAAAACGGTCAAGCTTACGTGAGTTCCACCTGCCCCCGCCCTGCATGAAGCAAGCTACCCACATGGGGTGGAGTGGGGATTGGAGAGGAATTGATTGGCTGACGAACAAACTCTTCTTATAGTACACGCAATATGACTACAGTTATAGCCACCGGGGCCGGAATGTGGGTGTTTTCATCGGCTTTATTGCCTTTAATTTCACCATGGTGTTGGTGATCACCTATCTGACGCGTGTGCGTCGGCGTCGTTGAGAGGGGGAAGATAATATGTGGCTTAGAGTATGCATTGCCGAGTTCTTGGTCTTTTTCTTTTCCATTCCGCCTCATGATCTCAAATTTATGCGCTCCTAATTGTCATCTTATGGTTCATTTTGAGTCAGGGATCGGAGGAGTATCATCAGGGATTGTTTGTTTGTCGCTTGGCATTAGTCATTGTAAACCCAGCTTGTGTGCTTGTATGTAACGGTACAAAGATCTACCGGCCCGCTCCGGCAGTTCCAACCCAAAGAATCAAAACTCCCATCGAGTGACAGCTCGCTTCCAGAACCTTCTGATATGTCCTGTATCCTGTATCTCAGAGAATAGCTTTAGGTAACTTTCACTTTCGGGGGAGCGGAAGATGGGGGGAGAGGGGGAGGGGGAGGCGCCGGGGAGGAGAACACAGTTCCTCACGGAGAGGATCGAGATCTGTGAATGATCTTACGCTAGGAAAGTCGCACTCTGTTGTTTTCCTTCCCGGGAGACGCTGCCAAGTCATCCTCTGGTTCCCGTGCTAACGCTTTTAGTCTTTAGCTTGGGGATAGCTCGCTTGCTCCTGCATGACACCCGGTCTGAACGCAGTAATGTTTCCTTATCAGCGGGAAAATAAACACAAGGTGGATAACCCCAAGGTGTCCCCTCCTTCCTATCCAAGTCAAGCCACGCGAGACTCTTCCCCTCCGTCTCCAGAAGATGGAGATATAGAGTGGGTGTGGGTATGGAAGTGCCGGTAGGGGCCCAGGACCCTGCTGGACCCTTCATCCCTTGCACAATTGGCTGTGTCAAGCTAGTCTTCTTTCTAGCTTGTGGTCTAACGGTTTGGGGTAGATGATCTGCTCCGTACGGAACTTCCTCACCACCCGTATCCGGACCCCTCCAACTCAGCCAGCAGACGAAATCAAATCTCACCCACCATCACGCTCTCTATCGCTGCCTGAAAATTGGCCTTGCGTTCCCAGCCGCATTGGTCTAAGCGACTGGAAGGAGGACCCAGGACTTCGATTTCATCTATCGCACCACTCACCACTTTTGAAGTCCTGAGAGTGCAATATATCTTCCGCAACCATACAGCTTCCCCTCCTCTCTCCTGCGACTCAACCATGCTTTCCAATTCACCACAAAGATAGCGGAAGAAGACAGACAACACAACATACAGAAAATGAAACAAAAAACAAAAAGAAAAAAAAAAAAAAAAAAAAAAAAAAACAAAAAAAAGAAGTGGGCCGATCGGTTTCACAACCGCTGAGACTAAGGAATGGAAGGAATCAGTGCCATGTGCCATGTGTTATTGGAAGGACAGCAGCAGCAGCAGCAGCAGCAGCAGCAGCAAGGCACGTTGTGTCATTTTGTCTTGTCTGTCATGGGGTGGAATCCTGTGAGGTGAGGGGTCGTCGTCGTCGGCCTGATTCACGGAATCGGAGATGGCATGCCAATTACCCTCCTGGGATCATCCTGAACCCTTTCTGTCTGTCCCCCTGCCCCCATCCTGCATACTTTCAGAGCCTCAATATGACAGTACCTTGGGGATGCTATGTCTTGGCATATTGCGAGGAGAGAACTGGGTTGAACAGAAGCATCATGAATGGGGCGGCGACAATCTCAATCTTGAAGGGTGGGAGATCGATTTTCACTTGGCTCCGGTACGGTACGAGGCGCACGCGCGCGCCAAGCTTTGTCTCAACATCCGTGTTGGTGACTTTTGTGTACGACCCTCCGGGCATAAGGATCCCTCATAAGGCGTGCATATGGTTTTACAAAGGATTGGCTACTTACGTGTAGTTAGTCCAACAGGTTGTCCTTACGAGTACGAGTACTAACTTGGGTACAGCACTATACCTTCGGGCTACATCCATGCTCAGGGATTGCGATAGGAGGTCGGGATCTGCCGCCCCAGCCTGGTCCCTGAGTGGTTGCTTCGGCTCACTGGCTGGCCGCTTGGCTATGTCTAATTTTTCTTCATGGCTGATGGTTGAGAGAGAGAAAGAAAGAAAAAAAAAAAGAAGAGATAGCCAGAGGCACCAGAGGGAATCCGTGTGAGCCGGGATAAGCATCCATGCTGCCAAATTGTCTCAAACTCTATGCGGCTCCATCTTACTCAGGCAGGCAAACCCTCGGCACGATAGCAAGTGTAAGCCGAGACTAAGCCGAATCGACAGGCAGAAGGAATGATTTATTACCGCAAGGAGCATGTCGTCCAGTCTCACTAGGATGGGATAAGCGAGAATGCATGGGTGAGGCTTGGAAGCTGATCGTAGAACAGGCTTGGTCAGTCAAGCCTGTCCTGCCAAGCGGTGTTTGCCGGCTTGATCTGGTGGGGGTGGGTTGAATTGTAATATAAATTTCGGGTAGATTCTCGAGCACAGTTCCCTTGGGAACTCAATAACTAGCGAGTGAGTTTTCAGTACTTTTAGTTATCACTCTACGGAGTAGTGCTAGGTAACTTGATAACTACTAGGTAGGGAGTCTAGGGACGATAAGGTACGGAATCGGATGGTGACATCACATGACTCTGCTTACGCTTTCTGCCTTGTCCTGTCACTTTCTCTCTCTCTTCTCTCTCTCTCTCTCTAGCTTCAACCCCTCCACCTTTCCCATACTCATCTTTTCTTGTTTTCTTTCCCTCCCTGGCTTTGAATTGATCTCGTCCGATTCTGGGGCTGGAAAAACTCGAATGATTTCGCAATTTTTGATATCTACATCTGTTCTCGTCCGAATCATCTCCTCCTATCTCTAAAATCATGTTCTCCACCTTCTCCGCCAACCTCAACTCCACCGATCGCCCCGCGGAGCAACAGCCCGCCGCCGCTCCCCGTCCCAAACGGAACCAGGTGGTGCGTGCTTGTGACTGGTGTCGCGTCAACCGCATCAAATGCGACGATAAACAACCCTGCCAGAACTGCCGCAACCATGGCGGCTACTGCAGTAACACCAAGCAGTTCGAAGCTCATTCCCTGCCTGCCGCGAACCGGTAAGAACCACCCTTACCATTCTTTTCTAGAGTTCTAGCTTGGCACCATTGCTTGTGAAACTGATGGCCAACTTCTTGATAAAGAGAGATTCATCGATTACGAAACCGGCTTAAAGATCTACAAGAGCAACTAGAAAAGGCTACCCACGAAGCTAAAACTCTCCGTCGCCAATCCCCTACTGCCTCGAATTGTGCTACCTCGGGTCACGCCACTCCCGCCGAGCTTCCGACTTCACATCGTCAAACATGGGACGGTATCTATAGTCAAGGGTCTCAGACTGGTGGCGTGATTCACTACGGGCCGCTCTCCGCGCCTTACCTGGTCTTGCGCCTGAATCGGTTCATGTCCGAGTCAGCCAACCAGCTTCACCTCAAATCGCCGCTCCCCGTCCGGCTTTCTCAGATCCATCGCCATTCCCCGACAGTGTCATTGGAGCAATTGTCGGACGAGGCCGAGCGACCCAGTCTTCGTCTGGGACTGGCGGAGGTCGAGGACCTGTCTCGCGAGCAAGAAGAGCATTTCCTGGTTCTGCTCTGGCAGGCGTACCACTGGATGTATCCCATCGTGGCAGAGGAGGAGTTCCGACAATACTATGACTCCCTCTGGGCAGGAAGCAATGGTCAAAGCCCCCGACAGCCCTCGGCGCTCGTGGATAGCTTGTTGGCTGTGTGCATGCAATATGGCAGCACTTTCTTGGCCGATGATGAGGTGATGGCGGACGGGGAGACGGCGTCGCAGACCAGTCACTTCACCACTGCTGCGCATGCCTTTTATCGTCGGAGTCAACGCGTGTTGATGGAAAATCTCGAGCATCCGTCTATCCGATCGTTGCAGAGCCACATCTACTGCATCATCTATCTCTACAACACCGCGAACCTGGATACCGCCCATGCTCTGCTCGGTCTGGCAATCAGAGCGGCACATATCTTGCGCATTAACATCCGACCCCTGGAGTCAACCCCCCAGGCCTCGCAAGAGCTGCATTCCCGGATCTGGTGGACGTTGTACCAGCTCGATAGCCAGATTTCGATGACGCTGGGTCGACGACCCCTCATTGACCCCGCTGAGGTGGGCTGTGCGATGCCGCAGGATTCAAGTGACGCGGTACAGCTATCGGCCACGGTGTTGGTATCGCCTCCGGACGAAGACATTAGCTGGCTTAGCTTCCATGTGCAGTACATCCGGCTGACCGCCGCGGCGCGCGGAATCTACACTGCGTTCAGCGCGCGCTGTACTGAATTGCTGCAGGCCAAGAAGATCCAAGATATCCACGAAGATCCAGCCACCATGGAGTCGCTCGCCGGATTCCTGGGTGACAAAATTCGGGTGATGTATGAGTGGGGACAGAACGTGCCACGATCTCTCAAGAACCCACGCAAGGGCTCGGGAGAAGCATTCTGCACCGACCGCACGCCGCTAAATCTGAACCCGGCTAGCCCGCTCTGGCTGCAGCGTCAGCGGCTGCTTCTGGAAGTAATTTATCATCACCTCCAGATGGCCAATTTTCGTCCCTTCATTCGCTTTCCGCCCCGGGGCGCCTCCCTTACCCCGCTGTCAGATAGTCACAGCATCGCAGCGCTGAATCACGCGGTCGTGGTGACGCTGATTCTCAACCAAGTTCTTTCCGAGACCGACCTGTTGTGTGGATGGACCGCGGCGTTCCAATACCAGTGGGACGCGACCATCTGCATTCTTTCGTTTGTGTTGGCGAATCCGGTGTGTCCGCCGACGCCAGCGGCACGCAAGATCCTGCCGACGGCGCTGCGCACCCTGGAGAAGCTGGGACAGTCCTTTGGCCCGGTCGCCAACACCGTGCAAGCCGCCTGGGAACAGTTCAGGATGAGCTCCACTCCCCGCGGATGGTCGCAGCTCACGCCTCCCAGCCAGAGCTCGGCCGACTCGGTGGTTGCGCCGCCGCCCGCCGTAGCGCCTCCCGCGGCGGGTCTGGGCCACTCACGGTCGGGGTCGGTGGTTCCGCCCACCACCGATCCCTTCTCGGGCTTCTTGACTCCACTGCCCAAACTGCCCGCGGGGATGATCTTCGGTCCCGCCGACTTCGGCGATCCCGCCACCATCACCCCGCCTCTGGAGCTGATGGACGACCCCGCGTTCTCAGGGCTCTCGAGCGATTTCCTCATGGGCACCGGGGGCGGTGCGCCGTGGTTGTCGAACGGGGCCATTTCCGTGGACTCTTGGGTCGGATTTGATGGATCGCAGCAGGCCTGATCCGTCATCTAGGGTCCCGTCCCGTCACAATGACTGGCTTATAAACTCGTGCCTTGCTATTTCATGTAAAATCTTGTGGTTGTGTCTTTGAAAATAGAACTGATGATTTGTCTATGCTGGGTTACATGGATGATGATTCTCGCGCACTGTTCTTAGATTCCCTTGCTGCAGTTGTGATTTGAAGGCGTCACTGGGGGAATGTTTGTGTCGGTCTTTTAGTATTTGTTTGCATTTCGAGTGGTTCTGAACATATGATCTACCATTCTGAGATGATAATGAACTCCTTAATCTACACGATGCTCGTGGGCTGGTTGATGAACTTTAAGTCTCCTCTATTAGGCTGGGAACATTTCACAATATCCTCGTACTATTTTAGTCATACTTGCGGCTTAAGCTTTGGGGCGCAGGCATCTGTGCTTCTACCCTGTAAGAAGTCGCATCAGTTCGTCCTGCGTGTCTGCTTGCCAAATATTCATCCATGATTTTGGATTTATCGATGGAATCGTGAGCAGCATCGATCGTGTAAAGACAGCTCCTGGTCTCGGGCAAATTGACCATTGACCACCGCGCTCACTGTTGATGTAGCGACGCTTGAGGACGGGTAATATAGAAGAACAACTCCTGAGATTCCCTAGTCGTCGTTGTAACTTCTTTGTATAAACCACGTGGTGGATTGGATTTGAAAACTACCCCTTCCAAAGCCTAACTTGATAAAGATCCCGAAATCATTAGTTTCAGCGTTCCTGGCAATCCGGCCACGTGACTCCAAAGGCCTCTTCATCTTGTTTACCTCCGGGAACGTAATTAGTGCAACCAACCAACCAACCACCATGAAGATCAAGGATACGTTCCAGGACCTTACCTCTAAAACCTCAAATATCGACAATCAGACGGCCTTGGGGATGATGGCACTCTCGAGGCGTTTTTGCCGTTTGACCCTTGTTAAATCTGCCCATGATATAAATGCCCTGCTGAATACTAGACAACTTAGACGACCGACGGAAAGTCCTCCACACGCTACCTCTACAGATCCTACGCGGAAAGAAACTTGGTTAGGGATCTGATTAGTGGTAAAGTTAGATACAGGAGACATCGATATCGACAGAGGAGACGGAGGAGGGGGAGATGAAGAGGAGAGAAATCACAAGTAGCGCAACAATCGTCAAGAAGAAAAAGGCAAACGGAAAGGTCGACAGAATATATACTTGGAGGCATCAACGGCAAGGCAAAGCAATCTCTCATGAACAGCAACACGTATAACGACAAGAGCACGAAAAGCAAATATAGTCTAAGATCACAACGGGAGGACTCTAGAGACTCATGAACCGTACGATAACCACGGGAATCAGGCGACGAGAGAGCAAACCCATCTAATCCTTGCCTACCTTCTCGGCGAACCACCCCACCAAGTGCCCGACCGTCGGATGGCTCCAGGTCAGCGTCGGGGGAACCTTGACCCGCAGGGCCTGCTGCAGCTTCTGCCGCAGGGTGACGGTCATGACGGAGTCGACGCCCAGGTCCGCCAGGGCGGCCTTGCTGTCCACCTCGTCGGCGGCGGGGAGGTGCAGCACGGCGGCGACGCAGCCGCGGATCGCCTTGTCTAGGTAGGCCTTGAGCTCGGGGCCGGAGGTGGGGATCGACTGTTTCTCTGGGGATGATGAAGGCGAAGAGTCGGCGGAGGCGGAGGCAGAGCGACGAACGATGATATCGGCGAGGGCAGGGGAGGGCAGGGGCTCGTCGGCGTCGAGGGGCAGGGCGCGCAGCACCACCGCGTGGTCGATCCCCTCGTAGCGCGCCGCGTGGCGCCACGCCGCGAACGCCTCGTCCGCCGTCACGTCCGTGATCCCCTTGCTGGCCAGCTCGGCGTTGATGAAGTCCGTGCTGGCGCCCATCCCCAGCGCCCGCCATGCGGTCCATTGGAACGCGCGCGCCCCCCGGTCCCCCTGCGCTTGCCGGTGCGATGCCAGTGTGTCCAGGAAGCTGTTGCCTGCGCCGTAGGAGCTTTGTCCTGTGAAGCCGACTAGCTGCCCGCACGAGGAGAAGAGGATGAAGAAGTCCACGCTCTGCGGCGGGAAGACTTCGTTCAGTACCAGGCCGCCGGTGACTTTTGGGGCGAGGACCCGCGCGAAGGCGTCTGGTGTCGTGTCGAGGACCAGTTCGTTGTCCAGCACGCCGGCGGCGTGGACTACGCCCCGTACGGGCGGGAGGGAGAGGGTGTCGAGGGCGGTGGTCAGGGCGTCGGCTGCGGTGGGCTGGCTGATGTCCAGGGGCAGGACGTGGATGGTGGCACCCCGGGCCTCGAGGTCGAGGATCTTGGTGATGGTCGGGGCTAGAGGGGATGAGGGCTCCATCTTTGACCACAGGCGGCGAGGTGGGAGGGCCCGGCGGGAGATGAGGATCACGCGGCGCGCGCCCTGCGTCACCAGGAAGTCGGCCACTTCCAGGCCTAGGGCGCCCAGGCCGCCAGTGATGAGGTAGGTGCCGTCGGGGCGCGGGAGGAGCTGCGCTTGCTGTTGCTGCTGGTCTTGCTGCTGGATGAGCCGGTGGCGAGGCAGTGAGCGGAGGCGCATCGTCCGGGCGACGCCATCGCGGATGCGGATGATGTCGGCGCCCTGGATGTAGCGCATCGTTGTCAGGGGGAAGGCGAGCACTTCGGTGTCGATCAGCCCGCCAAATTGGTCAGGGTGCTCGCTGGCGATGACTCGGCTGAGGCCGACGAGCGGTGCGTGCGCCAGCGCGGTAGGGGTCTCGCCCTCGCCGGTATTGGAGGTGACGACGAAGATCTTGACGGGCAGCGCGTTGTTGACCACGAACTTGACGAGCTCGAGCAGTTGCCAGGTGAATGTCTCGGCCGACTTGGGGACATCCTGCAGGGAGGAGACCTGGCTCGGGATGTAGACGATAGCGGTCTCTTTGGTGAGCAGGGATTCGGCGCGGTTGATGATCAGGTCGTTGGCGTTGGCGAGCTGGGTCACTTGGGTGGAAGACGAGATGGTGGCGGCGTAGGTCTCGCGGAGAGGAACGTCCTCGGAGATTAGGAGGAGCTCTTTGATGGGCAGAGGCTCTTCCGCTGGCACTGCAGGCGGCCAGGCCATCTGATGGACGAGGCTCTCCATGCTCCCGCTGACTCCGGGTGTGCCCTCAATCTCCGAGAAGCGCATCGAGGTGAACTTGGCGACGACATTGCCGGCCTCATCGCACACGCTGACATGCGACGCCAGCGCGGTGTCAGAGGCCTCCTGCACGTACAACCAGCCGACTCTGGGCGGGTTGGCGCGGGTGAAGATGTCGACCCGCTCGATCTGGGCTGGCATGCGCAGGCGGGGCTCGTTGAAGAAGATGGTCGATCCGACGGAGGTGGCGGCGTCCAGGATAGGGGCCCAGGAGGACGCATTCCAGGGGAGCTCGGCATCAGCCGCGACAGAGGGAGCAGCGTCAACGCGGGCAATCATCTCCTTGGTGTTGCCGTAATGCTCAGTCACAGCCCAGGGGAAGCCCATGGCGGACACGCCGACCTTATCAAGATAGTCGATTGAGAAGTCATCGCGCAGACGTGTCCCAATGCGGGCTTTGGTCGCTTCCACGTCGATCTGAGCCGGGACCGGAGACGAGGAGCTGGACTCCCATCGCGCAGTGGTGTGCGTAACCCACGAGGAGTCATCGTTATTCCCCTCGTTCTCCTGGATCAGCCGGGACAAGATCTTGACGTCTTCGCGCTGAGCGACAATCTGCACTGATCGCGGGGCGTTGATGGCCACAGGCACGCGGAGGACGACATTGTTCAGCACATTAGCCCCAGTGGCCTTGACAAAGGTGTTGACCAGCCCAGCGGCCGGCACAATCTCAGTGCCATGCAGAGGGTGGCTGCCTGGGAAGGGCTTGCTCTCATTGTCCAGGCGAGTGGTGTACACCACCGTGTCCGTTCCAGCCACTCCAATGCGCTGGCCCAGCAGCGTGTGCTTTTCGACATCGTGAGTCTGTGAAGTACTTACGGGGCCAGCCCCGATCTGCCGCCAGGTAGGCTTGTGCATCCAGCTGGTGTTGGGCAGTCCGCCCGCCCAGGGACCGGACAGCTGCGACTTCCAGTCGACGTTGGCACCGCGAGTGTGCAGCTGGCCGACCGCGTGAAGGATGCTCTTCTCGCTGGGCTTCTTGCGCGCCAGAGTCGGGATCATGCAGTAATCTTCAATGCCGGCATCCATGATGGTCTCGTTGATGGAGTGCGAGACCAGGGGGTGGGAGGACACCTCCAGGAAGACACGGTAGGAGTCATCAAGCGCCGCCTGCACGGCCGAGGTGAGGTGAACCGGGTTGACCATGTTGTTGGCCCAGTAAGTGGCATCGCGCAAGTCGCTGCCTCGGGGATCGCGAAGGGAGGTCGAGTAGAGCTTCGCGCGGGTCGGGGTCGTGGGAGCGAGACTCCCCTCCAGGGAGTGCATCAAGGGGGCCACCAGCTGGTTGAGCATGGGGCTGTGGAAGGCAATATCGGTGCGGACGGTGAAGGTCTTAATGGATCGCTCCTTGAACTCGGCCGCCTTATCAGCGACAGCTTCGGTCGACCCAGCCACGACACAGGACGCGGGCGAGGAGTCAATCGCGACGACGAGATCCTCCCGACCGGCCAATTCTTGGGCCACCTCGGCATAGGGCTTGTTGACTAGGATCATTCCGCCCTGGCCCATGACCTGGCGGTACAGAACGGAGCGACGCGTAATGAGCACGGCACCTTCTTCCGCTGTGAGGGCGCCAGCCACAACACTGGCGGCGATCTCACCAACCGAGTGGCCGATGATGGCCTGAGGGTAAAGCCCGTGGCTGTGGAGCACAGCCGAGATCCCAATCTGCATGATGTACGTCAGGATCTGGACGTGGTCGGAGGCTTCAAACTCGCCGCTGCGTAGGAGAGCAATGGGCGAGAGACCGATCTCCGCCTCGACGATCTCGTCCAGAGGCTGCACAGCCTGGTAGAAGATAGGGTTCTGCAACAATTCCTTTCCCATGTCGGCCCACTGAGCGCCATGACCGGAGAAAACCCAGACCATGTCCCGGTTGATGCCGGAGCCAAAGACACGGCTCTGCGAGGTCCAGGCATCGTTGGCCCCGTCGGCCAGGTGGCCCAGAGCCTGGATGGCGTCATCCTTGCCATCGACCACGATGGCGGCGCGGTAGTCGTGGTGATCACGGCGGACAGCCAGCGTTGCGGCCACCCGTTGCAGATCCTGCTGAGAGCCATTCGCTCGCAGCCAGTTCCGGAGGGCACGAGCTTGAATGGGCAGGCGCTTCTCCTGGGGTCCGGAGAGGAGCAGCACGGTGGGATTGGTAGCGGACACGCCGGGCTTAAGATCCAATGTCTCGGGGAAGTTAAACTGCTCAATGACCGCGTGGGAAACGGTACCGCCGTAGCCATAGGAGCAGATAGCAGCCCGGCGAACATCGTCAGTGGCTGGCCACTTGGTCTCTTGTTGAACGACCTTGAGCCCAACATTGTCCCAGTCGATCTTCTTGGTCAGCGTGGTGAGGTTGGCTTGCGGGGCCAAAACACCCTTCTGCACAGCCATGACGGCCTTGATGAAGCCCATGGCGCCAGCGCCCGCCTCCAAGTGACCGATGTTAGGCTTGATGGAGCCGATAAAGCAGGGGGCTTCCGGCTCTCGGTCTGCACCATAGACCGCGGCAATGGCGGAGACCTCTGTGGGATCGCCCAAGGGAGTGGATGTGGCATGGGCTTCGACGTAGCCAACGGTGAGAGGGTCAATGTTGCCGACTTTCAGAGCGTTGTGGGCGACCAGCTGCTGGGCCTTTGCATTGGGGGCCATGATGCCGTTGGTTTTGCCGTCCTGCGCCACGGCGGTGCCCTTGATGACGGCCATGATGTGGTCGCCGTCCTTGATGGCCGCCGAAAGGTTCTTCAGGACAATCGCTGCAGCACCTTCGCCACGACCGTATCCCTTGACATCGTTGTCAAAGGAGCAGCACCGTCCTTCAGATGAGACAGCACCTGCCTTGTCAAGCACGCGAGTCAACCCAGGCCCACACAGAGCGTTGACACCTCCGACGATGGCAACCTTCGACTCGCCCAAGATGATAGCTTGGACACCGTGATGAACGGCGACGAGCGAAGAGGCACAAGCCGCATCGACGGCAGTGCTGGGACCCATCAAGTTGAGATGGTAAGAGATCCGGTTGGGCACGCCGCAGTACGCCGTGCCAATGCCCATCCAGGCCTCCACATTTGGCAGGTCCTCCAGCACCAGCTTGGAGTAATCGTCGGAGTTCACGCCCCAGAATACCGCGGTGTCACTGCCAGAGAGCGACTTGGCCGTAATGCCCGCATTTTCCAGGGCCTCCCAGGTGACCTCGAGGGACAGGCGCTGCTGGGGGTCCATCTGCTCCGCCTCCTTGGGGGAGATGCCGAAGAACTGGCCGTCAAAGTCCTCGAGCCGATCGAGGAAGTAGCCACGCGAGGTGGTCTCCTTGAGGATCTTGCCGTTGCGCGAGTCGCGGCGCAGGTAGGGCTCCCAGCGCATCTCGGGGATCTCGCCCGAGGCATCTTTCTTCTGCAATAGCGACTGCCAGAGCTGCTCGGGGTTGTTGTTGCCGCCGGCAACTCGACAGGCCATGCCGACGACGGCGACATCTTTGGCGGGATTCTGCGTGCGTTAGCTTTTCGATATTCCGGAGGTTGTAGTGTTAGTGATAGTATACCAAATGGTTGTACTCGGAGACGGGCGTGGTCAAGCCTGAAGACTGAGCATCAGGTGTCGCGGTGGACGAATTGGATGCGGCAGAGGAGAAGTGGGGCATTGTGATGGGAATGATGTGACTTAAGTGTCTAAAAAATGGAACTCTTCAGAGCTTGGAGGAATTGAGGATTAACGTCGAGCGTGTGGCTTTGTCTCTGCCTGCTGTAGTGGACTGGGCTGGGCTGTGTTGTGCTGATGATAGATAGATTCGTTGATGATGGATGGTGGTTGTTATATACTGCGTTCTTGAACGCGCTTTTGACTCAAAGACCTTGCTCGACTCTGCTCTCTCTCTCTCTTCGCCTCAATCAGCGGAGCCTGATCAGGCCCCTCGCATCCAGTATCTCCTCTGAGCATCAGAATGACTATCTCAATCGAGTCCAACGACAGACACGTGTGAGCACGGATCCGGGAGGGACAAATGCGGTAATGCAGAATTCGGAACCAGGATATTCCCGATTTAGCTTCCAGAAAAGAAAGGAAAAAGCGTAATTAATCTCCTGTTGTCATGCTGCGAGCACGGAGGGAAAACGCTGCCGATCTGCATGCAAGAGTAAGCCCTAAGCGGAGTGGGCGATTTCCGAAAGGAGTCGTTCGACCTCCCCTTCCAAAACAGCAAATTCGACCAGGATTCGAAACACACGGACCCTTTGAAGAATAGATTGTTCCATGCATATGCTGGTCATTGTTGTCTTTCTTATATATGGAGTTTGCGATAACGGCTTTCGAAGTTTAAATTCTCATTCGTCTGAACTCAATTCCTAAGAGTCAAACTTGTGTTTTCGTTCCTGCCGTTGCGAGGATATAAATTCCCTACATTAACTTAATTTACAATGGCGCCTTTTGTCCCGTACCACAATTCAGCCGGTCAGTCGAAGATTGTCAAGTATGTCTACAGCGAAACAATTCGGCTCTTCGATCTATAATCAGCACTAACAATAGGCTAGATTTGGCGGTCTTCTCACCACCGAATTCCTCGAGCCCCCACCGGGAAGATGCTTCCTGTTCCGCCAGACCTACCGCCACAATGTGGAGGGCCCCATCCCCGACAACCTGCGTAAGCTGATCAACAGCCCCGACCGGCCCAAGGGTCCCCCGCCACACTTCCACCAGTTCCAGACGGAGTACTTCCGCGTCGAGTCCGGGGTGATGGGGATCAATGTCGACGGCCAGGTGAAGCGGGTGACCGCCGCGGATGGGGAGGTCTCTGTGAAAGCGGGCAGCGTGCACAACTTCTTCATCCACCCAGACTCGGAGGAGAGCATGACCGTCTACCTCAGCGCCTCGGACTCCGGCATGGACTACCAGCTGGACCGCATCTTCTTCGAGAACTGGTACGGCTACTGGCACGATGCCCTGCTGCATGATGGCGGGCTCGACTGGATTCAGTTTTTGGCTGTGAGTTGGCGGTCGTGGGTTAAGTTTAGGGCTCACACTAATCCCCGATTGCAGATCCAAGACGGCGGAGACGCATACACCCCCGCCCCCGCCTGGGTCCCCTTCCGCCGCCAGGTCGGCTACTGGACTTGCGTAATCTTCGGCCGCTGGATCGGCGGCCTGCTCGGCTACAAGCCCTTCTTCCGCGAGTACACCACCGACTGGGACTTCGCCGTCGCCAAGATGAAGGGCTCCGTCTTCCAGCGGCATCTGGTGCATGACGCCTACGCGGCCGAGAAGAACTGGGACGCACAGGTCACGCTGGAGGCGGCTTCCCGGCCCGAAAACGCCGAGTTCGAGCCTTGGGTGCAGGATATGTCGCCTAAGCCGCTGGTCTTGCCGCCGGTTCAGTATGAGAGGGGTGTGTTTGTGGATGGTGCTGCTCATGTTACACCAAATGGGGTAAATGGGCATGCCAATGGTGTCAATGGGCACACTAACGGGGTTAATGGGCACGCTGGGGTCAATGGACATGCTACGAACGGCACGAATGGCACGACAACGGGGGCGGAGTGGGAGGATGTGGTCGCGCTGAAGAAGCGGGTTGCGAATGGTGCCAATGGCGTAAATGGCACAAATGGGGTTCATTGAGCGGATCCGTTCTTGTGTTTTATGGTTTAGCATTGGGTTCATGTGAAGCATTCTTATGATTATTCCAAATTGAACCTCTAATTTCCGTTTCCAACACAGATCTTCTTCCTCCATATTGAGTCAAACAATTAATTTGCTATTGTTCCGTACCTTGAAGAAAATACATCTTTCACTACCTTTCATGTCTGCGGAGCCCGGTTTTATCATTTTATGAGAGCTGAACACTTTGCAAAATCAGGATAATGTTAACATCAACCGCATAAGACAAAATACCGAAGAAAGAGAAATATTCAGCTAAACAGATTGACTAGGAGTGAGACAATTCGTAAATCTATAACCATCAAGCGACCATCAAACCAATATGTGCTGGGATTGAGTAAGGCATGGGAGTATATTTTTTATTCGCCATACAATCAATGCGCGTGTCGTTAACCACGGAAGCCCAGGCCTTGTTGATTAAGCTGTAAGCACGTGGCACCGCTGCGATGGCAGAAGATTCCAAAAATAGAACCATCACTGACGGCTAAATTAGAGAACGAGCCAAATCAAGAGAGGACGAACAGCCATACCGCTGTATCTGACTCAATCTGACTCAACCCAACAAGCATTGCGGCGAGAACTTGGACCCCCAACCAATACCCGTTTGGGCACAATTCCTCAGGTCGACCAAAGCGTATACGGGCTCCGCAAACACCAGAGGAATAATATCGTCTGGCAGGTAACTCCGAAACTCCTTCCGGATTAGGGGTCATGCAAGGCGAAGCTAGTCCTCGCTTACTTCGCTCTTCTTTATATTCCTCTACGCTCGACCTTCTGGCTGGGCTGCCAGAGGAGAATCACACCCACCATGAGCTTGATAGTGTCTCCTTTTGCCATCATCGCTGCGTCCGCTGCGGTGGTTGCAGGCGTCCTGTTTCTCATCTATGCTGCATTGAAATCTGGCCGTCGTGATGCTTCTCTGCCTCCCGGTGCGCACAACCAGTAATCTAATCCAACCAGGTGAAAACTAAACTAATCCAATCGCAGGTCCTCCAACGGTTCCCTTCTTTGGCAACGAGTTGCAAATTCCCAAAGCGGATGCGCATTTCCAGTAAGGCTCATGCACTCGGTTCATTCTTGACCTATGCGCTTAGCCTTGCCTAACACTGGAACAGATTCATGAAATGGGCCGACGAATACGGTGGGATCTTCTCCTTGAAACGCTTCAAGAACACCACCATTGTGATCAGTGACCGCAGGTTGATCAAGGAGCTTGTCGACAAGAAAAGCAATGTCTACTCGCACCGGCCGGCCTCGCTTGTGTCGCACCTGATCACCCACTCGGACCACCTCCTGGTGATGCAGTACGGGGACACGTGGCGCATGCTCCGCAAGACGGTGCACCAGTACTTCATGGAGCCCAACTGCGAGAAGGAGCACTGGAAGGTACAGGAGGCGGAGGCGAAGCAGATGCTGTACGACTTCCTCACCGCGCCGCAGGACCACATGCTGCACCCCAAGCGCTACAGCAACAGCATCACCAACTCGCTCGTCTTCGGCATCCGCTCCAAGACCGTTCACGACGAGTACATGGAGCGCTTGTTCTACCTGATGGAGAAGTGGTCCCTGGTCCAGGAGCTGGGCGCCACCCCGCCCGTCGACGACTTCTGGCTGCTGCGCGTGCTCCCGCAGTGGATGACCGGCCACTGGCGGCACCGCGCCCTCGATGTCGAGAACCTGATGCAGTCGCTGTACACCACCGTGCTGGACCAGGTGCGCGACCGCCGCGCCCGGGGCATCAACCGAGATTCGTTCATGGACCGCGTGCTGGACCGATTGGACAAGGTGCCCCTGACCGAGAGCCAGCTGCGGTTTCTGGGCGGCGTGCTCATGGAAGGGGGCTCCGATACCTCCTCCTCGCTGATTCTGACCATCATCCAGGCGATGACCAAGTTTCCTGCCGTGCAGGCCCGGTATGTTGGATACGAACCCCTCGCTCCTCCACCGCCATCACCCCTTGCATGTTTCATGTTTCATGTTTTTTTTTTTTTTTGCAGACTTCTGACCGGTTGCCTCGTTTCTTCTTTTCTAGAGCCCACGCGGAAATTGATCGCGTGGTCGGAGCGGACCGTTCGCCAGCCTGGTCCGATGCCGCCCAGTTGCCGTACATCAATTGCATCATCAAGGAGGCTCACCGCTGGCGCCCAGTTAGCCCACTGGGGGTGCCGCACGCAGTGGCGCAGAACGACGAGATCAACGGCATGGTCCTTCCCAAGGGGGCCACCGTGGTGCTGAATGTCTGGGCGATGCACCACGACCCCCGCCGCTGGCCAGAGCCGGAACGGTTCGAGCCCGCGCGTTTCGAACAGTTCCCTGCCCTGGCGCCGACGTATGCGGCGTCCGGCGAGTGGGACAAGCGCGATCATTATGGCTACGGGGCTGGGCGCCGCATCTGCCCGGGAATCCATCTCGCGGAACGCAATCTCATCATTGGCGTGGCCAAGTTGCTGTGGGCGTTTGAGTTCGCGCAGCCGGTGGGTAGTTACAGCGACATCGACCCGGAATCCGGGGCCAGTCAGGGTTTCCTGCACTGCCCCAAGGAGTACGGGTGTGGAGTCCGATTGCGGGCACCGGAGAAGCGAGACACAATTCTGAGGGAATTCCAGGAAGCGCAGGAGGTTTTCGCTCGATTTGATTAGTTGTTTCTGGTTCTTGCTTTGCTGGGTGGGGGGAGGGGCACGATGAATAGGGTTGGGTTCACGTTGACGGAAGGAGGGGGGGGTCCAAGCGTCTCGTATTTATGCATAAGCTTAGTGAATGTCGCCATGTTTCATCTCATCCTGCATCGGGTTCTCCTTTTGGAATAGTGGGATCAGCGCTGTTCCTAATAAGGTAGAACACTTGTCTGCTCCGAGACTACTACCTCGGTTGGAGAAAGCTTGTTCCTTCCTGTTCCTGGACTTGAAGTGACATATAACCATACTTTGCGTCGTAACCACCTCTACCGGTCAAGCACGATAGATTATCCTCCGCAAAGCGATTCACTATCCACACTAGTAACCAGCAAGATGAAGATCGACGTGCACCACCACTTCTACCCCCAAGCCTTTCGCCAGGGTAAGTACACTTCCCTATCTTCAGGTGAAATGACAAAACCATAATGTACGTCATCAGCCCTGGAAGCAGCCGGCGGTGACCCCTCGGGCTGGTACATTCCCCCGTGGACGCTGGAACTCGACCAGGAGATCAACGCCACCCTCAACGTTTCCACGACCATCCTCTCCGTGACTGCCCCCGGCCCGGTGATAGCCAAGGAGCCAGCCGCGGCGGCTTCACTGGCGCGGGAGTGCAACCGCTCCGCAGCCGCCATCCGCGACGCCGCGCCCGCTCAATACGGGTTCTTCGCTTCGGTGCCCTCGCTTTTCGACACGGCGCTTGCCCTCGAGGAGATCCGCTACGCGCTGGACGAGCTCCACGCCGACGGGGTCACCCTCTTCACCCGCTACGGCCAGGGGCCCAACTACCTGGGCCACGAGGCGTTTGCCCCGATCTGGGCGGAACTCAGCCGGCGGCAGGCGGTAGTGTTCATTCACCCGACGCACCCGCAGGATACGGCGCTGATCAACCGCGCCCTGCCGCAGCCGATGTTCGACTACCCGCACGAGACGGGGCGCACCGCGATGGATTTGCTGACCTCGGGGCGGCTGCGCCAGCACCGCGGCTGTCGCGTCATCCTCTCCCACGCGGGCGGCACCTTGCCCTACCTCATCCACCGCGCCGCCACCATGCTCCCCTGCATGCCCCCGGACCGCAACATCGGCCTCAGCCGCGACGAGATCCTCGACACCGCCCGCGAGATCTTCTACTTTGACACGGCCATCTCCGCCAACGAGGTCACCCTGTCCGCGTTGGCCCGCTTCGCCAAACCGGGCCATATCCTCTTTGGGAGCGACTTCCCCAATGCGCCCCGGGATGCCATCGTGCAGTTCACTCGGTTCGTGGAAGAGGAGGCCGCCGCGTTGCCGGATGGAGTTACGGTGGAGGCGCTGAAGGAGAATGCATTGCAGTTATTCCCCCGCCTAAAGCGAACGGAGGCCAATGGTGTTTCCAGGATTTAATATGGAAATGATTGTCTTGGCGCCCTTGTAAACCCGTTTATGCAGGATCGAGGAAATTATTCGTGTTCTGTGTATGGTTTCTTAGTCACGTCATTGTTATTGGCTGTTTGGCTGTGAAATGCAACGATTACCTAAGGGTTGTGGATACCCCGCATTTACCGTAAGGAGTTGTCTGCTGGCTATCCGTTTAGGGTTGTCTCGTCTGCCCCGATCACTCGGTACCTCCGTCTCTCCCATTTGGATGGATGACTATCCTGTACCACAGCACTCCCTCCCTTGCTGAATCTTTGAGCCTCCTTAGAGTCTCATTAAGTGAGCGGAGCTATCCTACGCAACAAAGGAGGTACCCTCTCCACTGCACTCTGGCTGTCTCTCTACTCCTCCCAATCCGGCTTGAAGACGCGAACCTCCGAGATCGTACATATTAGGGCATCCGGATTTGTGCATTACCCATTCGGGATAGCTGCAGGCTGCAGGGCTCCAGGCTGGCTGCCACACACCAAGCGGGGTCGCGTTTCCCCTTTGAAGGATGATCTATGTCGCCAACGAGAGCGCAACTAGATAAACCAAGATCTCCACTAGTTCACAGCGTGGTTTCTATTCTTGTGATCCTCCTCGCTAGCCAAGATTTTGAAGTCGCAACACCCCAACAACATGCAACCGATCGTGTGGCTGCTGGGTGGGGCGATAGCCCTCCTCGTGGTTGTCATCCGTGCAGCCTGGACCTATGGACACCGAACCAAGGACATGCCTAGCGGTGAGTTGGCTGTTCTGTCCACTTGCTCGCTTATTCTCACCTCCAAGCACTTACTCGATCTGCAGGCCCTCCGGCACTACCCTTCATTGGCAATGCGCATCTCATCCCCAAATCTTACACGCACATTCAGTACGTCTAAGGACCCCACCCCCATATCTGCGGGACACAACAACATAACGAAAAGGAAAGAAAGAAAGAAAGAAACAAACCACTAATGCATCAAGATTCACCGCCTGGGCCCGCCAGTATGGCGGCCTGTACATGCTCAAGGTGGGCAACAGCAACATGGCGGTGGTGACGGACCGCCGCATCGTGAAAGAGGTTCTGGACAGCAAGAGCTCGCTGTACAGCCACCGGCCGCACTCGTTCGTCTCGCACGAGCTCATCACCCAGGGCGACCACCTGCTGGTGATGCACTACGGCCCCAAGTGGCGCACCTTCCGCCGCCTGGTGCACCAGCACCTGATGGAGTCGATGGTCGACAGCCAGCACCTGCCCATCGTCAACGCCGAGGCCATCCAGCTGGTGCGCGACTACATGCTCGACCCGGAGCATCACATGGCCCACCCGAAGCGGTTTAGCAATAGTATCACGAATTCCATTGGTTTGGCTCCTCCCTCTGCTCCGCTCACTTTACTGCTTGCCAATCTCCGACAACAGCGGGTTTTCGCTTGCTGCGAGGTTATCCCCAACATGATAGGTGGGTTGCTGACAAGGAGAACCAGTATTCGGCATCCGCACGGCCGACCGCCACGGCAGCAACATGAACCGGCTGTACACGCTGATGGAGCAATGGTCGGAGATCATGGAGACGGGGGCGACTCCACCGGTGGACATCTTCCCGTGGTTGAAGCGGCTGCCGGAGGCGCTGTTCGGCCACTACGTGACGCGGGCGCGCGCGATCGGCGCGCAGATGGAGACGCTGTACGAGGACATTCTGCAGCGGGTGGAGAAGCGCCGCAGCGGCGGGGTGCACCTGGACACCTTCATGGACCGGGTGATTGCGTCCCAGGACCGCAACCAGCTGCCGCGGCACCAGCTGGCCTTCATCGGGGGCGTGCTGATGGAAGGCGGGTCGGACACCAGCTCCAGCCTGACGCTTGCCATCGTGCAGGCCCTCACCCTGAACCCGGAGGTGCAGCGCAAAGCCCACGCGGAGATCGACGCGGTCGTCGGCCACACCCGCTCCCCCGTGTGGGACGACCTCGCTAGCCTGCCGTACATCAACATGATCATCAAGGAGGGCCACCGCTGGCGGCCAATCCTGCCGCTGTGCTTTCCGCATGCCCTGGGGCAGGATGACTGGGTGGACGGCAAGTTGCTGCCCCAGGGGACGATGGTCGTGGTCAATACTTGGGGGATGCATATGGATCCGGACCATCGGCTGAATCAGAGGTATGATCCTGCGAAGTTCGTGCCCGAGCGGTTCGCCGAGCATCCTGCGCTGGCGCCGGAGTATGTGCCGGGTGCGTGGGAGAATCGCGATCATTATGGGTATGGGGTTAGTCGGCGTATCTGTCCGGGGATTCATCTGGCGGAACGCAATATGTTTCTGGCGATTGCGAAGCTGCTGTGGGCGTTTGAGTTCCAGCCGGGTAGTGAGGGGGAGCCGTGTGATAGCGATCCGGTAACGGGGTATCAGCATGGCTTCTTGTATTGTGCTAAGCCCTACGGGACTCGACCGGTGCTTCGCAGTGAGGCTATTCGGGAGACGGTCGAGCGCGAATTTGCCCGGGCGCAGAGGGAGGTCTTTTCGACGTTTACAGAGGGATGAGGTTGCGTTTTTTGGGTGGAGTTTCACGAGATCTTGACACCTTCCGGCCTGCTTTTTTTTTTGAGAATTGTGCTTGTCTTGCTTTGCTTTGTTGGATTTCTTTGACTTTGGCCTATTCACAGACTTGTTCATGGAATTACCATCACGCACTTCATGTTCATTCGACCAATAAACGTAGACCTCCGATGTACAGCACACTCTGCCTTGTACCAGGGAATACGAAATATGATGTCCGTGAAGATGAAGTTTCCCGCAAGCGGCAGTGAACATAAATCACATTCACCGTGCGCTGGCCACAAAGTTCCTGTCTTGTGAACAAAGGATTACTAGTACCTGACATTTCTCTCGTTGGTTTCAAAGATGTCGCTATATAAAAGCCAAAGTAGCTGGACGGATCGATAATTCGATAACCTCACCTCCATCGTTTGCACTTCAGACAGACATGACTGTTATGAACAAAGACCAACTATGGAGAGAGCAATCAGCACGACGCCCATCCTCGACCAAGCGCTCACATGCGGACGTCGAGTGGTGCAGCCACGCCTTTGCCTGTGACGGCCGCCGGCTGGAGGAGGTCCACCGCCCGCGCTGTGCCGCCCCTGCTGTCCGGTTGGACAGTGTCTGTCCGCTGTGTGGAAGGGAGCCGGCCGTCGAGGAGACTGAGCTGCGCACCGCGGACGTGGCGGACCCCTGCGGAATGATGACCAGGACCGCGCGAAGGCCCGGCTGTTGCTGTCGCATATTGCCGGCCATCTGGAGGTGGTCGCGCCGATGGCGTTTACCTGGAATACCGATCGAAATGCCCTCGATTCCGATCGGCGGCTGTTTTGGGGGGGGATTGGGTCACCGGGAGGTGATGCAGGGTCGGCGTCACGTTGAAGTGGCTGAACGAGAGAGATTTAGGAGTTTTCGATTGGGCTGGCTTGGACATATTGGGATTACTGTTTTGCATAGACGCTCAATCACTCAGTTGTTTTTATTTTTTTCTTCTTTTTTTTTAAAAGAATATAAAATGGAAAGCTTGTTGGCAATAAGAGAGATTGTAGGTTAGTGGCCATGATTCGGAGACTTGGAGCATGTTGGCGTCGATGAATCCATGTTTATGCGGTATAATGCCATCACGAGAAATAGGAATGACAAACGAAATTATTCAATGAGTGTGAGAAAAAAAACCACTCCTCGAAAAACCCTCCTATGACAGGCAGCTCGAATCCGCTAGCTAGCCATACCAGCGTGAGACATAATCGCTGCCCTCGGGGGAATACGCGCCCCGCAACCAGACCTCAACCCCATCTCAGAGCACCGAGATCGGAGGATTGCTGATTGATATGATTGATATGATTGATACCGTCCGAACCCATGGGCAGTCCTGAGCGGGTTGCCGACAAAATGTGCCCGCACCCGGAGGCTTGCTTCCTACAATTGGGTAATTCGCGGCCGATCTTGCGTCCAGACACCCGGCTACGGTACTACCCCAATTTTTAATTGATCCTTTTCCTGTCAAAGGTCTGGCCAAATCGCAGCGTTGGAGTTATATAAGCGCGGCACACAATTCCCGCGGTGCAGGATATTCTAAAAGTCCGAGGGTTCCCTGCGGCGATCGCGTAGATTTTATACCGCACTTTGGCAGGGTCTAGTGGAGCTTAAGCCCTTTGCGAGCTGTTGCGGTAGAAAAGGATGACGAATCCTCTCCGTTTATTTCTCCTTTAGTCAAATCTTGCCCCACTTAATGCCGATTACAATCGCAAGACTAATTACCCTGAAAACCTAATTGCGCAGGAAGTTCGCGTTGATGGCTGTTGACGGCTGGGGTTATGAGTGTCATGGTACCAACTGCAAGCTGTCACATTGTGATAGATGCGGTGAGACACCTTTATCTTACGAGGATGATGGCTTTCAGTGCATGTTTAAACGCCATCAGCCACTCAGTGACCGCAAGAAAAGACTTCATGCAGGGGAATTGGGGTAAAGTCTGCATTGAGTTCAATGATCTGCACTTGTTGACCGTCTCACATCTCTTAGCTGCACAATTTGAATCCGGCGGCCAATAGTCGACGCCACGGAGTTTAGATCTGCATTCTACTAAATCCCATGTAAACCTACCGAGTCCCTTTCGGGGACTGCAGCCACGTCTAAGCCACTTTATGTTGCCGACCAGCTGACCATGAGCGCAGGCGACTGACTTTGCGGATATGTCGTGTGCGACTGGTCCCCCTTTGATATATTGCTCGAGACGCCGCATGTCCACCCGCCGCATGTCTAGCCAATTCAACAAGGCGTCTATAGAGTGGCCCATGGGGCCGTACCCACTTGATTGAGGAGGTTGAAGCCATCGCAAAATTCGAACTTGCGCAATCTGATCTCCCACCAAACCAGCCGAGTGGGCGAGCCGAGTGGGCGCTTACCCCCCTAGCTATCACACCCGGCACGGAGGCGTCCAGCTTGCTGGGTACAAGATCGGCCTGATTCCCCGTCCGCGTTGTCGCAAGGGAATAATCTCCGTCATCCAGCGGAATCCTTTCGCAAATCGCTGATTGAAGATGCTGCTTCCATCCTTCCCTGTAACAGGGGTTGCTACTGCCCTTCTGTTGCTTAACGCTGTGCATGCATCTCAACCTGGGTCGTCCGCGCACAAAGCCCGAGCCTACAATCGGTTTTCCAGCCGTCCTGCGATAAATCATGCTCCAAGAGTTCAGTCGTGGAACAATTCTACCTACCGGTTCTGGAATGACAAGACTAAGCGTATGCATTCCTTCCCCACCTCAAAATGAACCTTATTCGCGACTGACGTGCTGTGCCATTGCATCTGCATAGCCCACTTGGTTGAAAGCTTACCAGACGTCCACTTTGACTTGGGCGAGATGTACTCGGGTTCGATTTCAATTAGCTCACACCAGAATGAATCCCGGTCCCTCTTCTACATCTTCCAGCCCAAGATCGGCGAACCGTCAGACGACTTGACCATCTACCTCAATGGAGGACCAGGGTGCTCCTCTGAACAAGCCTTCTTCCAGGAGAATGGACGATTCACGTGGCAGCCGGGCACATACGCTCCGGTCATTAATCAGTATTCATGGGTGAACCTGACCAACATGCTATGGTACGTCGTTGCCACTACATCGAGGGCCAAGAGATTCTGTCCGCAGCCAGCATGTCGCTTCCTCAGGCCTCAACTCCAGTAACCAAACGCACTTCGATGCTAATAGAAGGCGCAGGGTCGACCAACCGGTGGGAACTGGTTACTCTGTGGGCACACCAACCGCGACCAACGAAGCAGAAGTGGCCGCGGAATTTCTCGAGTTCTTCACTAAATTTCAGGATCTGTACGGCATCAAGAACTTCCGGATCTTCGTGAGCGGCGAGAGCTACGCGGGGCGGTATGTTCCTTACATTTCCTCGGCGATGTTAGACAAGAACGATACCACCCACTTCAACCTCAGCGGTAAGCCCACTCACCCCCTCCATCACCTCGCACCAACTCATACTGTGTGCACAGGAGCCCTCCTGTACGACGCCTGCATCGGCCAATGGGACTGGGTCCAAGCCGAACTCCCCGCGTACCCCTTCGTCCAGCAACACGCCTCCCTCTTCAACTTCAATGAGACCTTTATGACCACTCTGGCAACCACCTACGAAGAATGCGGCTACCAGGCCTACTTCGACGAATACTTCACCTTCCCTGCCGCCGGCATCCAACCGCCCAAGTACATGAACTACTCGGAGTGCGACATATACAATGCAATCTACCACGAAGCCTTCAGCCCGAACCCATGCTTCAACCCCTACCGCATCATCGATGAGTGTCCCCTACTGTGGGATGTGCTAGGCTTCCCGACGGATCTGGCGTACGAGCCCGCGCCGACCACGTACTTCAACCGCGCGGACGTCAAACGCGCCCTCCACGCGCCCCACAACATTGAATGGGAGCTGTGCAGCACCGACATCGTCTTCGTGGGCGGGGACGCCGTCTCCGGGCCCGAGCAGCAAGGCGATGACTCGCCCAACCCGACGGAGGGGATTCTACCGCGCGTCATCGAGGCCACCAACCGCGTGCTCATCGCCAACGGCGACTGGGACTACCTCATCATCACCAACGGCACCCTCCTGGCCATCCAGAACATGACCTGGCACGGCCAGTTGGGGTTCGCGGCCGCCCCCGCCACCCCCATCGACATCCGCATGCTCGATCTCCAGTGGGCGGGCGTCTTCGATGCTCAGGAGGGGTACGGGGGTCTGGATGGGCCGCAGGGCGTGATGGGTGTCCAGCACTACGAGCGCGGGCTGATGTGGGCCGAGACCTTCCAGGCCGGGCATAAGCAGGCCCAGGATCAGGGCCGCGTCTCGTATCGGCATTTGCAGTGGTTGTTGGGGGAGGTCGATAGTCTTTGATTTCGGGGATGCAGACCCTTGTTGCTGTATTGGTTCATCCTTGAGGGAGGGTTCAGTTTCATTCCAATTGTGCTGTAAGGGTTGGTGTATGAGGTGTACAGGTATTTTGATGCAGCACATCAATGTATAATAATCTCGATTAGTGATAGAATATGCAGCGAAATTTCAGTCGACAGTCGGCTCGATGGGAAGCAGCGTCTTGTGATGGCCTCTTTTTAAAGTGTTGCTTCTTTGCTGCACCGCATGTTGCGCAAATAGGAGATGATAATTTTTAAAGAGCACAGGACATATCTTCGACCTTTTCATTCCCTCATAGATAACAGTTGAAAGTCTGCGCGCGTCCTGCAAAGCACATGAGGGAAACGCAAGATGGCCAGGGAAATGGAGTGCCAACTGGTAGGCTGTCAGAACAACACCACGCACGGAGCTAAGTTTTTATTCCAAAATTTTTGTTAGAGGAGTCAGCATGCCACCAGTCAGGATGACCAGGGTCCTGTTTCAAGTGCTGATGCCGATCCCACGCTGTTTGCGAGACGATCGTCAGCCTCTTGCCGATCAAGACAGATTCTACGGAGTGGTGAGTAATTGATGGGGGCGTTGCGCCACTCGGCCAAAAGAACGTCAAGACACTGATCTAGCCGATCGTTCTCCAAAGGATCCTGATTCCTGTCAGTAACTTGGGAACATGTTGACAGAGCAATGGACTACTGCTAATGGACAACCTGGCTAAATCTATTCTTAATCAGATCCAAGTTAAAGATACATAATCGCCTATTGGAATTATTCTCTTTACAAATAAAACTAGTAATAAAAATAATAAAATATCAAATATCAACCTCTAAGTTAATACAGTATCCGGCTTTGCGCCAAATGTCAAAAGAACATAAAAAAAAACCTAATTTATTTGACTTAGATTTAGATTGAACATAGTTTTTCACGGAGCAGGCATAGTAGCCGTCTATCTGTAACAAAATATCTTGTATACAAGAAAATAACAGCAGTTATTGTTGCCGGAGCGGGCACTTGTTTGTTGGCTTTTTGGTTTTTATTTATGGTTTCAGTTGAGGGAGAAAGTGCTAGGGAGCAAAGGCTTCTCAGGGTTCACGGCAAGTCCGGAGTCTGGTATGAGTTCGGTTCGCACATAGGCTAGTATCGGCTGTTCGGGGAAGCTACCGTGACTAGTCTTTGCACTAAGCTTTTTGCTCATCAGGTTGGTCGGCGTTCTCAACACATCATTACCGCACATAATCTCGGCAGTCGACAAACATTCATCGCTTCACGCTAAGATTGATCAACTGCCCGACGAAGAGCGCATAGCAAGGTGCATGCCTGATTCTAAACCACAGCACTTCCTGAGAACAGCGACAACGAACTGAAAATCAGTGCTGCATACATTGAAGGTAGCAAATAAGATCCACGTCGACTGTGCGCCAATCTAGCCCATTTAGACAACGACCAGCCATTACTGAAGTCATGGAAAAGTCAGTGTCAGTATATCGTTAATGAGTCTATCAATCGTATGTGCAATCATCTCATTATAATGTGTTTCTGATAGGCTCACTTTCCCAATTCATATTAACTATCTAACAGATCTGAATAGCTTCATATGTAGAACCTATCCGGTTTACTTGCTTCTAGAGAGACAAGGTTCATGCTACTAACTTTGAGGAACATTCTTTGTAAACTATAATCATTACTCCCGGAGCAAACTAGATCATTCTTGGCCTCTCTTATCTATAGCGCTGCAGATACATACGCCCACTAGTATGAGCCTCGGGCCCTCGGAAACCTAGTGAGCAAGCAGCATATCAGCCACGGCTTCTCCCAGAGCGTACATCGGAGCCTGATAATGTCCTGCCAGGGGCACAGGAAGCACACTAGCATCGCAGACCCGGAGGTTCCGGACCCCCTTAACCCTACATTGAGTATCCACCACCGTCCCCATCGCCGCCGTACCTCCATTCTGGAAAAAGCTACTCCCCACAATCTGCACCCGTCGGTCAAGGTCCGCATCACTACATGCACTAGTAAGGGGCTCATGGCCCGGCGGCGGGGTCTCGCCATCGATCACCTCCCTTGCGGACTCTGTTTCCATGAGGCGCAGGGCGACTCGCATACCCGCGCGGATCGCGGCACGATCTGCCTCCGTGTCGAGGTATCTCGGGTCCATTACTGGATCCGCAGTGGGATCGGCACTCGCAAGCGTGATCCTGCCTCGACTGGTCGGGAGAAGAAGAACCGCGGGGCTACTGATATGGGTTCCATCCATCGGGAGACGAAATTCCGACCCACCCCCGGCGATGGGTGCGTAGGCGACCATCACTTCCACGTTGCCGCGGGGTTTCTGGAGGTATGGGTCGTCTGGGGCGATCTGATCCTGTTGGGCAGCCTTGATGAGCTCTGCGTGTGGGGTGGGAACGGTTGCCACCCATTCGATAGGGTTGCCGTGCCGGAACTCGGGCTTGTTGAAGCTTGGGGAGCCGAGTGCGTATCCTTTCTCCGGGTGTCGGAGTTTCCAGAAGAAGGTGGCCGAGATTTTATCGTGGTAGTTTTCTCCGACCGGTAGATCGGCGATGGTGGGGATATTGTGCTGCGCGAGGTGCTGCTGGGGTCCAATGCCGGATAACATCAGCAACTGAGGGGTTTTGAGAGCACCGCATGTAATCAATACTTCTCTCGTGGCCGTGTATTGGGACCCATCGGTCAGCGTAAAACCTGTAGCTGTTGTCTTGGGGTCGTCGAAATCAACCCGTGCAATGACGGAGTTGGTGAGCACTGTCGCTTTGGACAGATCGTACGCCTTGCTGGCAGGTTGTCGGAGCGCATTCTTCCAGTTCTCGGTGAATGGACCAAAGCCCAGAGGATTGCCGCCGTTGGGATCGGGATTGTAGTCCAGACTCGCAGCCAACATTGCATTGCGAATTGGCTCCCGCAGCGGGTAGATACGAGTCGCCGCGGTGGTGGAGATCTGAGTCTCTGTCTTTTGAAAATACTTCAGCATGTTCGCATAGTTCCACCGCTCATCTCCCACTGCCTTCGCCCACGCATCATAGTCGACTGAGTGACCTCGAGTCCACAGACCGTAGTTGATGCCACTCGAGCCCGACAGCAGTTTGCCCACGTAGTTGGGAACAGCGCGGTTGCCCAGTCCTGGCTGCTTAGTCGTCATTAAGTTGTATTCCCATTCAGTGCCATGAAGATGCGGGGCAGCGACAGGACTCATGATCTGGTCGTTGTAGTCCTCCGGACCAGCCTCAATTAGCAGTACGCTGTGTCCAGCCAGTGAGAGGCGACTGGCGAGAACGCATCCCACCGTACCACCTCCACAAATCACGTATTCGAATGTCTTACTCATTGTGTCGATTTGCTTTATTGTCCTGAATGAATGAAGATAACCGGGACCTTTTATATTTCGATTTCTCACAAGCTGACCCTCAGATAAAGGGGCACACTAGCAGTGGTGGATGTAAGCACACGTGTAAAGATTGTCTCATCCCGGTTGGGGTGAGAGTCGCTGGAACTGTAATCTCTTAAGAGCTGTGCGGAATTTACAAACCCTTGTCAGTTTTCTTGCCATACTCCACTTTATTTGCCAGCCACCTATCACTTCAAGGCCATTAAGTAGATCCATGCCCGCGCATATATAGATAGTGGCGCTCGGGCGCTTAGTGCCATAATGCTTCCCCACTCGATAAGCACTACGGAATATAGATTTCAGCTAGTGAAATATGGCAAGGTAGATTCCTTCCCCTGTCGGTCCGGTCCAGAAATCCGTCACCCGCAAAGGCGCCGGTTTGTATCTCTTTTTTGAGTACAACAATCATAGGGGAAACGGTTCAAGATAAGAACAATATCAATACATTATCGTGATGTAGTGTGACCTGCGCTCGTACAATCAGGAGCCCTAAGTGATCGTATTGGTTTCAAGCCGTAATCCCCCCCTAAAGTGCCACCTGCTCCTGGTTCAGCCTCAGCCGATCCAACGTCTTGTAGTGCAGCAGCGGACGGAGTGGCTGGGGGACAAATCGTGAGATAAACTGCAGCTTGGCCGGGGTGTTCACCTGCAGCGCGCGCCGATCGCTTAGATTGCCGGGATTGACGGCGAGGGCCTGGTCGAGCAAGCAGCTATGGTGAATGTAATAGACAGTGCAGGCCGACTGTCACTGCACTGGGCGTTGACTCAGTCGCGAGGGCTTTCTCACAACCAGCTACGAGAGACCGTGACTCTACTCGTTGAGGAGAGGCTGACCCGGCCACCGTGAACGTTCCCCACCCCCATGAGTCTCACCCGGTAAAACAGGCCATTGTCGAACGTCAGAAGAGACGGCTGCCGCAGCGGCAAGACGCACAGCGGCTCCGAGAGTGAGGGGCCATTGTTTTAGCCGGTAGGGGTGGCGGATGACGAAAACGCCCCTACTGGAGTTCATCATGAACACTAACAGTACGAAAGTGCAATTCACAATCTGGACCCAGCGTACCTCCGACCAACGACTACGTTAGCCACTTTTAGCCATATACTCAGTCAAAATGAAGTTCAAGAGCAAAAACATACAACAGAAGGGATTCGCTGGTGGTCACCCACCCAACTACTAACCTCCCGGCGTGTGGCTTAAGTACGGCTGAGCGGACGGGAAGCCCTGTTTTCCACACCCTGTGGTCGTATGTGCTTGCAAGATGCTCTATTTTTATTATGTCGAAACGCGATTCCGAGATGCGGCTAGCCACACAATACCTTTTTAATCAAGAATCTACTGAGCAAATACTGCAACCAGCTTGTTTCATGGCAAGCTTCTCATCGCTGTGACTGTTTGTCGACCAGCATTGCCCGGGGCCGATTATGGAATCTCACCATCTATCCTCCGTACGTCAATTTTTGCAGGTACGAAACTCCAATCGCTGGAACATCAACGTACTGGGATTTCTATGGGTGGCAGAGGTATGCAATTGTCACTGCGAATGGAAGAAATAAGAGGCGGAGCAAAACCAGTTGACTTGCGTTGTTTTCTCTACCAGACGTGATGGTATGTAAGATGTGGTTTTCGGGCATCTGAAATTGATGGGGAACAGGACAGTATCCATCACATCTAGCCGGGTGCGATGTATTTTTGAGAAGGAAACATACAGATACACGTACTCCAAATACACACCCTCAGATACATCTGATTCTTCCAACGCAGCGCCTGTTATCAATCTTATCAACCCGCTTCCCGCCCGGGAACCAAGAAGACCAAGCTGCCAGAAAAAAGGATCTGATTGTGTTAACCTGCATGGCCAAGATGTCGCTTCTCAGCAGAGGCAGGCCCACCGTTCTTCCATGGTCCCTGAACAAGATGGATGGCAGCCTAGAAACTAAGTTGATGTGAGACATCTGATCCATCTCGGCAATCTCGAATTAGGTAAACCAATCTGACAAGCAGCAACAGGGGCACGAATTTATATACGGTGGTAGGCTACTTAGTGGGAAGCGCTTTGCAGATTCTAGCAAGGGCAGCTCGACCTCGCGAGTAGAACTTTCGCATCACGATTATCTCACGATGGATCATACTATCATTCAAGCAGCGTGGGGTTATGATGAAGCTCGAAGTCATGAGTAAGACTCCCGCGGAGAATACATCATCATCATGATGATGATCATCATTATCATGATCGCCACAGATGCGGCGCTTTCTGCGGCAGTTATTCGGAATCAGGGTACACGGCTCTAAACAAGGGGGACAAAAAAAAAGGGTCCAACATATGGGGAGCCCCGCGCACGGAGCCCGCGGACCACGAGAGTCTCCGCTCTGGAATTTAGGCCACCACGTTTTCTATAAGCTTGATTCTCGTCGTGGAGAGGTAGAGAATTACTTGATGATGTTCTACCTTCCGGATAGACCTCAAAACTGACCAGAAAGAAACTTGTTCTTTTTATCAGATTATCTGCATCGATGAAAACCGCGTGGCATGGTTGCCAAGGACTCCCTCCAAGAAATCGCGGGCTTGGCGCCTCGCTTTTGCTACGAGAACCAAGTGTCCGGCCACGACCTCGGTTACGAGTCTTCGTCTCTTGGCTCACTCACCGAGTGCAGCCACTCAAGAGTGGTCCGATGTGCTCCGGAGGATACCCGCTTGCGGATTGATTAGATCCTTGGCTGTTCTTGGCGGGCGAGGGGAGGGAAGCGGTGCTCGTCTCAGCTCTCAGAGAAGTTCGATGATATACATGAGCACGCTGTTGTTGCACACTTTCTTGAAATGGCTGCATATGTTACATTCTTTTGCTGTAGTTTAAGGGATTTTCTGAACAGGAGGGGAGGAAGACACAGCGATCTTGTTCAGTTGTTGTGATGGACTGAACATGGAACGGAGTTTTTTCTTACTGCAGGAAGCAACCAACGAGCAATTCACTCCCATCCTAATAGCGAAATAGCACAAAGTGTCACCGAACCACCCAACCCTAGCGTGGCGATGGTATCTTATCAGATGTAGCATCCTGGGTTCCACCTCGGACCAGGCCCGCCACTTGGAGATGTCGCCAAGGGCAAACCAAGACATTGGGAGGGTATTCGCTGACCCGGTTGATTGAGAACACGCAGGCGTGACACAGACAAGGCTTGGCCGTGCAAGGGCTTCTTAAAATGTCTCACGCCCGCAGCCCAAAGGATCGATTGGCAGATCGACAAAAGTTTTTTTTCGTTCTTCGCTTTCTCTCCCACCGCCCCCCTCTGCCTGTCGGACACGGTTCAATCGTTCAATCACGATGGCCCTGGACAACAAGAGCCATGCCCCTCAAGTCGATGAGGATCCTCTTCCCATCGAGCGCGAGGCCTCCCCCGATCAGTCACTCCAGAACCACGATCAACAGGATGGTGTTCGCGTTGCGGAGGCGGTCACCGCCGTCTGGTCCAAGAAGGCTCTCTATTTCTCCTACGGATGGTGAGTGCATGTCGGCCTGTGTGCCTGGAGAGTCTTGGGGTCCGGGACAAACTGACTGAGGGTCAATAGCATGTGGATGCTCTACTTTGTCAGTGGGCTGAACAACAACCTCACTGCCAACCTATCAGCCTACATCACTAGTGACTTCTCAGCACATTCACTCTTGACGGTCATCAGCATCGTCACCAGTGTTATGGGCGCTGCGTGCTTGCTGCCGATCGCCAAGGTGCTGAACCTGTGGGATCGAACGGTCGGTCTGGGGATCATGGTTCTCATCGCGATGATGGGTTTGATCATGATGGCAGGCTGCAACAACATCGCAACCTACTGTGCTGCGCAGGTTGGTGACTCCAAGTCGAAAGTTCTTCTTATTTTGTACACGCATCGACAGACTCACACTGCCTCTTCTAGGCCTTCTATACGGTCGGCTTCACGGGCGTGATCTTCTGCGTGGACGTCCTCACCTCCGACACCTCGTCCCTGCGCAATCGTGGCATTGCGTTCGGTTTCACCTCCTCCCCGTACATTATCACCGCATTCGCCGGCGCACCCCTCTCGAACCAATTCCACGAGACGAACTGGCGCTGGGCGTATGGAACTGTCTGCATTCTGTTGCCCGTCGTTGCCCTGCCGTTGATCTTGACCTGGGAGATGGCCAAGCGCAAGGCTGACAAGGAGGGTCGGTTGCAATACAAGCCCCGCAGCACGCGCACCTGGTGGCAAAGCATCTGGTTCTACATTGTGGAGTTCGATGGTGTGTATTTCCCTTCCCTACGCCCATCTCAGCCCCTTCAGCAACAATCCATCTAACACCGAGTCTCTCCCCTTCTAGTTGGCGGCATCATTCTCATGATCGGCGGCCTGATCCTCTTCCTGACCTCGTTCAACATCGCCGGCAACACGGAGGACGAATGGAAATCCCCCAAAATCATCGCAATGATGGTCGTGGGCTTCTGCGTGCTGCTGTTGTTCGTGGTGTACGAGCGCTGGGGCGCGCCCAAGCCGTTCATCCCATACCACCTGCTGACCAACCGGACAGTCATCGGGGCGTGCCTGCTGAGCACGACCTACCAGATCTCGTACTACTGCTGGGCGAGCTACTATACCTCGTTCCTGCAGGTGGTGTACAACACGAGCCTGACGCAGGCGGGGTACATCAGCTCGATCTTCGACCTGATGGACCCGATCTGGCTGATCGGGTGCGGGTACCTGATCCGGGTGACGGGCCGGTTCAAGTGGCTGCTGCTGTGGGCAGTGCCGCTGTACCTGCTGGCCAGCGGGCTGATGATCTACTTCCGCACCCCCGGCCACTCCGTTGGCTACATGTGCATGTGCCAGATCTTCTTGGCAGTCGGCGGCGGCACGCTGATCCTCATCGAGCAGGTCGCCGTCCTGGCCGCCTCCTCCCACGAGGAGTACGCCGCCATGCTGGCGCTGCTCAGCACTTTCGGGAATATCGGCGGCGCCGTCGGCAGCAGCGTCTCCGGCGCCATCTGGACCAACACCCTGCCCCAGAAGCTGCGCCAGTTTCTCCCCGCCGAGACCCTCGACCAGTGGGAGGAGATCTACGAGTCGCTGGATGTTCAGCTCAGCTTCCCGGTGGGGTCGGAGACTCGCATCGCCATCCAGAATGCGTACGCCTCCAGTCAGCGCAATATGATGATCGCCGGTACGGCGCTGATGGGTTTGTCGATTGCTTGGGTGCTGATGATCAAGAATATCAAGATCAAGGAGAACAAGGATGTCTCCAAGGTGTTGTTCTAGAGTCGAGGCGCGGGGTGGAGCTAGTGCTGGTGGATGGGTCGTGGGGAGGTGTAACCCCGGTCGCTGAGACTTTCTCAACATTATATGTAAACTTTGGGAGCGACGAATCTGGCACAGATGCTACGTCGCTCCAATCTCTTCTACTACTGCTATAAAATTAATAAATATTACTCACTTTTCACAGCATTTACACATTCGAGATCGTATCCAGGAACGCGTCAATGCGGCAACATGTGTTCCCGCGCTTGATCCTCTCAGCAGCATTGCATGATAACGGTGGGATGCACGTAGAGAATAGCGCCCTATGAGGTGCCTACTATGCTATGGCTCTATGTGTGAATTGGCTGTATCTTCCACTCGGGTTCATGGCGCCAAATGCATAGTTCTAAAAGATGGCAAGCGACTTGAAGCGCGCAGGGGGG
Source organism: Aspergillus floridensis (assembly GCA_012184565.1). Taxonomy (NCBI): domain Eukaryota; kingdom Fungi; phylum Ascomycota; class Eurotiomycetes; order Eurotiales; family Aspergillaceae; genus Aspergillus; species Aspergillus floridensis. The sequence goes on from WOUI01000001.1 coordinate 143,709, forward strand.
CATGACTACTGATATACTGCAGAAAAGCTTCATGTTTCCTAGTACTTTGCTAGTCAATGGACAGGAGAGTGTGCCGACAGCCACCGTAGTCAATTCCTGCATGAGATCACAAAACTGAATCGATCTGTTCCCCATCCTGAGAGACACGGCTTGGTCAAGAAGCGGAAGTCGCGAGCATCTGAACTAGAAGCACAACCCGTCCAGAGTAGGAGACCACGACCGCACGAGAGGCGCCCGACGCGACAAGAACCCGGATTCCCACCTCTCTCCATGGTTTGGTTCTTTTCTATTGCTGGGCACAGCCAGTGCCGCCGCCGCCGGGGTTGTCGACAATCGCCTCGTCAACTGCCTCTTCCTCCTTCCACGGACAATGAATCTCGTCCTGCGGCCACAGACGCTGGTAGAGTACCCTCGCAGGGATCCACTCCCTATCATCATCCCAATAGCCATCGGAACTGTGCGAGCAGGCCGCCACGTTGAATCGTCAGCATACGCCTCTCAATGTGCGAAGAAAATCGAGGAACGAGGGGAAAGCAAAAGAAACGATTCAAGGAAACAGAAAAGAGCCAGCTACGCACCTGACATCCACCGCCTGAGGCGCCAGCATCGCTGCCCGGAGCAGCACACACGCCACCACCTCGTCATAGGGTTTGCGGGCGGTCTTCACGAAGTTGAAGGACCCGTCTTCCTGCACACCAATAACCAGCGGCTCGTGGCCGTTCTTGCCCACCCCGTTGAAGTCGATCCCCTCGCCTACAGACACGATCGGGGGCGTGGTCATCTCGTACCCGTTGGGGTGGTACTCGGGAGGCCCGGTCAGCGGAACGCCCGCGGCGGCGATGATCGCCTTGGTGTCGGCGATCAGGCGCGGCCAGATCGCCGCCCAGCCTTCGCTGGCGGAGTTCACGTGGAAGTAGTGGGTGTAGCTTCGGGCGCCAGGCGCGAGCGGGTTAGTGGGTTGTGTTGAGGTTGACGGGGAGGTGGGTGGATTTGCACTTACCCCATCTTGTGTGTGGTTTTGTGTCGAGGTGAGGTGTAGTGAGTAGAATTATGTTTGGGTGGGTGGTTTAGACAGAGGACTGGAGTTGGAGATGGAGAGGCAGAGAGAGTGACAAGGTGGAAGGAAGAGGGCTGGTAATGGATTATAACAGTTTGAGCGAGCGTCACTGGTTGGTGTGTTACTCCAAGTGAATGGAAGTATAGTAACTTACTGTACTTACGCACCTCCTTGCGCCGTGCATGGTTTGCTGCCTGTTCCCGCAGCGGCTGCCTGGCACATTTCAACCACTGACTTCATATGGCGCAGTGAATGATCCAAGAAGTTTACTTCTGAAACGATAGTCTTATCATTGAGTCTGCGGGCGCCATTCCTAAGGATATTGAAGCTTAGTTCTTTGGATCTTCGAAGATCCCTATCAACTCTCTGGTTTTGAAAGTAGTTTCTCCGCTATAGGATTTTGAATACCTATACCAACGCCTATCCCTAATCTTAAGGTGCGCACAGTTAAGTTTTACCTCTAATATTCATTCGATGAGAAAGATTTGCAAAAGCCGCAGGAATAGTCTAGATCGCCACCGATCCACATCCACATCTAGTATGTTGCTGAGATTCCCTGCTCCGCTCATTAACAAAAAGCAATTGCCGCGCTGAGCTTCCGGTCCACAGACTCAATCTCGTTATACCTCAAGCCTCAGGTACGTCATACTGCTAGCCTACGACTGTCGTAGCTTGCTATCGCACCGGAACGATCTGGCCACCCAACACAGGTCTCAGTCTCAAGATTCCTTTCGCAAGAAAGGTCGCCTACCTCCAATCCAATTTTCAATTGAGATCAGAAGGATCATGGGTCGTATTAGAAGTATGAAACAAAAAGACCAATTCTGATCTGCTCAACAAAGAATGCGTGACTCATCGCCAACAACCCCACCAGCACCCCAGCCGTCGACATTCTCGACGCGGAAGAAGTGCAAGTGCCGGTCCCTGTGTCCGCATGAGTCAGACTCCACGATCCCACCGCACATCGTCACAGGGGAAAAGTCGAGGGTTATGCATATGTACCTCGAGCATATAAACACACGAATGGCAGCTCTAAGTTCCCATTCGCCCGATCTGTGTAGTTAAAACTCCCCGTGATATTGTCGCACCGCTCACCGGTACATTCAAGCACTTCTTGCGTCCAGTTGGCTGAGGGCGCATGTGCGTTGTTACAGATAACATTGCAGCGTTGAGGTGGAGGTGCTGGCGGCCAGGGCTGTGTAGTTCGTGCCACAGGTGCCGCTAGGGATTCGCCCCTGGAGAAAGGTCGAGTAGCAGGATCGGTAGCAGGAGCCGAGATTGTCGATGTAGGCGTTCCAGGAACACGGGATGAAAGCCATAGTAGCGGGCGGCGCAGCTTCGAGAACGATGGTAATGAGGGGTGTGGTTGGAAAGGACCATATGTGGCCCTTGGACCTTCTCTGAAAGCTTGAGTATCATTCATAGAGGGGAAAGCCTCACTTAGGTAATTGTAGTGTTAGTCATTCCGAAGACAAGTGTCGCCCAGGAGTGATGGAAATTCGGGACTGGTGTGGATCGCATAAGATTAAGCCTTGTTTCGAGCTTCGAAGCTTGCTGTCAGCATTGGCGAGCTCATGACAGCGATCAACGGTTATGATCCCTGATTGATCTGAGATGAGACTTAAGATCGCCTGTTGCTTGAGACCCTAATGTCTCCACGCGGATTCCGAAATTGGAATGATGGGTAAAAAGACTGATCTCTGTGGTCTCTGGGATCCTGCCTAGCGCGTACCCAAGTCGACTCGGCAGAGCGGGTTGCAACTCGAAACAAGCGTGGGAAGCTCGGCCACCGGCGGCGAGTTGGCAGTTCTCGGTGATATTTTTTTTCTTTCTGTCTTTCTTTTCTTTTTTGTCGACTCAGCTGCAAGTTCTTAGCTCCGAGCCGCTTTTCCGTTTCCCGGCGTCGGCCTTATTTCCTGCTCCCGGGTTTACCATGGCGTCCAGGGCCTAAATAGGGCTGAGTATACGGTAGTCCCGTGAATAAATGCATACTCCCGCCATCGAGAGGGATGATATTTGCGGCAGGCATACACGTGGTCTGCAAATTCGATGGCTTCAGTCGATCAGCCCTCACTGCTCCTATAACCGATTATGCAGTCGGACATGGGTCAACATAGCCGAACTCACCAAAATGACTTGGCAAGACGGGCCTCGCATGTCTCCTCTTTCTCATGGTATCGTCGGCCCTGTACGTATGACAGACCTTGCTCAGTCCATCTGTAATTCAAACTCAGTTTTGCAAAGGTCAATCCATGAGTAGCAATTAACCCCGAGGTGGGACAGGGCGGGCCTCGGGCCTCGGCAAACTCCGAGCTCGGGGGGCTACTCGGCTGGGCCCGACTCCACCACCATTCTCAAACAGAGAGGAAAGAGACTAGGGAATCTCGATCAAGGGCTTCTGGCTGCGGATCTCGGAGTCAGTGGATTGGGGGTCGCATGATTCAGGAAGCTTCAAGAAGTATGCAAAGATCGACATTGAAATTTCTTGCTGATTTAGCTTGTCGCAAGGTAGAGGAAAATAAAGGCTATCTTGTCTTCTCAACTGGAGGCACCAAAGGTGGCAAGACCGCATGCTCGATCTCTTCACCTGCTGTTGTAATCTCAAAGTAAACTATTGCAACACGGGCTTTGGACCTCGCAAAAAGTACATATCAAGCTTGGGACACGGGTCGCATTTCTCTGGAGACTACTCCTTACAAACAGGGTCATCTGGTATTTATCTTGCGGAGTTGGTCTATATATACAAAGTAATGAAGACGCCTTATCTGACGCAGTCAGAGCAAGGGCTCGAAAGTTGAAATTAGAGAAGAGCAGCCAAAAGACCAGCGCCAACCATGGAAATCGCAGATCCATAGGAGAGACTGTTCGCGCCACCAGTGTAGACAGCACCAGAGCTGGAGGCAACAGCCGAGCCACTGGCCAAGGTGCTCTTGCTGGAAGTGGTGGTGGAAGTGGCGTTGCAAGTGGAGTTCGAGCTGGTAATACTGGTGTAGTCGCCGGTCTTGTCGGAGTAGGTGTAGCTGCATGCCGGGCTGTAGTTGGTGATGTTCACCGACTCGAGGTACATGATGAAGGGACCAGCGGTATAGTCAGTCTCGCCACCCGCCCATTCTGCAAAACACGTTAGCAAAACAACATCGTTAGTCATCAAGTGCTACACTTAGCTTACCAATGGTTCCCGCGCTGTTGCTGGGATCGCCACCAGCCCAGATTCCGATCTTGACAACCATGGGGGTCTGCGGGAAGTTCGTGCCATCCACAGCATCGGCGTACTCGAGGGTGCGGACCACAGTTCCGTCAAGGATCCACTCGATTCTTTCCGCAGTCCAGTCAACAGCATAGGTGTGGTACTCCTCAACGGGATCAGTCAAATCCACGTTGGTGTACCGGTCGTAGCTTGTGGTGTTGCCTTTACCGAAGTAGTCAGTCTGGACGTAAGTGTCGAAGGTTGAGATTTGCTCCTGGGATAGTGGTCAGCGTTTGACTGTTTTACTTGTGGGGAACCCAAACTTACCCAGTCAATCTCGTCAAGGTCATCGGACTCCATCACAAGGGTGCTGATAATACCGGTACCGTTGGCACAGCGGAACTTGGCTTCCACTCTTCCGAAGAAGATGTAGAAATCAGTCTGAATAGTGGGAGCATCTCCCTCCTCATTGATCTCGAATTTGGCACCCAAGGAGGTGCTGTTGACCGTGCCATCAGTCGTGGTCCACTTGTTGAACGCAGAAGATCCGACGGTGAAATCAGTGCTGAAAGACCACTGGTCGAGACCAGTATCGGCGGGACAGGTCTCTGATGTGACGATCAGTTAGCGATAGGCTCAGGCTCGGGTTCTTCGCATCAACATACTGTTCAGAGGGTTGCAGTCGGTGTAGGTCTGAGCTGCGCACAAGGGCACTCCGGCTGCGAGGGCAGCGGCGGCCCACTGCATGTAGGACTTCATGGCTGTATTGGCTGTGTGTAACGAATGTGTGATGGTAAACGAATGAGAAGTTTCAGAAACGAACGAGGAGAGTTTCGCCAGAGATATAGAGAGCGAACATCCGATGGATGGAGCGAGGACAGGGAAGTGCCGGAGATTTATGGGCAAGCGCAACCAAGGCGCAGGTGGGCTGTCAGGGGGCTGGCGCTGCGTGCGAAGGCAACAGCGAATATGTCGTCCTTGGGACTAGGTTCGTCTCTGATCAAAAGCGCCTCCACCGGGTGAAATGAAGGACGTATGCATATTAGGTGTCCAAGCTCTCATTGGCGGGGTGGGTGGAACTGTTGGCCGACGACGACAGCGTTTGCGATGTAATTGTTCGCGGGCCATGGGGCCATGAACTGGTGCAAAAGCTTGACTGGGCGATGACTGGGCGGCTTGCGTGCTCGATAGCATGCATGTTGCAGAGCGACTGTCAACGTCTTCTTGAATACTTTTCCGCCGGCAGGAGGGCGCTCGTCTCAAAGAGGGAAAGTGCCGTCGTGGACAGTGGAAACGCGGTGGATCTTCCCTCGATATTCGATATACTACTCGGTACATGTGCTCGTTTGACGCTGAAAGCCAATAAGCCTACGTATGAGCATGCATCCTCCCCAGATTCCCACCCAATGGACTGGTCAAGCCACACCGAGATGGTTGCTCATCGTTCCTACCCACAGGATCTGCAGATAAGCCCATCGCAAGTCGACAACCCCTCAGCCGCCGCCCCATGAATGTCTGAAACTGTGATGTTGCGAACTCCACCCCCCAATCATTGCCGGTCATTGTCAGCCAGGAGACAATATCAACAACCGATATAGTAGCATGCTCTTGCAATAGGGGTAGCGAGAGCTGAAACACGCTTTGAAGGTTTAGGACTGTGGGAGATTGTAAAGAAAGCCTCGAACTCCACCGTCTCCTGGGCCGGGTGTCTTACGTAGACAACCTCCCCGCTAGTCCGTTTTCGCTTTGCACGTGATCGAAGCCTTACGTATCACGACCACGCCAGAGACTTCGTTGGTTCATGCTTAAATATAGACTCTCCGACCTTGGAACTGGGGTATCTTGCGAGGCCTCTTGGCCGGCTTCAATGGCATCCACCGTTGGGTCACACTCCCCGGAAGCCAGAGGACATGACGTCACGTGACTTTACGTACAGCGAACCAGTTGAGCCCGCAAGGCAGAAAGGCAGAAAGGCAGCAAGGCATCAAGGCATCCAGTTTCTAGTTCAAATGCTTGGAACCGCCCGATAAGACCCACAATACCCCAACAACTGAATTCCACAAATAACATCCATTCAATACTCACCCATCACGGTACTGAGCATTTTTCCACTCCAATGCAACACCTCCGAGCCGTTTATTTTTCTCCCAACTTGACATGCTCGAGACGGCGTCTAAATGCTTCCTCTAACGAGATCAGTGGTTCGCTTGCAATCTAGTCATGATACAAGATTAGCATTACATCATTCTTGACCAGACTTTGGCAGGGCATTACCTCGCGAGCCGCCTCAACTGTGTTATTATGGAAGTAGCCATACTCCTCAATGTACTGGAAGACCTGGCACAAGTCTTCCTGAAAGAACTCAGGTAGTCCCTTTGAGGCAAGTGCAGCCTTGAACGTCTCCTTGCGAGGGCCAACGCAGCTGGCTTGGAAGGGTCCCTAGTGATAGCTCTGACCCTAAATTGCCGAGAGGTATCAGGGTCGCTGAGAATAGCTGAGCCACCTCGGATTCCGGTGGCTCCAAATACCACCAAGACCTTTCTATTATCAGATGACATGTTGCAGATTTGTGTATACCAAGACAGTAGTGTATGCCAGGTGGGAAAGGTGACACGATATGAGAGTCTGATGTTCTTAAGAAGCAATCGAGGAGTTATGAGACGGTTTTTATATCTCCATGGACCGGCGATCGAGGGGGTAGTCAGGTTCATTCTCCATAGATTTGAATATCTTCACACTCGCAGTACAGAGCGCTGATTGGCTAATTCGCAATACCTTCCGAATAGAGCTAGCGCCACTGCTGCCCGCAGCTGCCGAGTCTCGTTACTCTCTGAGTAGGATTCCTTGTCATCATGAGAACCTTTGCTCACATCATCATCCGTATTTGTAATGATTTGCAATCTGTTCTTCGAGTGACAGATGCAATATAATTATCAGTTGCGCTGACGTGTTTGGGGGATGCTCCACGACACTGTCCTCATGTGGGATAATGGTTCGCCACGGACGGCTGTCAACAGGCTGCCAAACTTGCAGGAAGCGGAAGATTAAAGTAAGCCCATCTTACCTCGCAGCGATCGATAAGACTCATGGAGTGAATTATTTGCAGTGTGATAAGCTGCGTCCAGCCTGTACACAATGTGTTCGATCAGGCTGGCAGTGCCCACAGGACGTGGATTCCGTTCATCGAATGTTTATATATTGTGACCCGCAGAAGAGGGTGACAGACACATTCAACTCGTTGCACACAACTACATCCCGGGTTTCATCTTTTAATACGAAGCAACAATCTACTACGAAACCCAAGAGGGAGTAGTACCTCGACCAAGACTCAACTATTCCAATGGAGTTAGTGCAGCCTCTAACTTGCCGTGCAACTGATTACTACCTAGCAAACCATGTCCTGCGACCTACCGGGGCGATCCGGGGCTATAATGAATACCTTTACACATTCAGCGCGGAGGTGCTGAGAGACCCGATGGTTGCCGCCAGTCTGAGTGCAGTCGGGCTCGCGGCCTATTCTCACAAGTATCAGTATCCCGGCATCTTGAGCGAAGCAAGGTGTGAATATATCCGATCCTTGCGCTTCATTAATTCAGCACTCTCGTCATCACAAGAAAACGCGGCAACTGATGCGGTCGTCATTTCGATACTGCTTCTCATCTCTTACGAGTCTCATACAGCTGAGACCAGGCTAACGATCCCAAACCAATATGTGCATGTGAAAGGCGCAGCGACGCTGCTGTGTCTGCGAGGAGACGAGTCTATCTCGTCTTGTCCGAGACGGCAGTTATTCCATCACCTCTTCGCATGCATCTCGGTACATTGCATTATCCGGTCGGTTTCGATACCGGGTGATCTAGTCCTACTGCATGAAAAGGCTTTGAAGTGTGTTGATACCACGAGCAATCCCGCATGGCGGTTGTCGGAGATGATCATCAAGGTGACTGACTTTCGTGCTGACATACGATCGGGAAGGACCCGAGAATCACAGAGCATAATCATCGCTGCGCAGGCACTTGATAGTGAGCTGGCTTCATTAGTGGACACCTTTCCGTCCTATTGGCAATTTGAGAATTTAAATCTCCTAGAGAGGTCAGAGTTGGTCTTTGGGGAGGGCTTCCATGTCTACCCAGACCTATGGATCGCTTACAATTGGAATAACCTTCGCGCATGCCGGATGATTCTGCTTGATGAGATTCGCCGACAATTAGAGAAATGTACGGTATCTGTACAGTCCTTCATGGTGGCTGATCCGACACAGTATCAGCAAACCTTGAAGAAGCTGTACCAGCTGAGCTCGGATATATGCGCAACAGCCCCACAGTACTGTGGCTATCACTTGGAGCTGCTTAAATGCAGCCGTCCAAATGGGACCTCAAACCCACTCAGGCACCTTAGGTATGATGACCCAAGTATCCCAAGAGATGCCGGTGCACACCTTCTTTTCTGGCCCTTCATAAATGCTGAGCAGTTTACGCCATCACAACATCAACGAAACTGGATCGCTGGTCGCATTCCTTCCGTGGGTCAGCAGGGAGCTCTAATTGCTGATATTTTGAAGTTGGGACAGCGACTGTTCTGATGTGGTGAATGAGGATAAAACGCACTTTTTCTTAAGTAGAGTGAAGAGTGAAAATTACATGCAATTCAGCTCGAACAAGACCCCAGACAAAATGTCATAAAGTGGACAAAAACGTGGTTCTTTCCTGATCCACAAAACAAAGTCATCACTTACATCAAATCAGCATGTTAGCTCAGGGGAAGAGCGCCGGGCTCATAACCCGGAGGACCCTGGATCGAAACCAGGACATGCTAACTTGAACATTGGTTTTTTTTTTTTCCATTTTCGTCCTTGCCGAAAAATCCGACCGATGTAGACCCCGAAGCACTTATCGGCCTACCGGTCTTATCGTGTTGTTTATCCGACACCTTCCGAGCCAGCAACAATTCAAGATTCCGAGTCGAGGCGATGGACAATACAAGCAGGTAAACATTGCTTCTCGCTCCTACACCATAGTTCTGGAACTAAGTAATCAGATCGGTCTTGGCTTGCTTACGCTGCCGACGACAGAAGCTCAAATGTGGAGGTCCTGGCAAAGTCCCTTGTGCGAGGTGCAAAGCGAGCCGGGCTGAATGTGTCTTTGTTAACCCCCGGGCATCGCGTGCCTCGAGCAGGTCTAGGCACCTTGCTGAAGAGCTAGAGTGAGTTTGATACGATTGCGTTGGCCGTGAATTTATTGCTCACATCGCAGTGATAAATGGTCCGCCTTGGAACGGCGGATGAATAGCCTGGAGGAGAGACACCAGAAAGAGTTGGGCGAACTGCAAAGCACAGTCTCTCGGTTGTGCGACCGGCTCGAATCTAACGCAGAGAATGGGTGTGGTGGGTCATTGTCGAATGATGAGCTGCTCCCCGGGAATCGCGCCAAGGATACGGACTCGTTTGACATCGTGCGATGTGGTACGGTTACTGAGGATGAGTGGAAGGAGCTGTATAATTTGTGAGTACACGGCTTCAGCCAAAATCCTTACTTAAGACTCATGTATGTATATACTTACGTGGAATCCAGCTTCGATGAGCACTGCCGGACAGTCATCGCATTCCTGGATGACCAGCTGTACTCAGCGGCACACGTCATCCGCAAACAACCTCTGATGGCGACAGTGATCTGCGTCATTGCATCCAAGGCAGTACGTCCCGACTATCACGCCACCTATCTGGTCGCAGCAGATCGGATAATCAGCACCACGTTCTCTGGCGACATAGATCTATACACTGTCCAGGCTATGATGCTTCTCGCAGCCTGGACTGGCAGGCATCGTCTATGGGGATATGTTGCTTCTATCGCTGTGGAACTGGGCTTGAATGTGGCTGCGTTACATCTAGGCGATGTCTCTGTCGAACACACAGCAGAATTAGTCGGCTCCGCCAGAACGTGGTTCTCGTTGTGTTGCTTTGACCTAATGTAAGAAACGCTATTCTAAGCCAAGCTGTGGACTGACTGTTTCGATAAGGATCAATCTTGATCAACCATTCGTTATCTGCAATATCATGGATTACCTGCCTGTTGCTGCTCAGCTTCTAGTTTCTCCTCACTGCAGACCGGTGGATTATCGACTTTGCGCGTATTTGCAGGGGTTTTCAATTACCGGTATGAGGTCCCTCCCGTCACACGGCGACAGCAATCAACTGACAACATGCAGCCGAAGCCAAAACGGAAATAGTCAACGCAGAGTTGCAACTAAATCTACTACCTGATAGCGTGGTTCGGAAATTGGGAGCCCTTGATCAGAAGGTTGACCGCTGGTTTTACCATATCAACAACAGCATGGAGCCGCTCTATCAGACTTTTGCCAAGAAGCAAGACCGGAATCGCTTTATGGTTCCCTACGCTGTCCTAAAGATGTTTGTTGACTAATCCCACTGAAATGCTGCAACACCTAATGGCTTTGGTCACTTTAGTTACGTGAACGGCCTTGCTTTGCACGGGAAGGAGTCTCAACACGGAAGCGCAGATACCAACAGGATGGCTTTCATTCAGAAAGCTCTGGACAGCGCATGTCTTCTGCTTCAAACTCAGTCTGAGTCGAAGGAGTTCCGACAAATGCTGCCGTACTCGGGAGACTATAATCTCGTCACTACGCACTATGCTATAGAGTTCATGCCCAAAGCTCTCAACGTTGCTAGTGGAGCTGCGAATTGCGGGCTGGTGCTTTCGAGACTACGACAGGGGGTCCAGCTGCTGGAAGAGGCCGGGGCTGCGGAAACTGCTAATAGTGTCCGAAGCGAGTTGCGAGTGCTGGAGCAGGTGATGCGGACTTCTCTACCCAAAGAAGGTCTTGTGGCAGATATGGACCAAGCTGCGGGAGAGTCTCTTTTTGACATCCCAAATCTTTTGGATAAATGATTCAGGAAGATGTGCGCCAGTGTTGCGAAGGACGCAAATTGATTGAAGTGCGGGTTCTGGAGAGGTTGATGGAACAAATGTTGTACATAGTTATCCATGGTATATACATAGACGATGGAGGGTGAATCGACCACGACTACTGAAAGCGTCCAGCAGCCTTCATCGCCATGTTGAAATCCTCCTTCATCCTCAACACGAAATCGTCATTAAGCAAGACATCGATGCAGATCAGCGCGTTGGCCTTCCCTGCTCGCAGTGCCTCGACATGCCCGATTTCACTCTCCGCTGCTTCCCTGAACCCTGTCGAATGGGGAAGATCGGTCGCGTGGATGTTGAAGACGGATTGAATGCCAGGGCAGATGTAAGAACAGCTGCCGAAATCCCTGTCATAGGAGGTGAGTGGCAGGACATTGAAGAGGGTGATGATAATCACTTACGAGCTCCCACCCAAATCGTGGGCTATCTTCGCCTCTGCTATGGGTAGCATCTGGTCGGAAGTTAGGCCGAGATGTTGTATCATGTATTGCCTGTACTGCTCTGCGAGTGTCTCGTTCGTCACGACGTCTTCATAAAGAGCGAACCTAGTGTCTCACATCAGCACGTTCCTGATGATCCAGGACGAGAGTCGTACCAATCCAACTCGACCGTGCATCCAGTCGCAGCGGCCGCCCCGTGAAAGATAGGCTCCACCCTCGCCCGGAGTGCCTCGATCTGCCTCACGGTCGGCGCGCGCACACTAAACATCCCCTCCGCATAATCCGGAATCAGATTTGGCACCTTCCCCGCCTCCAGAATGCACCCCTGGATACTCTCGCTCTTCTCAATGTGCTGCCTCAGCAACGAAATCCCCGTGTACGCTTGCACGATGGCGTCGCAGGCGTTCCGTCCCGTCCACGGCGCCCCCGCCGCATGCGCCGACTTGCCGTGAAACTTGGCCCGCAGCTTCCACGAGGCCTTGGTCATGCACACGGGCGTGCTGAAGTCCGGCATCCCGTGCGTCATGACACAGGCGTCGACGCCCCGCCACGCGCCGTTCTTCGCCATGATCCACTTCCCGCCGTACGACTCCTCGGCAGGGGTGCCCATCACGACGACTGTTCCGGGCAGGTTGCGGGATTTGATCACGGCCTCAACGGCCACCGCCGATGCGAGCGTGGAGGTGGCGATCAGATTATGGCCGCAGGCGTGGCCTACGCCGGGGAGGGCGTCGTACTCGGCGTTGAAGCAGACGGTGCGTCCGCCCTCCTGGACGGAGAAGCGTGCTTCGAAGGCGGTCTCAATGCCGTAGACGTTGCGTGTGACGGTCCATCCGCGCTGCTCGAGCCAGTCGGACAGGAGCTTGCTGGCTTTGACTTCTTGGAAAGCAGTTTCGGGGTTGTGGAAGAGCTGTTGGAGATATGGGAGGATTATTGTCTGGTCTGAACTTCAGCCATTCAATTCTATGTTGAGGCAACTAACCTCGAGACTCAATCGGCGCAGTTCTTCGCTTGCGTCATCGATGGCTCGCGTGGTCTCAGAAACGACATCTGCAGGTTGAAGAGGGAGAGGATCTGTTGGTTGGGTCATTTCGCAGGATGTTTAGTGTGTGTGTTTTGTCCTTTTGAAAAGCTGGTCAAAGCGACAATGCAGGATGAGGTATACGAGCAGAGAGCGATATGAAGGGATCCCATAACTTATGTACTGGGATGTGGTCATACAGACACCCCCGCAAGAAGCAGATAACGGTTGATAGTAAGCGGTGTCTGTCATTGTTTCGGCTTCGGGGTCACTTTTCGGTCGGACCGAACCGCCCGATCCGACCGCTTTCACACACTAGCCACGTTTAGCGGGGCGCAGTTGTGGCTGCCGGAGAGGGGTCGAGTTCGAGCCTGAGGCCACAGTCTGTCTATAGCATGCATGCAACACGCATGAGACACGAGGCTGAATCCTCCCTCCTTCCCCCACCTCTCTGATTTTCACCAACTTCTTTTCGCAAGCACGACCTCCAGGAATTGAATAGACACATGTCTGTCAAGCCAAATTGATCCTGCAATGAAGACATGACATCCCATAATTATGACAACCACTCCAGCAGCTCTCCATCACCATGATTACACAATCGGGTGGATCTCCGCTCTGCCTTTGGAGATGGCAGCTGCGGCCGTGATGCTCGACGAGAGACACCCCGATTTGCCGACCAAACCGACCGACGACAACACCTACATACTTGGTAGGATCCATGTGCATAACGTGGTCATCGCCTGCCTTCCCTCCGGTGTGTATGGCACAACATCAGCCGCCATCATTGCGAGCCAAATCCGCTTGACATTCCCCTCGATTCGAATCGGGTTGATGGTGGGCATTGGTGGTGGAGTCCCTGGAACGTCGGAGGATGTTAGACTGGGAGACGTGGTTGTCAGCAAGCCAACAAGGGATTATGGTGGCATTGTACAATATGATTATGGAAAGTCGTTGGCCGGGGGAGTCTTTGCTCGACAAGGCGTACTCAACAAGCCCCCGCCCATTCTTCTAACCGCGATTTCTCGATTGCAAGCTGCGCACTTCACCAGACCAAGTCAAATCTCATGGCTCGTGTCGCAAGCCGCCCGATCCTCTTGTTTCGCATACCCTGGCGCTGACCGTGACATTCTTTTCGATTGCGAATATGATCATGTAGACCCAGACGGCACCTGTACGGACTGTGATCCGAACAGACGCAGGAAGCAGTCAATTCGCGCTTCACAGGAGCCGAAGATTCATTACGGGCTTATCGCGTCTGCGAACCAGGTCATGAAGGACGGTCGCTTGAGGGACAAGCTGGCCCGCGAACTCGGCATACTTTGCTTTGAGATGGAGGCAGCAGGCCTGATGGACAGCTTCCCTTGTCTAGTCGTCCGTGGCATCTGCGACTATTCAGATTCTCACAAGAGTAAAGAGTGGCAGGGGTATGCGGCGGCTGTCGCCGCCGCCTACACCAAGGAACTGCTGTCGATTATTCATGGAAAACAAGTCGATGACGAACCATCAAAGCTCTCCACCGGCCACAGTAGGTTGTTTCTGGCGTGATATGGCAATTTCTTGACTGATCTGCTCTGCTAGTACCATACCTTTTTGGAGCACTCTCGCCGACCCCGCGCTCGTCTCAGAGTGTAGCTTCAAAGCGCAACGGTATGATTTGTTCCCGCGTTCAGGCTGAGCGGCTGTTGATTGCTTGAAGAACTGGACGAGCAAGAGGAGCTCCTAGAGCAGGTTTCTAGCTACGAGCACGAACAGGTTCATAGAAGGTTTGCGCACAAAAGACTGACTGGTACGACTCAATGGTTCTTGGAAAATTCCGAATTCAAGGCGTGGTTGGAGAGACGCTCAAACAAGTTATGGTGCACCGGGAAAAGTAAGCTCCCAGATACGTGTGGTTGGCTGATTACTGACAACCAACTTCCATGTAGTTGGGTCTGGAAAGACAGTGATCGCGTTGGTACTGTGCCCCTCCTTGAGAAAACGAGCTGACACTGGAAGGTTAGTGCATCTGTGATTGAAAATATCCGATACGAGACCTCGGACTACCATGCTCCTACTGTCTTTTTTTATTGTGAACATGACCACAATAAGACTCTGCGGGCGTCTTCAGTCTTGTCTAGCCTGATAAGACAACTGGGTGAATTCCTTCATCGGAACGCAGGACCATGGCCAGCGCACTTGAAAAAAGAGGTTGTAATGTTCTTTGGACGAAGAAAGATAATGCCCGATTTCAACAACTTGGAAGACATTTTCATACAACTATTCGACCTAGTGCCGATGGCCACGTACATCTTGGATGGGTTCGATGCGATGGAGGAAGAACAATGCAAGCTTCTGCTTACGTTCATCCGCTCGCTATTCTCTGGAGCAAGAGAGCTCAAAGGGCAACGCATTCTCCTCTTTAGCCGAGACCAAATACCAGGTTATGTCAACCTCGCAACATTTATACCTGGGATTGGTCGGACCTCAACTTTCGACAACACCATGAGCGATATTCGATCCTACATTGACTATAGTATCGGTGATAAGTCCATGTACCGGAAGCTCACAGACGATCGCCTGTTATTAGAAGAAATCAAGGAAGTGCTACTAAACGAATCATCCGGAATGTATGTTTCTGACCTCTTGATCCCAAACCTCATCCTTTATGCTTACGTTTTGACGCAAGGTTCCTCTGGGTCCATCTTCAACTTGAGATTCTTTGGAGCACTTGTTTCACAGACGCTGAAGTCCGCTCAGCATTGCGTCAATTGCCCAAGGATCTCGAGGAAACATATCGGTATTGCGCCAACAGAATAAAAACTGATGATATACGAGCATTGAAAGTGCTGAAGTGGGTTGGCTTCGCGTCGCGACCTCTGCACGTCGAAGAGTTAAGAGAGGCAGTAGCGTTTGAGAAACAGGACACAGCATTCGACAGCAATAAGCTTCCCCAACGTGACTTCGTCATCGGCTCTTGCGCCAATCTTGTGGTCCTAGACCCGATAGACCTCTGCGTCCGATTCGCCCACTCTTCGATCAAACAGTATCTGGTGAAAAATGGTCTACCCGGACCTCAAAAAGCCCTCCATGAACAACCCTTCGATGAGAAACAGGAAGAAATGAATTGCGGAGAATTCTGCATTGCGTATCTTTGCTTTTCCAACTTCAGCCTTCAGATCGACCACAAGTGCAATATAACGACAGACGCCGTGGTCCCCAACCCTGTACTATTTGCAGGCCCGGCGTTGAAGTCGTCTCTGAGATACCTTTTTCGGGTACCAGATAGTCCCAAGCCCCAGAGAGTCCTACAGTTACGCAGTATTCGCACATCAACCATCCCAGATCGAAGCCAGTACAAATTTTTGAATTATGCTACAGTGAACTGGGTCAGCCAGACGAGATCTCTTGCAAGGGACTCCCCAATGTGGGAGAAATTTGAGAAGCTTGCGACGTGCTTTAACGAGACCTGGAACTTTCATCCATGGAAGCCCGGCGGCCGCTCCCTTCGTTCTCAATTACATAGTCTTTTTGGATGGGCTGTGCGAGAAAACCACGAACCGCTTCTCTCTTTAGCGTTGAATTGGAAGAAAGAGATATTGCAGGTGTGCAATCTTCCTTTGATAGATGAGGGTCTTCCAGCACTTCATGTTGCCACCAAATTAGAGCACCACGACATTGTTCGCATGTTGCTCACGTTCTGCGATGTTAACCTCATGGATGCAATGGGATACACACCCTTGCATCATGCCATCACCCGTAGTGATACTAAGATGGCATCGTTACTGCTTAGCGCCACAAAAGCCAAGACAGACGTAGTGTCAGTCAAATGCGGGACACCACTTAGCTTAGCGGCGCAATTGGGACTTTATGAAATAGCGGAGCTCTTGATTCAACATGGAGCTGCTGTACAGGAGCCCCTTTGGTCGGCAATAATGCACGGTAATGAAGCAATGATCAAGCTTCTTGTCAAACATGGGGCAAGCCTGAGCTATGAAGGTGAAAACGGCCGGTGTTTGCTCGATTACGCGGCCCGGTCCAAGCACAGGGACATGCCGAAATTCCTACGCGGACTGACGGAACAAAAACTTCTTCTCCTTGGTTAGTGTAATTTCTATTCTACAGGGCTCTGCTGCTGACAACTTGTATAGGTGCTGCGGAGTCCGGCAAGTCAACAATCATAAAGCAGATGAAGGTTCTGTACATGCAAGGATACACACCGGAGGAATTGAGTCGGTACAGAACGACGATCTACAAAAATGTCCTGGGGTGCGCCGATGCGCTATTTACAGCAATGAATGAGCTGGGAATACATCCGCATAGTGAAGAGGCCCGGTCGTACCGTTTACCAATGTCGGAGACGGGTCTGCTGCCGGATCAAACTCTCAGGCACGATGCCTGTAAACTGATATCCGCACTGTGGCATGACCCCGCTATTTCTCTGCTTATGAAGCAACGAATCAAGTTCTATTTGATGGATTCAGCACCTTAGTAGGATCCCGAATGATTTATACCAGGCCAATGGGTACTGACTTGCACCTAGTTTTCTCGATAACATAGAACGAATAGCCGCACAAGGTTACCAACCCACGGAGGCGGATGTACTGCGTGCGCGCACGAAGACCACGGGGATATACGAAACCCGTATCTCCATCGGTTATACCAATCTTCAGTAGGCGCTCCTCCCAAGCACTGACACTTATCCAGCGGCTAAATCCCACCTAGTGTATTCGATGTTGGAGGCGTACGAAGCGAACGCAAGAAGTGGGTCCATTGTTTCGAGAACGTCGCGGCTATAGCTTTCTGTGTTGGGCTGAGCGAGTACGATCAGGTCCTGCTGGAGGACCCTAACCAGGTACGGCCCTCGATATCATCGCAGACTATGCCAAGACTAATCTGTTGTTTCAGAATCGCATGGAAGAAAGCCTACTGTTGTTCGATTCAGTCGTGAATTCGCGATGGTTTCTGAACACGAGCATGATCCTTTTCTTGAACAAGGTCGACCTCTTCAAAGAAAAGCTATCGCATTCGCCGCTTGAGAAAATCTTCCCGGACTACAAGGGCGGCGCCGACATCAACAAGGCGGCAAAATTTATCTTGTGGAAATTCAATCAGGTCAATCGCGCCAACCTAAACCTCTACCCGCACCTGATCCAGGCGACGGATACCACCAATATCAAACTTGTGCTCAAGTCGGTCGAGGAGACGGTTTCGCAAACTATCCTGAGAGATAGCGGATTGATATAAGTGTGTTGATCGGTTGCGGTCCTGTTACTACCCAGAGAGCATTTTGCTTACCGATGGTCACATTCTCTCCGGCAATTGCGGAGGTCCTCACTTCAACCCCCTGCTTTCTGATGGTCGTTCTTAGTGGGGTTGCTATAGTGGCGATTGAATAGGCAGTGATCGAGTAAGGGAGCTTTCTTCTGCTAGCGTCGGGCTAAAGCGTTCGCAGCGCGCAGCCTCGACGAATCATGCGTCCTTTGCGATTAGATAAGAAAGCGAGGACACGGTCACTAGAGGGGAGATCAACCTCGGAAATCAGGAAGTAGTCGTTGGAAACTGTTTTTCTACATGACTCTACTCTGGAGGTGTAAGGATGAAAGAAGAGGAACACAGCGGTCTGGCCTCGCTATAGAGACAGACGCAGGCTCTTCACCCCCGCAGCCAGGGAACCGACGAGCTCAAGCTACTTTGCATTGGCATACAGTAGCTGCAGGTCAGAGTTCAGCCACGAAGCTTGGGGATAAAGACTCATCCGACACAATAGGCGGAAGTGCGGGGTTGAAGAGGGGAAAGCGGGGGTGTTTTGATTGATACGATGCTTCATCGCCGTCACATGACAACTACGCTCCTTCGGAGCTGCTAGGAAGCCACTTACTACCGGACTTTTCTAGCCCTGGAGCGTGCAGTGAGCATAACAGTGCGTGTTCTGAGCCACAATCCAAAGCCTTTTCCTAAGCTCTCACTTCTATGCTACTGTAGTCCTCCTCTATTTGTCATATCCCGCCACTAACGGCATGTCATGTCGACTACATTGTCTGTCACAGTCTTTGTCTTTGTATCTATGCTACGCTCGTGTTATAGCTTTATAGTGTTCATGACTGAGCATAACAGCAGCGGCCGTAAACTATTGAAGATATCATTCCACACTTTCTTATACCGGTAGATTCAAGTTTAGCAAACATCTCGCTATGTCAAGAAGATATGAATTTCTCTTCTCAGTCACCCTTGTGGAGCTCTGGGACGAAGAGCATTTGTTCATAGTTACTTGATAATTACTACCTTTGCTTCTGAATCATTCTGAAAATTTCTCTGACAAAGAGACTATGTCTGTCATTGTAAACTGGATTTGTTATACTACCTCCGTTCAAAATTTCTGGTACAAAAACTTGGCGCGAAGCTTTGTATCCCCCAATGCATACCTTTTCACCATACTGTCCTGATTTGAAGCACCCAATAACCATTTTTGTTGTTGGGACAAGATATACAATACGATCTTTCACCGAAGTATTTATTAACGAAAAATCCTCCCGAATGTATCTCCTAGAAAACGCGGCAACTGCATCGTACAGACTTCCTCTTTCCACAACCATGAAGATATAAATCCCACTGAAATCCTCACATCCAGATCCTCTCTCCCGACAGCCACCATAATCAATCAGCCCAAGTTTTCCAAGACCTACAATTTTAACCGACCAAGCACAAAACAGCTATCTTACCGAACTAACCAATCCAGGATCTCCTGCGGAATGGCCACCGAGGCCGTCGTCGAAGCTGCGCCGCGGAAATTCTACGTTGGGGCCGCAGTAAGCGTGTTGTGGCTAGGTGGCTCTAGATTGGGCTGGTTTTTCTTTAGACGTAGCCAAGGACTGCGAGAAATGATCAAAGAATAAAAGAACTTGTGTAGAAGATAGGAATATAAAGTGTCATGGGCCTGGCTGGAAGGTCTGCTGCGAGTCACGTGAAGAATGGATTTATTATACCGGGTAGGAGCGTAAGAGCGTGCTCGGTACGTGAAGGGTGAGTGCGCATTATATACTCAATGCTGAGTAAGTTATCTACAGCACAACATCGCAGTTTATCAATCTCAGACAGAAGCTCTCATAGGTGAACACAATTACTTCTAGTGTCATTAAGTTGCAATCATCTGCAATAATTTACAAACCTTGCATACCACCGATAAGAGCTGCACTTGGTTGCCCTTGCAATTTTACTCCTTTGTCAACGTCATTATCCCGACCCCCGACCTCCGATGTCCGACTCGCCGCCGCCCCGTTTCCCACAATCTCAAATCTGTGCTATGGACGGATTTCAACAAGAACGTTGGTTGCCCCACAACAATGACACTGGGGATTCTGCGAGCTGGCTGGAACCGTGGTATACGTAACCTGTGGTGGATTGCGAACTCCCTGAATCTGGAGACCCCGCGCTTCTCCACACATCACCCCGGACTCATGAGGATTTTGTGGGGATGACAGAGGGTGAAGCTTTCGCAAGCTGAGCTTAGACAAAAGCTACTCTGTTGCAGTGCGATTCGTTCGGCGCAACCTCGGCGCAACCTTTCTCTCAATCTCTGGCCAAGGCATCCGAAAATGCACAGTTTTCGCCCAGAATTTCAGGAATAGTATCTCACTCCGGTTGCGGGTGACATTGGACACGGCATGCCAATGACCTATCTCAACCTTCGTGCTGGATCAGAAATAGAAGTCAAATCTTGCTGAACCGAGGAACACTGTGGACTGACCGCCGGAGAATAGGTGATAACTTCCCAACAAGGACTAGTTCTACCCACGATATGTGGGAATGGAGATGAATTGGAGAACCAGTTTGTGGGGCATCATGCAGCTTTCTGTCGGAGTTGCGAAGCTACTAGACTGACGATCGCACATTTTTTATCACATTCTTAATGAATGCAATCAATGGTTGGTAAGCTTCGGTCCAAGGGAAATGAGCATCGGCAGAAAAGGGAGCCCGAAATGGTATAAAACGTTGTGTCCCATCTGTCAGGGCTGTTCATTTCTATCGCCAGCATCTCTATCTTTCTACCCACTTCATCTCATTCCTCACATTCTCCATCCAGAGATGCGTTCATCTGCCTGGGTTCCCTTGACGGGGCTAGCAGCACTCGCCCATGGAGCCAGCTTGAGCGACATCTGCACCACTAGCTACGCCACCACTGCATTCCCGGCCACCGACCTCATCCCCGGCATCACCCTCGACCCCTCGTCCATCACCACCGCGCTCGTCACCAACAGCTCCGTCACAAGTGACTTCTTCCCCTCGTCCGTCATCGACTACTGCAATGTCACCTTCGCATACTCGCACAATGGCCGCGACGACCAGGTCTATCTCCAGATCTGGCTGCCCGACCCGTCCATCTTCCAGAACCGGTGGTTGTCCACAGGGGGTGGTGGCTACGCGATCAACTCCGGATCCAGCTCGCTTCCTGGAGGAATCATCTACGGCGCCGCGTCGGGTCTCACCGACGGCGGCTTCGGATCCTTCGATACCAACGCCGATGCCGCGATGCTGCTGGCCAATTACACCCTCGACTACGAGACCCTCTACATGTTCGCCTACAAGGCGCACTGGGAACTCACCAAGATCGGTAAGGCGTTTACCAGGAATGTCTACAATCTGACCGACGACGAGAAGCTGTACGCCTACTACCAGGGTTGCTCCGAGGGCGGTCGCGAGGGCTGGAGCCAAGTCCAGCGGTATGGTGACGAGTGGGATGGAGCTGCCATCGGCGCCCCAGGTAAGCGAATCCCCACTCCCTGACATCCCTTCCCGAGTCCAGGGCTTGCTAACCCTCACCCAGCCTTCCGGTGGAGCTTCCAACAGACGCAGCACCTGTGGAGCAACGTCGTCGAGCAAACCCTGGACTACTACCCGCCGCCGTGCGAGTTGGAGAAGATCGTCAACGCGACCATCACGGCGTGCGACCCGCTCGACGGCAAGACGGACGGGGTGGTGGCGCGCTCCGACCTGTGCGCGCTGCACTTCAACATCAGCAGCCTGATCGGCGAGGCGTACTCGTGCGCCGCGACGGCGAGCAGCCGGTTCTCGAGCGCGACGCCGGCACAGAACGGCACCGTCTCTGCCCAGGGGGTGCAAGTGGCGCAGACGATCCTTGACGGGGCGCACGACTCGGCGGGCAAGCGAGTGTACTTCTCGTACCAGCCGGCGGCGGCGTTCGACGACGCGGCGACGCAGTACAACAGCACGACGGGCGAGTGGGGGCTGGAGATCGACCAGCTGGGCGGCGAGCACATCGGCCTGCTGGTGTACGAGAACGGCACGACGCTCGACAGCCTGGCCGGCGTCACCTATGATACCCTCAAGGAGTGGATGATCTCCGGCCTCCTGCAGTACTACAGCACCCTGCAGACCACCTGGCCCGACCTGACCCCCTTCCACACCGCCGGCGGCAAGGTCATTCACTTCCACGGCGAGGCCGACGCCTCCATCCCCACCGCCTCCTCCGTCCGCTACTGGGAGTCTGTCCGCAGCGTCATGTACCCGTCCCTGTCCTATAACGCCAGCGCCGCCGCCCTGAACGACTGGTACCGCCTCTTCCTCGTGCCCGGCGCCGCCCACTGCGCCACCAACGACGCCATGCCCAACGGGCCCTTCCCGAACAAGAACCTCGAGGTCTTGATCGACTGGGTCGAGAATGGCGTCGTGCCCGTCACGCTGAACGGCACCGTGCTGCAGGGCGAGAACGAGGGCCAGGAACAGCCTATCTGCGCGTGGCCGCTGCGACCCCTCTGGAACGGGGAGGACCTGGAGTGTGTCTATGACCAGGCTTCCATCGATACCTGGCATTATGATCTGAATGCGGTACCGGTGCCGGTCTACTGAGAGAGCACTTTCTAGTAGAGCAAGCGTGTGTTGGAGAGAATATGTGTACATAGTGTCAGGCTTAAGGGTGTGGATGAGAGAGAGCTTTAAGCCTCTAACCGTCCTGAATTCATTAATTCCGTGAAGCTTTTCTCTCGTAATTGGTAGTCATGAGAACTGACTCATGATATAGCGAGTCACTACAAAGTTGTTCAGCATAACATGGAGATTGATTGTCCTCAGGTCTACCGCCCATCCCGCCAAGGATATATGTATGTACTACCTGCTACTCCCCACCAATTCAACGATAATAGATACATGGAGCTCTATTGGCTCCTCCTCAATACGCCCAATAAATCCCAGACCGCTTGCTCCAACAGTCACGGAATTCGCGCGATACCAATGATAACAAAGCATTTGTATGTCCTTACCTAACGGCCAGACCTTTGCCCTGCGCTGGCGCCAAGCGGCAAGATTCCATAGTGCATCAGTGCTGTGACCAAAGATCACGCACAATCTTGAAAATCATGATGACGATTAAAAATTGTTCCACATACAGAACCATTGGGCAGGGGCACAAGGGCTTAATCCTCTCAAATAGGATATGCGCACTACAAGCCTTGCATACCTCAGACGGAAGCTGAATGTTTTACCCATTCAAGTAACCCCATCTTTCCCGAAGTTTACCCTGCCAATTGCATCGCGTAGGTGCTCGACATTATGCGCATACTGATCAGCTAATCTCAGTAATGCAACGACCAGCGGGCGATGTTACCCGATAGAACAGTGAAGCATGGCTCCACCCTCACAGATAACCACCGCATTATTGGATCAGCGGGACTCCCACCCCCATACACCCCATACAGAGAGTTGATTGTCAGGGCAGATGGATCTCCTGCATGCGGGAGATCGGGCCGAGCAGCCGATTTCCAGCTTATCACGTGTATACAAAAGGAAGAGAAAAGCCCCCGGAGCAGTCACTGCAGCATATACCGTGGTGGGTGAGCGGGCTCTCGAAATAATGTACTGCAACCTAACTCGGCTACTAACTACTCCAACCGAAGCAAGACAGCCACCGCCAAAATGTCCTCATCATCCGAGATCGACTACACCTGGACCCCCTTAACCGCCACCCGGTGGGAACGGCCCCTGGACGAAGCCGAGCAGTTCTACACCTCGCTCGCCAAAGCCCACGAAGCCACCGGCCGCGTCTTCTTCGCCATGACCGGCGCGATCACCTGCTCCCTCCCCATCCACGGGACGGCCCGCGCTGACACGGAGCACAGAATGGGGGACGCCCTGCGCCGGGCGTGGCTGCAGCTGCGCTACGACCATCCGACCATCGCCGCGCGCGTGGAGTACGCTCTACACCAGGGGCGGTGTAAGAAGGTGTACAAGACGTTCTCGGATGCGCACACGCCGGCGGACTGGCTGGACGAGACGTTTCGGGTCGTCGACGCGGGCGTCTCGGGGCAGGAGTGGTGTAACTCGGACCCGCCGGTGCCGGACCTGCCGACGCTGTTTCTGGTTAAGGAGGGATCAGGCCCGCACGAGTCGGAAGGACGCGTGCGCGCGACCGTGGTGCTCAGGGCGCGACATGACATCGTCGATGGGGTAGGGACGCTGATGCTGTTCGACAATCTCTTCCGGCATGCCGCGCGGGCGTATGAGGCCGGGCCCTCCGGGTACACACCACCGACGTTTGGCGGGGAGTGGGTGAACCTGAGCCCACCGCTTCGGGTGGCGGCGGGAATCCCGGCGCGATTGAGCTCGGAGCAGGAAGCGCGCATGCGGGAGATTTTGGAGTCCAATGCAGCCCTCAAGAAAGAAGCGGTGGAGATCGCCAGTGTGCCGTTGAATAGGCAAGCAAGCCTGCCGGGGAGGCATCAGAGGGTGGCGATTACGCTGTCCGCGGAGACGACCGCGCGCGTGCTGGCGGCGTGCAAGGCGGCGGCGCTCAGCATCACGCACGCCTATCACGCTGCCGTTGCGCTCGGTGTGCGGGATCTCCAGGAGCGGCAGCCCGCGGCGCGAGTGGTTCGGTATCTGGGTTACAGTCTCATTAATGAGCGCGGCCACTGCTCGGCGCCGTACAGTAGCGTCGCGCATCCGGCCGCAGTGTACCACTCGGTCTCCGGGCGCGGGCTGGCGGTCGACCTGACTGTTCCTGCGTCGTCGGACTTGGTGGATCCGGTCTCTGAAGAGACGAGGAGAAATGAGTTCGTGGGTATCGCGGGGACGATCCGCGATTTCTACCTCGACATTCGTGATGATGCGGAGCACATCAATCTTGTTCCCTCGTACTGGGCGATGTCGACGATCCCTTATCCGGCCGATGGGAAGACTCCGCCAGTCCCGCCGCAGAATGAGACGCCGTCTGTGTCGATCTCCAGCATGGGGGTTCTGGATCGAGTGATCAGGCCGAATCAAGGGAGCTTTGAACTGGAGGATCCTTGGGTGACGGGCGAGGAGTTGGGGACCGGCCTTGGGCTGTTCCTCGGAACATGGAAGGGAAAATTAACGCTGAGTGGAGCGTACAATGACGCATTCCATGATGAAGAGGAGGTGTTGGGGTTCCTGCAGCGCTGTAACCAGAGCACACTTCAAGGTTTGGGGATTGGGCAATCGGATTGAATGCGTCGGAGGCTACAGGTGATGTGTACACGTGAAGGAACGCCATAAATGTTGAAGAGATGGCTGAATAACGATGAAACATTCGAGGGCGCATAGGTTGCATATCTGAGTACCAGGAGCTTTCTCTTTAGAGTTGGCGAGTTGGGCTCGAACCGTGTCAATCTGACAATATACAAGCTTATGATTCATTCTCTGGCCAGGCTGGATAATGAAGGGTGATACTTTCTTCGGTATGATTGCGTAGAGAGATGGTAAAAGTATACTAAATGCTTAGTACGCTGACTCAACGAGGTCAACCTACACAACTTGTTGACTAGTCGGTCACGCTTTGGTAGGCCAGCTTGCGGACACTTCCGCGGATGTTTAGAAGTTTGCATCGCGCATTCAATCACGTGTACTGTCTTCGAGGTATCTATTGCTGAATTAATTGCATGTCTACTGGATCGGTGAAGGCAGTGTAATCTACGCCGCAATTCTGAAACGCCACTGCGCGGGACGACACAGCTAGCCTTCGTTGCCACGGAGCGAGACTCCCTAGCATAACACGCCGACTTTTGACAATTCGGTTAGCAAAGCGTCACATAATGAGTATCCGAGAGACATCCGGCAAAGTCTCTGTCCACTTCTTCGACGTCGATTTCCAAATGGCAGGCAATGCATCAATAGCCTTGGTGATATTTGCGAAGAGAGTGTTCGAGTGAATGGCTCTCATGTAATAAGTGAAGAACGCGCGATGTTCTGGCTCCGTACTATCTGCCGCCGCGATAAAGCATGGCCAGACGAACCCATGGGCTCCCGGATCCGTCGGATGCGCCTGAGCGATTAGCCGGCGCAGCTCTTCCCGCAGATGCCATGAGCTTTCGTTCGATGTCATCCGCGTTAGGTAGATCTGGGCGCCAATAGTGAATGATCGCCTGGCCAGCCAGAGTGTTCTATTGTGTTGAGCGTCTGCACGAACGCTGGACGGCAACCACACCCCGGAGTCCACGGGATGGCTTAAGGTCTTAAGACCCTCATCCTTGTTGAGTAGAGACCCACCCAGAAACGAGAACATATCGGTCTGTCGTAGAAGGAACTCGTGCAGTTGAGGGTGCCCCAATGACTTGACGTTCTTGGCCATGGTGAACAGTGTCTGAAGCAGGAACTTGTACTCCGGGCTGCCAGTCACCGTCTCCCCGACGAGGAGTACGAGCAATGTTGCCCATGTAGCCGGGTTGAAGACCTGATCGGGCGACCCGATGTTGGAGGCCCGTAACAAGCGGGATATAATGACGGAGCGATCTGCTTCCGCTGCCGCATGTAATGCTGGTTGCCTGAGGCCAACATGCTGAGCAGCCACCACGGCAACAGCGCGCTGCAGCACCTCATCCTGACAAGCCATCGGAAGGATGAAATCGCGATAGCCATTGGAGATATCCAGCAAAACCATGACCGGGGCGATGTTATTGGCAAAATAGTGGAATAATCCACGGATTTGTGAGCTCAAAGGAGCGATCCAAGGCTGGATTGCCTGGTCCATCCTTCTGGTTGAGATTGCGGTCTCGTCGGCACCGACAGTCTCATCATCCTCTTGGGGCGATACCACGGTCGCGGAATCCTGCGCGAAGTTTGTCTTGTCTATACCAATTGCAGTCGAGGTCAACGTCGTAGGAAGGGCGACTACGGGTTCGCTGCGTGGCAAAAGACAGTTCTCAAGTGACATCGCAGAAAACCGTTCGACGGTATCGGGCTGCCCATTGACTGGCGCATTGGAGACTGGCTTCGAAGCACGGCTCTTCCTAACCCTTTTCTTCCTCTCATGAGACCATCGAATCTGCGAGACAATAGGAACGGATTGTTTGTGAACAGAGACTGGGTCGACATTGAGGACGGGGATGGAGCTGCCTTTTAATTTCCCACGCGTCGCGACCCCATTGCCGAATCGAAAGCGGCCGAGGCCACTGCACTCAATCCCCTTCTTCAGGCATTTTTGACAGGTAGGTTCGGCCCTATCGCAGACAATCCGTCGCTTGGTACATTGAAAGCATCCTGACGAGGGGAGACAGAGACAGTTAGCTCGAGATTTACCGGGGGTGTTTCTGCGGGGGCGCAATCGCACATACCACGCGATTTGGTACTTTGGTCGGTGTCGGTCCCGGTCATCTAAACAAGTGGACTGGCGACCAATGAATCAAATTCATGTGTTCATGTAGGGACCTTAGGCTGGATGTGACAAGCGCATGAGAGTGATTGGTGGAATGATTAGATTATCGCGATCTTCTCGACGAGCAGCAGCAGCAGCAGCAGCAGCAGCAGCAGCAGCAGCAGGAGCAGGAGTAGGAACTGGAGATGAAGATAAGAGCAAGAAGCACAATCGTGCAGATTACGGGATTCCCGGCCATTCCCCGATCGCTTCCCCGTTCCGGAACGGAATAACTAGTCCCCAACCGGTCAATGACTAATCTAATCTGCTAATCAGTTAACTAAGTTACTTGATTACACTGCTGCCTTAATTGTGCAGCAAACATTCATGGATTTAACGTTACATTATTGATGGCACATGGCTGCCGCTTTAACCGGAATGGAGATTATTGCTCCGTTCATATCACCATACTGACCATGTCAGTAACACATATCACGGTTGACTGTCCCTGTAGAGTACTCCGAGCACTCCACCGCGTATCTATGCCGATCTGAGCTTGACAGAATCAAGCCTTTGGTGATCATTTCTTGGTGACACTTGACCAGGTTCGCGGGCTGACATGGGCCCTTGCAGTTGGGAGAATGTCATCAGACTGGTCATGCTTCAACGTCAGTGTACCTCTGCACTCCTGCAACCCAGTCTGATGCGCATGCTGGACATTCCACCTTGAATAGAGTGGGTAGCGAAGCGGATGGCTTGAGCCCCACCGAGCGCTAAATTGTCTGCTCGGGCTTGATTCCTCAACATGAGAGCTAATTTGAAAGTCAATATAAGATTCAAGGAGACCGACGGTGACAACAGCCACTCTCAGCAGGTGCCTGACCGAGTTGTTCGCCCTATCATGGCGCGATATGAAGGGTGCCCCTCATCAGGCCAATCTCCTGCGGACTCCGACGCGCCTTGCTTGCTTATCGCTCGGTGGGCCAGCTGGCTGCACCAATCCCCAGCCAGGCTGACGCAAACCCCACTATCGGCAATATCCATCATGGACAACGGATCCACCCATTGTAGTTGAGTGACGGCGATGGTGGTGATGCTGCTGCTGCTGCTGCTTGTTCCTGTCCTCCCATGTCACCCGCATGTAGCACCAATGGTCTTTCACCCTCTTACGACTGCTCACGCATCATTTGAGACAGTCCTGACGAAATGAAGGGAGATGAGTACAAGCTGCGCGCTAAAGATTTAGTCTGCAGATTAATCTCCAAGCGAAAATGACCAACTCACCCGGCAGCATGAGGTTGTTCGCAGTGAGGTAGAAGTATAAAACCCACCTGCGATACCCCTCTCTCACAATCCTCACTACACCTCCTTCCGTTCCCTAGCATTGTAACAGGATCTTCCTTTATCACTGCCTTTCACAATGCGCTTCACCGCCGGTTCCCTGGCTGCTGCCACTCTCCTTGCGGGTGTTGTCTCAGCAGCCCCTGCCCCCGCCCGCAATGGTCTGAGCAAAAGGGTGTACAAGCCCACTCCTATTGCCAGCCGTACTAGCAATAAGGCCTCTTCCAGTGTCTTGGAACTGAAGAAGGTGAAGAGTAGCAGTGGTGCGAGCCGCAGCGCTTCCCGTCTGAAGAAAACCAGCTTCAGCACGACTACCTCCGGCAGCTCTACCTTGATCTCGCTCTTTGAAGGCGAGGAATTTGCTACTTCCATCACAGTCGGTGGGGCCTCTTTTGACGTGATTGTTGACACCGGTTCCAGTGACCTGTGGCTGGTGGAAGAGGGCTTCACCTGCCTGAATGAGAACGAGAAGCAGGTCTCTGAATCCACCTGCGCGTTCGGTTCCACCTGGTCACCCACAAGCGCCTTCGCCAAGATCTCCGGCGAGGAATTCTCCATCAGCTATGGCGACGGAGAGTTTGCCATCGGAGTTATGGGCAAGGATGAAGTCACGCTGGCGGGGATCAGCGTCGAGCAGGAGCTGGCTGGTGTCACCGAGGCATACTGGGAGGGAGATGGCACCACTTCCGGTCTCGTTGGTCTGGCGTACCCCGGCATGTAAGTTTCGCTCCAGCACCTTCAAGCTCATTGCGGTCGGCGTGTCATCGAATGGTCTAACTTTGCTACCCACAGTACGAGCGCCTACAGCACCCGCACCGAGCAGCAGGTGGAATACGACCCTATCATCACCACCCTGATCGATGAAGGTCTCATCGACTCCTACTTCAGCATCGCCATCGAGCGCGATGTCTCCGGGGCTGCTGGCTACATCACCCTCGGTGGTCTTCCTCCCGTCAACTACACTGACACTTGGTCTTCCACCGATATCCTGGTGACCACCTACGACGGTCAGGACGAGGGCTACGCCTACTACACCATCGAGATCGATGCCGTCACTCTGAGCGGCAAGTCGCTCACCGCGGCCGGTGGCAGTAGCATCCAGTACATTGTCGACAGCGGCACGACCCTGAACTACTACCCGACTTCAATCGCCGCCGAAGTAAACGCTGCGTTCTCCCCTGCCGCCACGTACAGCGAGGATGAGGGCGCCTACGTGGTCGACTGCGATGCCACGGCCCCCGCCCACGGAATCACCATCGGTGGAACCACCTACATCATCAACCCCTTGGACATGATCCTCGACGCCGGCACCGATGACAGTGGCAACACTGTCTGTATCTCGGGTATTGTCGATGGTGGCGACGACTACAGCGAGGATATCTTCATCCTTGGCGATGTCTTCCTGAAGAATGTGGTCGCCGTCTTTGATGTTGGTGACGTGGAGCTCAAGTTTGCTCCTAGAGAGTTTTACGACTCCAACGACACCTACTAAAGGCTGTTGCGTTGTAGCTTGAAAAGGCGGGGCTTAGCGGAGTTGCCTCTCCAGTCTGTGTTGAATGAGATACTTGTTGCTTGTTGACTTTTATCATGTGATATGATCTTGAGGCTACCGGTCGATTGTATACTCGGTCTGTTGCCTGAAGGCACCGGCTGTGCCGGGCTATGTTAGATAATGTGAAGTTCTGTGATTTGTGACCAATCGAAAAATTCCATTCTTCTGCCCTAAAAGAATGTGAGGTTATTTTATCAATGTGGAGAGCGATGGCGGGCCGAGATCGCAAGGCGCGTCCGCGACTCGGGAGTATAAACAGTTAAAACACCAAATACCCCCTCGCCCCCGTATCTCGCCCTTCTCCACAACTCCATCCAACGATCCTCGGCACTCGTCCCTTCCTCAATCACCCTATCAATGAAGCTTTTCCACCCCACAGCCCACTATGCACTTATTAAAAACGCCCCCTCAAGCCTCCTCAATTTGTCCCGTGCCTCGTCCAACGCTCCAGCACGCAGAAGGAACAATACGCAGGGACGATATGGATTCTTGGCCCAATTGTGGAACACTGAGTGTTGGATAATGATAACTTCTCCAATCTCGTATTCTGCCTGAGGACTTGTTTCCGCAGCCCCAAAACCCATCTATGTGGCATATCGCACCGACCGCACGGGCGTGGTTGACGTGGCCCGTCTTGATAGCCGCCGTGCGGGTTTCATCCAAGGCCGGAGAGAACAAAACATGGTCCAGGAAGTTGAAGGGGAATGTGCAGAGCTTGCGTGCGGCTGTACACTCTTCACACGTTGTTGTTTTACCACACGTGCTGCTGCTGCTGCTGCTGCCATATCCATCAATGGTGACCCTGAGAACCTTAGGTCTTGGGATTAAGCCGACAGTGAACACCTCATCCATTTACATGGGCTACATTCCATACCGATCACGTGTTAATGGCTTTATGTTGCTATGTAGCATGAGGATATCCACATTTTTGAGACTTTCGATACTGCTCTGTGCTCTTAGCCTCTTAGGAAAACTAGCGATAGCCGAAGAACAACCCCCCGCTTAACTCCAGGTGCAGTCCGACAAATCCTCGCGCGCACGATCACAATTGGACTGGCCGGAGTGGGTATAGCACAGGCCAGCGACGCCCGCCGCCCACAGGGCCCTGCATTCCCACATCACAATCGCCAAGTCCCACAGCTCGCGGATCTTTTGGTCCTGCGGGTATGCGATCTCCGCCGCCAGCACCGCCCCCAAGTATTCATTCTCCAGTGGTCATTCTCTAGTGGGAGGTGGTCGTCCGTCCCGCGCACGTACGCGAACACCGGCCGGACTAGAAGATCGGCCATACGTCGGGTTTCCGCCAACGTTTTTGATGCCAGCAGTGCGTTGAAGCGCGCCTCGGCCGCCGCGAAGGCGCCGTCTCCGCGCTCGACGGGCGTGCCGCACGCGCGGAAGTGCTCTAGTGACGGTCGGACGGTGGGAATTGTGGCCGCGATTGCCATGGCCTCGACACTCAGGTCAGTCCGGCCGAGGAGGGTGATGGGTCGGTGGCGGCAGTTGGCGAGCTGCCACCAGTGGGTGAAGAGGATGCACAGGGCGGCTGGGTTATAGGGGTCGTGGTCGCGATACCAGATCATGGCGCCCACCAAGCGCGAGTAAACCTCCGCCAGGGGCCCTTCATCCAGTGATCCCTGCGTCAATGTAGGTATGATATTGCTATAATCTCGCCGCAGGCAAGGTCCGCGCCCAGATCGATCCAGTCATGCACCACGCAGCCCAGCCCCGCCATCGCGGCCATCTGCTCGCCGCCCCCGGAGTCGTAGTAGACATGGCAGAACACCGCGTCCGCGAGCTTGTAGCGGGCCAGCCGCGCCAGATCGTCCCAGAACCACCATGCACGGCCGGGAGACAACCGTTGCGCTGTCCTCGTTGATGGTCTTCTGGCGGAGACAGGCGTAGTTGCACCCCTTGACGACGCGAATGTCGGCGATGTGCGGGCCCGCGAAGACGGCTACCTCGGCGGTGGCCGCCACATCGGCAAAGGCACCAGCTAGTTTCTCCACCATCGCAGGGCTGTTCTTACCGATCGAGTAGTCGAGGACGAAGGCCGAGCCTATGCTCGCCCAGAGGCCCGAGATCGACCCCCCGTAGACGCCCCAGTTATAGCCCACGGCCATGGAGAAGATGCTCGTATTGAGTAGCGGGCCAACGCAGTCTTCGGCTGCCAGATCCTCGGAGGTGGCTGGGTCGAGCGAAAGTGCCACGCCACTCAGCTTGGGAGGTAGAGGTTTGCGAGCGATACACCAGGTGGGCATTGGAGCTGCATGAACTGCAGCGAACGGAAGGCGCTCCGTGACCCCCGTCGAGATCACCCTGTTCCGTGCTGCCAAGAGCACCGCGGCGTCCGCCAGCAGCTCTAGGGCACAGTCCACAGCGTCCGCCACGCGCGTGTTGCGCCCCCACGAGATGTTTGCCGCGGCAGTCAGGACGCCTCCAGTCTGCGGGGTGTCAGAGCGACGGGCTAGGCTGATAGTCGTGACCAGCGTGTCGGTTTCAGCGTGGTAGTGCTGGGTTAATTTACTGGACCCCGCCTCGACTGGACTGATGCCATGCGGCTTGAGCGACCAGTAGGGAGCGCCCAAGGGACTCTGCATTGTTGTCCCTTCGTCTAGCACATGGCTGGTCCCCCACGTCGATGTAAGACGGACCGTCGCTGCAGGGTACGCAGCCGACGCCTCGCCGGTGCGATCGCCCCAATGTGAAACAACCGGCAGGCCATCGAAGGCGGGCGACCGACTTCGACCTCCACTCCTCACCAGCCCTGGCACAAGATCGGACAAGGGCTGACCGGGATTTTGCTGGTCCCAAGGCAGCTGGACTTCCTTCGAGCGAGCCAGGATCATGTCAATTCGGGCCTGGTCCATGCCAACAGACTTGACGCGTGGCTTATGTCTGGAAATCAAAGGCTAAGACCGTTTGGGGTTGGACATGAAGTCGGTGGCGTCCCGACAGGATATTCGCGTGCTGAACGAAGGCTGTTCTTCGGCGCGCGGGTCGATCAGCCCCCCCCCCGAGATCACCCAGTCGGGGAGGCTTTCTGTGCGGGCACTGTAAGGCATGATGAGTTGCTTGTGTAAGTGACACGACCAAGCTACCGCGAGACCACTGCAATTATATCCTTTGCGAGAGACTTTGGAAAGGCCTTCTGGGTGTGGTACAGTATTCACCATGACGACAGAGGCTTGGGGTTTAAAGAACCCCCGCAAAATGCTGGTCTGCTTAGTTGAATGCCTTTCGTATCTTTGTACGCAGCATTAGCCTTGCGCAGCTCTTCAACCTCATAGGTGGGTGCTGAGATAATAACTTGGATTTTGTCCACGTATCAATCAAAAGCAAACAATATGTGTCGCCTCCGAAAAAAAGTCAGACATAACCCCTGTATCGATTGATAACTGAAAGCTAATCCAGCCAATTGGACGTGGGATACTGCTCATGCAGTTGTCTCAGCAGAGCTGCAGCTTAGACCATACATATATCTGCTCATACGTGACGATCGTATGCTGCGATTGACATCATATTAAATCATCTCGGCACGATGGGGTACACTATAGTCGCACTAAGCGACTAATCACCATAGTGATCTAAGTCAGCTCGACTCAACCTGATCATCGACTCGTATCTCTCCACAAGGAGTTACCTTGCTCGCTGGCTCTGAATCCCACACATAGGAATGATTCCTGATAGCTCCCTGGTCTCTTTGCTCCGAAGAAAGACAGGAAACGATCCAATATCTCTTTCTGACCGGGGCCAAAGGCATAGCCTATGCGACGTATTGTGCCGTGGTCGTCATGCTCCAGCACACCCGCAGCCTCGACGAGGATGTGCACTGCATCCGCTTCTTCTGGTCCGCCTTGCTGGAATACCAGAAAGGATGCTCGTATGGCCTGACGCGACCGTTGAAGTTGCTGAGGTCACTCATGCGCCGGCTGGAATCGGTGGCGAATCTCCTCGAAGCGGAGGACCGCGCGGCGGATGGGGCCGCGCCTGCTGGTGAGTAGTACGCTGTCTCCATTTTCGTAGTCACACCTCTGAATCACTATCTAGAAGGGCTGGGCTCTATAGCGGATGTCAATCTAATTGGCCACTGGAGGCTGAAGCATGGGATTCTCCGATGTTGGATGCTATGCCGGACGAAACTTTCCTGGCTCACGAGCCGATGCTCGTTATGTTCGGCGGATAAATGCGATGCACAAGAGTTGTAAGGTACGTAACCATCTCAACGCTCAAGAACATCCGGCACAGCGGTCCCTGTCTTCTGATTCCCTGATCCGCTCAGGAAAAGTACTCGAAAACTCAAGGAGAAAACGAAGGATTTGCTCCACGTGACGTTCGGCCGGGCGTTTCAAATCGCGGGAGGGACATGGAGGCCTGTCGCGTTGATAGGTCAACTGGAGGTATATCATCGTTGCTACAGTCTGCTGTCTAACTTGATGGATAGTTATTTTGCCTCCATGCCAAGGGACTGATTAGCACACACCCACCAATGAGCTGTAGTCATCTCTCGCTAATTCTACCAGTGAGCATACTGGTCCGGATTCTCCGGGGGCTTGAAGGATATGATACCTCTACAATCGAGATGAGCGTCGGCCCCGGAAGGGTCTAGCCATTCCATCCTCAAGTACAATTCAGCTTTAGAAGAACATCCATGATCTGAACGTCTTATGAGTGCAGTTGAATTGGAATCATGATTCTCATTGCCAGTAAATACGGTCAACTACAAAGCACACAGCCCATTAAAATAAATGAATCGAAAATAAAGGGATCACGCTGGCAATAATGAAAGAACGAGATACAATCACACCAACAAGCAAGGTTAGCATTATAGATCTGACCACTACAAAGCCTCAAGGTCTGTCCATGCAACTATCTCACCGCACAGCTGACGGACCATCCCCGGACAGTTCATACAATTGGGTGCTCTTCCGCTTCGCATCCTCCGGCAGCTCGTATCTCTGCCACATCTCCGGCCGCATCTCGGTCGGGCTGTGGGGCTCGCGCGGGGTGGGCGCGCTGGAGTCCAGCATCACCCCGTTGTGGTCCCGCTGCGCGCGACGCGACCGTTTGCGGACCAGCAGGAACGCAACTGCAGCGAGGCTGACGGCCGCGATGGGGACACAGACGCCTATGGCGGCCTTACTGCCTGTGCTTAGCGAACTGGAGGACTTGCTGATGGGTGTTTGGGCCTGGGTGGGCGATAGTGTGGATGGGATGCTGGTGGTTTCTGTTGTTGATGTAGCGACAGGGCTGGGTGTGGTCGTTACGGAGGCAGCCGGGGCGGCGGGGCCTATGGTGGAGGTTGTAGCTGAGAGAGTCGACGCTGTTGTGGTCACTGGGAGCATTAGTGTAATTCAATGGCATAGTTCGAACGGCAACAAAGGAGGTAAGTACATGTGCTGGCAGGCTGCACTGGTTCGGTCGTTGTTGTGGCGGCGGCGGTCGCATTGAACATGCAGTAGCTGTGGAAGACTTCCAACGCCGTCGAGACCTGGCTCTCTGAGGTTGTCCCGCAATTCGATTCGACGCCGGAGGAGATGATGTGACTGAACTCGGAGGAGCTGGCGGTGCAGAAGCAGCTGTAGGATGTGTATTTTCCCCCGTCACCGCAACCAGACACCATGTCCCGGACGACGCTGCTGAGCGGAGCGACGGCACATTGCGATAATGATGAATAGTCTGCTACTTTGTTGATGTAATAGGTCGTTGTGCTTTGGGCCGAGATCGACAGCGATATTGCGAGAAGAGCGTGCAGATAGCTCCTTCTATTGTGGCTCGACATCGTGCTGTTGGAAGTTTGCCTGGTTGAAACTAGGGAAACGGGTTCAGTGGTAGGGACTGGAACGTGGATGTGGGGGCGCCTTTTCTATATGAGGTATGACAGGAATCAATGGATAAGAAAAACAAGATATTTTGGGGGTGATGGCCCGTCGGGCTGTCTTGGAGTCTTAGGCATTGAGAGCTGAGCCCTAAAGTCTGGACGGAAATGAAGGATCGCCGCCACAGCCAGGCACAAAACCTTGATTGGTTTTCTCAAAGCAGAGATATGTTGCGATTGGTGGATCGGAGTCTTCAGCTCTTGACATGACTCGATCTTCAAAATCCAGGGTTCTTTGGCTTGACTCGCATACTGATACGAATCAGCTTTAGCATAGCCCCGTGGAGACATTGTTGGATACCAACATTCTAGGCCATTTCATTCCAGCAGTATAAATGAAGTCAACCTCCTGGCTGAGAGCTACCACTTCAGAAAGTCGCAGCTCATTGCATCCTTGTTTACGCAGTATTCGTCGGCAAAATGCGCGGTCTTACCTCCATTCCCTTAATGGCTTTGGCCGTCCGTGGCTGTGTCGGTTCCCCACTTAGCGACATCGGTCACACAAGGGTAGGCTTGCAG
Organism: Aspergillus floridensis; assembly: GCA_012184565.1. Taxonomy (NCBI): domain Eukaryota; kingdom Fungi; phylum Ascomycota; class Eurotiomycetes; order Eurotiales; family Aspergillaceae; genus Aspergillus; species Aspergillus floridensis. The sequence continues at coordinate 180,226 of WOUI01000001.1, forward strand.
TCTTAGCACTGACTTTCATAACCCGCTAAATCCAACCAGGAGTCAAACTCATTGGGCGAAAGCCTGGGTATCAAGACTGACTCTATGATCAGCTATGATGGTATCTACTTCGGCTGGGCTCCCAACTACAGCCCCCGGGTCACCATGATCGACCTCAACGAGGCAACGGGTCAAAAGGGCGCCACGTGAGGCTAGTGAAAGCATTTTGCAATTTCAAGGCTGACATTCGATATAGGTACAATGTCTACTCGCAGATCACCCAGGACAACGTGGATTCCGGCTCGTATGATGGCAACGATCAATACGCAGTGGACGATATCATTGCCTCCGGGGCCGTTCTGATCGCGTCCCTGATGCCGAAGGTCAACTGGGAGGACATCACACCCGGGCTCTGTGAATCGGTCGCTTCCTACTTCAAAGAAACCTTCACCAGCAAGGGTGTCACCGTCTGGCTTCGCTATGCCCATGAGATGAACTACTACGCAGATCCTAGTGTCGTGGTTTATCCTGGCGGCCGTAAGTACTATCTCACCAGGCTTTTCTCAAGAGGGACGAGACTAACCGCCGATGCCATATACCAGGTGACTACGCCGCCTTCAACCAGACCTGGAAAGATATGCATGCAGCGACGCAGTCTAACGACATGATCTACATGTTCTGGTCGCCGAATGTGGACACGGACTCGGAACCCATCGCGCCTTGGTGGCCCGGTAAGGAGTACGTCGACATCGTGGGAATGGACTACTATCCTGAAGGTGATGCTCTTCCGGACTTTGCCACAGCCTATGGAAGCTTTTACGACACCTATGCCAAGGGCTATAGCCTGCCGTTTGCTATCGCCGAGACCGGCACACAGCTGAACAACGGTGCCGCTACCACGGCCCAGAAGCAGCAGTGGCTGAAGAGCATCGTTAATCCGTCGGAGGGACTGGGTGACTACAGTGAATACTATGTCAGCTGTACCTGGTTCGAGTATGGCCCGCCGGCCAACAGCATTGACTTCTACATCGTGTACAATCAGACGGAGAATGTGGTGCTGGAGACCATCTCTAACACCGAGAATGGGTCCTAGCCATATCGGCGCGGTCATGCATGGACCCTGTCAGGGTCTGTCGACAGACCTGTTCGTTTCGGCTTCGGAACAGAATCCATCGATTACTGTGGGCTTTGTATATTGGAGAATATGGTACAGTAAAGAAGATACAAGTTTGTTACATATGATAAGGGAATGCCAAGATAGATAACGACTCTGGCTCAAAGATACCATTATTCCTTTACCATTCTGAACGTAGAGAGCGAATCTTGAGTGAAAAGCGGAGTATAGCACAAAAGCCACGTGATTGTCCCTGAAAACCGCCTACAAACTGTGCTAGTGTTTGTCGGTTATAATACCGTGGCGATATAGAATAGAATCCGGTTTTTCCGCAGTGTGGGTCCCACACAGGCAAATTCAGCCTGCATAGGCAGTAGTTGCCAGGACAGGAAACTGGTCTTCAAGGCCGGGCTGGGCTGGGCTGGGCTGGGCTGGGGCCGGGCCCGGGCTATGGAGGGAACCCTGGCTCCGGAATCTTCCAGGCACCGGGCGATAGCGACATGATGCCTCTTTCGGTTAGTTTCTTCGGGGTTTGAACGTGCATCGGGCGTTATAGATTGTCCCAGGCCCGCACAATCCAGGCTGCCAGTCACCGAGTTGAAGCGACACCACTATGGCAGTCAATGCTCTTGGCAGCCTTGCGATCTTATGGCTGCAGTATCTAGATGGAAGTTCAGCTATCAAGCCAGCCATCAAGCCACCAGCAGTATGGCAAACGGTGTCAAGAATGAGTATAAAGTTGTACGAGATTCGTGGAACATCCCAAGCAGTTGGTCAAGCTGCCAAGCGCAGGGTTACAATGTAACCTGCGACTTTGCCTTGTATACCAATGCTACCGACCTGACCACTTCTCAAAAGGTGAGCCCAACCACGTCTATCACCGGGCCTGGGGTACATTTCTCAACCCTGCATAAGCCATGCAGTAACTGACTCTACACAGCTAGTCAACGCCTTTATTATCACCTCGGTCGTGGCTATAGAAGCCGCCTTCGTCCTGCTCATCGACAAGGCCTGCATCTACTGGAACTAGTACAGAGACACAGACAACGCGATAAGAAAGTATGCTCCAACCCCGCGAACACCCGCAAAGGCTCACTACCTCGAATCCTCGCTAATGACACAGCCCCCTAACAGAATGAGACACTACCCATACTGTCGAGCAGCTACTGCACACCCTCAGCGACTAAAACCTCACAACCGGCCTCGCACTCGTCTTCGCCCTGAGCGAGCAAGCCTGCACCATCCCCGCCTACCACTGCGACCTCGTCTGCGCCATGCTGCTCATGTCCTTCATTACCCACCTCAACACCCGGGTCAGCATTCCCACCTTCATCCACAAGTGCAAGCTCCCCGCCCACCTCAGCTCGCTGGCCATCATGCCCGCCTGCTGCTTCATGAACATGGACGCCAGCGACTGGCTCGGCCTCGCTGACGCGGGGGAGCTTGCGTCTCACCTCAACCGAACCGCAGCAAGCAACACCAGCGGGACGGAGATTCTTCTCCCGAACCGGACGATCTAGTGCGTTCGGGCAGTACATCGCTCTGATCGTTTTCGCGAGGTTCACTGCCGTGATCGCCGGGGTCAACTGGCTGGAGGCGCGGGAGGTGGATCTGCACCGGTGGCTGCGGTGGGTGAAGCTGTTTCTGGCCGCCGCGGTCGCGGTGGCGACCCTGGCGTTGACGGTCTGGGCGCGCCAGAGGTGTAAGTCGTTGCGGGCGGGAAAGGAGGTCGAGGAGTGGTATCGACTGAGCAAAAAGAAGACGGCGTGGACATTTACTTCACCCTCGTCAAACCATTGACACGTGAGTATTTTTCTTGGAACATGTTTGTTGATCAGACTTCTGATTTGGTGCTAATGATGTGGTTAGAAACGCTGGAAGGGGTGGATGGACCGCGCTATGAGGGCTTGGTGCAGGTCGGGGTCAAGAGGGTGGCAGTCGAGGTGAGGGAGGAAAATTGATCTTGAGTCGGAGGCGCTCAGGTCTCTTCATCCTCTTGCCTTTGATGCAGCCAGGATGGCGATTGGGACAGGTACTCGGTGAGAGCTTTATTTTTGTCTTGATTTAGAGCATAGCCTCAGGCAGGCTGTCCTGGGGCCATCGCCACGCTTCCATGTTCACTTCTCTCATCCATGTTACTTTATTGGCCCTACTCATCAAGCAAGTACGCTTCATCTTCAATATATGCGTTGAGGACGTTATTGGCACTCCGTGTCCGCTCGCTGTCAATGATTGTACCCCACCACAAAGATATTCGCACATGGGTCCAATATACTACGTCAGTGGGCAATGATCAGATCACGGAGCTCCAATACTACAGCACAAGATCGACGTAGACTGACGCAGGTGGCTTGTGCGCCCCTAATGCACCCTCTCTGAAGATAGCAAGCAATCAGACGACAGATGAAAGAACTCGGCCGCAACCCCGCCACCAGACTGAACCAAGGCTTCCAAGCACCCTTGGCTTGGACCGCTCCTGGAAGCTTAATCTCTGGGCACGTCAGCCACGTGGCTCTGCCAGCCGTGATCGGCCATCTATATTGTAAAACCTCGTTATGACGAAACGCATTATAACGATGTTTGATCAACAACCATTGTGCCGAACATTAAGATTAGTTCGACTATACAAAAATTGCTGTGTTGCTTTATGGCGATGATCGGAATCATCATTTATCTACCCATACAAAAATCGTTAAAACAAGGTTAAAAATTACCCAAAAAGGTAATAAGCAGGGAAAACCTTAAGTAACTTAACTAAAGAGAAGTATATTACATAAGAAATGTCTCGTGGAACTTATCGTTATAACGAGGTTTCACAGTCAAGAGCTGGACTATAGCCCCGGTGCTCCACTTTGGGCATGCTGATAGGTCAATCATTACATAGCGTGCTGGGCTAAATCCACCCGCGGAGAAGAAGGGGATGCACAGCCCTTCGCAATCATTGCTCAATGCAGTATGCAGTATGCAAGGTCGATGTTGATATAATTCACCAGGCCCCCTCCCCTCCCCTACCCGAAAGTCTCTCAAATGTCTCAAAGCACATAAACTATCAAACGACATTCATCCCCAAACAAGGCCCGCTACGAAGACGGCTACGACCCGCATTACGGGTACAACGTCAACGCTTTCAAACACCTGCCCATCCATCTGCTTGCGATCGGCAAAGTCGTCAAACTAATCGCCACGCCCTTCGGACTCGCCAGCGAAGCCATCCACGAGCACCGGATCAAGAAGGCCAAGAACGAGAGCGATCCCGTGCTGGTCCAGCTGCCGCCGCAGCAAGCCGACCGACTGATTGCGAGCGGGCATGCGCTCCCCGCCGATGAGGACGAGGAGCCCACACATACCCTCGTCCATGACGGTGACGGGGTCGACCACGACGAGCAGGACTGGGCGCTAGATGAGATGATGGCCTCTGATGAGGAAGACGAGGAAGGTAACAACAACAACGACGACGACGACGACGACGACGACGACACCCATGGGAACCGAGCAGCAAGAGCAGTGACAACCACCCGCAAACAGCTTCTCTTCCCCGTGATTCTCCCGCAGCGCCGCCCGCGGACCAAAACCCGTGGATTCGTGCGCGCCTACGCCCCCGTCCTGCAGGATGCGGGCGTCGATCAGACCACCTTCCTCCGGTTTCTGAAGGATCTGCACACGCATGCGCAGGCGTCGCCTGTTCTGGAGGTCCTCAGTCTCGCGGCCGGGGTCGCAGGCGTCTATCCCGATCTGCTAATTGCGGGCGTCGCGCAAGCGGTGCAGATTGCTGCCATGGCCGGGCGGGAAATGCAAGAGCGGTGGCGCACGAATAGATTCCTGGACCGGATGAATCGGGAGCTGTTTATGCCGCGCGGCCTGTATGTGTTGATTGTGCAATATGAGTCTACCACCCGGGAGAACACGGAGGTCGGGACGAAGACAGTGGATCTGGGGGCCCAGGCGGTCGCCAAGTACGGTGGTCCCTCCGGCACATTTGTGGAGGATAAGGAGGAAGAAGGATTGAAGGAGAAGACGACGAGGCGGCTCCGTGAAACGAGCGGGACGGCTCGTGGCGAGGCGGAGATGCCGTTCATGTGTGCCCCGTTGGTGTTTCCGGGGATCGAGCGGGTGGCGCATGAGATGATCGACGGCTACGCGCAGGGCAGCGAGTCCGCCAGCAACGCGGCGCTCAGATTTAAGGATAAGGCTAAGGGGACGAGTAAGTGGCTCGCCGACTATTTCGACCGTCGCGCGCAGGCCGACTTTGTAAGTTCTGAGGCAGCCGCTGCTTTTGGATTCACCCGCGTACTAACGACGGTCACGCAGGCATTCAACAATCCTAATTCAACACTTGTGAAGGCCATGGGCGATGCAGCCCCACAGTTCAAGTCTAAGTTGAGTGACCCGAATGACCAGCGAAACAAACACCTGGCTACCCTCATCACTGGGGGAAAGCTACGAGCAGAGCCGTGAGTTTTCATCTCGTTGGTGTTCGTGTGGTTGAAGTGACATGAACTGACTCTGACAGACTCGGTGCCAAACGGCGGTGGGAAAAGGCGCAACGCAAATTGGACGAGCAAAGGGCTCAGGGCTTGAGGGAAAAGCCCCAGAAGCGCCTGTTGCGGGAAAATGTGTTATACCTCATGGTGGTGAATATGCCCACAGAAGCTGAGCTCGAGAAGGCAAAGCAAGATTTGTAGGCGGCGGCAGTCTTGAGTGAGAGATTGTGAGTGCTTTGTCTTTCTACTTACGCTGCCAGTGCTGTTAATATAATGGTATACCCTTTTATCTTACTTCTATGCTCATTGATTGTTGAGCTATAAGGTCATTTTAATTCTGATGGCTGATCGGTTGTGAATTTACTATGATCTCGATTGTATCTACATTTCCTCGAGCTCAAGTATAAAATGCCAAGAACTTCATTCTGTAACTCTATGAGGTGCAATTGATTGGGGCTGGGGGACCAGAACCGGTCAGTTGGGGACTCCGCAGATATCACGGCCTTGGCGGCCGCAGTGCGCGTTTCGGATCTCCGGCGGAGTTGCGGAGGGCATCACTGCACTAGTTCATATGAGCTCTAGCTATCTTAGTTACTTTTCAAACCCCAATTCTGACACATCGAGTCCAGTACTTCAGATCCTGCCCCTTGCTTGGATTAGTAAGGCGCGACTGGTGCAAGATAGTTACTGTTATTAGCGCTAACTAGAGCATCACGTCATATCGAGCACGATCAGCGCGTTTGGCACAACAAAACCCCAGCCGATCGCTGACACTCTTCTTCCCCCAACAACCACCCACTCTGTCTTTTTGCAGACACAGCGATAAACATAAATTCCATCAATCGAAGAGCAACATCCCGATGGGCCAACCGGCTGAACTTGGCCGGTCTCCACCGCCGCCCACCTCCAGCCGACGGGGCGTGTATCTCATCCCCGCAGTGATCATCTTCCTGTGGACCCAATTCGCCCTCTTCCCTCGACTGCTGTCCTCGGACCACCCGGCAACGCAAAAGCTATCGCAGCACCGTCGGGAGCAATTAGAACATCATCTTCAAGCATGTTCTGCGTTGCACCGCCCGCCCATTGAATACGAGCAGCCGATGGGGCTCAATCGAGGCAACCCACGTTGGAGCGCCAAGACGGGGCAGAGCCAAGCAATTGTTCTGCGCAACGCGACCCTCTTCGATGGCGACCACACCCTCGCCCACCCCGTCGACATCACCTTCCACAGAGGCATCATCACACACATCATTCCTACCGCTCAACATGACTCAATTTCCGACCACCATGATGCCCTCGTCCTCGACCTCGCAGGCCAATTCGTCACCCCGGGACTGGTGGACATGCACTCGCACCACATCGCAGGCTCCAGCCCGGACGTTCGCGCGGTCGAAGATGTCAACGAGGTACACCCGGATTTCGGCCCACTGACCCCCTACGTAAAGGCCCTGGATGCCTTGAAAGCCTACGACCCGGTCGCTGCGATCGTCGCCTCCGGTGGCGTCACCTCGTCGCTGATTCTGCCTGGCTCCGCCAACATCATGGGCGGCGAGGCCGTGCCCGTGAAGAACGTCCGTCGTGACGAGGCCCGGGAGGAGCTGGTGGAAGAGCTCCTGCTCGAGCATGGCGTGCCCAAGGAGGAACGGCGGCGGTACATGAAGATGGCCTGTGGCGAGAATCCCAAGGACGTCTACGGCCACACGCGCATGGGGAACGCCTACCTATTCCGCAAGCAGATGGACAGTGCGCAACAGCTTCTTGTCAAGCAGAATGACTGGTGTCTGGCCGCGGCGGCGGCCTATGAGACGGGTGACGAGCGGGCGATCGCGGACCTCGTGAAGGATGGAGGCTTGCCGACCGATATCGCGTTAGAGTCTTCGGTCGCGATGCTGCGAGGGCAGGTGGGCATTAACATCCATTGTTACGAGAGTGAGGACATCGAGGCCATGCTTCGCCACAGTGAAGAGTTCGGGTTCCGTATCCAGGCCTTTCATCACGCGCTGGAAGCCTGGAGGGTTCCAGACACGATTAAGAACAGTGGCCAGTAGGTGAACCGTGTTTTGGTTTAATGAACATTGTGGCTGAACTGGAGCAGGAACATCACCGTCGCCACATTCTCGCACTTTGCTCATTACAAGCACGAAGCTTACGATGCTACGCTCTACGCGGGCAGGATCCTGACTGAACATGGGGTCCCGGTAGCCTATAAGTCGGTAAGCTAGGACACCTTACGGAGTTGAGACTTTTCAATAGCTCATCGAATTCCTCAGGACGGCTCGAATGAGTTCCTCAACGCAAAGTATCTCCTGTAAGTCGATACAACTATGCTACACCTACCCGAGGCTCACCTGCAGCAGATCCCAAGCGGCAGAAGCGCACTCCTTCGGCCTCCCCGAGGCTCAGGCCCTGCAGTCTGTGACGAGTATCCCCGCCCGGTCCCTGGAGCTGGCCCACCGCATCGGCTACGCCCGACCGGGCTACGACGCTGATCTCGTCGTCTGGGACTCGCACCCACTCGCCAACGGCGCCACGCCTCTACAAGTCTACATCGATGGACGTGCCACTCTCAACACGACCATTGACCATTCCGATTCTATCCAAACTACACTGTCCGCCCCCTCAAGCCGCCCACAGCCGATCCTGACCGAGAAGACCTCAGTGTGCGACCAAGCCTCCCGCGCAGACGCCAACCTCATCATCACGGGCATCACCAAAGCCCTAATCCCCGACCTCCACCCGCAGTCCAACGCGGACAACCTCACCCTCGTCCTCTCCGCCGGTCGCATCGCCTGCCTTGGCTCCGCAACCGAGTGTCTCGCCTCCGCCGCCGCCGACAGCACGGCAATCCACCTCCAAAACGGCCACATCCTCCCCGGCCTAACCGCCGTAACTGCGGGCCTAGGCCTCCAGGACATCATCATGGAGCCCTCCACCGGCGACGGGATTGTGTCAGGGTCAACACCCAAGACCATCATCTACGCGAAACACGGCCTCCACCCGGACGGGAGCAAGGACCTCCAACGCGCCAAACTAGGGGGCATCACCACCGCCATCACCGCCCCGCTCGTCACGGCCGACGTCCCCGTCTTTCTGCGCGGTGTCTCCGTCGCCTTCAAAGTGAGTCCCAGCTCTAACAACAACCCGGCCGATAAACCCAGCACCAGCGAGTCACAAACCCTCCTCGACCGCGCAATCCTCCAGCCAGACGTAGGCCTGCACGTCCACATCGGCCAAACCGGCAAGACTGAAAGCACGCCCACCATCTCCTCGCAAATCGGCCTCCTCCGCCGCTTCCTCGCAGCAAGTCACCACCCCTCCTCCTCCCCACTTGAAAACTACCCGCAACAAGACATCGAAGTGTACACCCAGGTCGCGAACGGCACCCTCCCACTAATCATCCACGTCCTCAACCACGACGACATCCTGCACCTGGTGCAGCTGAAGCGCGATTTCCCAGCCACGGAGCTCATCCTCTTCGGCGCGACCGAGGCACCTCTTGTCGCGCGCGAACTGGCCGCCGCCCGCATCCCGGTGCTGTTCACGGGCCTCCGTCCGAACCCGGATACGTGGGAGGTGAAGGACGCGGTGGTGGGGGATCCACTGACAGAGGCGGGGTTGAAGGTGCTGGTCGAGGCTGGGGTGAAGGTTGGGTTGGCGCAGGCCGGGTGGAGTGATTCCGGGATCCATAATCTCGGGGTCGATGCCGGGTTCGCGGCGAAGGTGGCCGGGTTGTCGGAGCAGAGGGCGGTGGATTTGGTGAGTCGGGAGGTGCGCGAGATTCTGCGGTTGGATGGGGGTAGTCGTGCAGGTGTCGAGGGGGGTGGTGACGGTGGTGGTGTCGGTGGTTTTGGAGGGGATTTTGTGGTGTATGAGGGGAATCCGTTGGAGTGGGGGGCGAGTGTGGTTTTGACGGTCGATGGGGAGAGAAGTGCTGTTGTCGAGTGTTGGCCGGAGGCTTCTTAGGGTGGTTGGTCATTGCGGAAAGGGAGCTGGTTGTGTTTTTTAAACGGCCGGTGGATGGTTATGGGATATAAGGCATAAACGCTGATTTTTATTATTCACTGCAACGACGATATCTGTCTAGCATAAGCTAGTAATGGCTGTTGAGTGCTGCTTCCAACCTATTGCCAACTCCTGCATTGTGAACACAAAGTCTTAAATAAATATCATACAAGCTAAATCCCATAACTGACTCGAAAGATCTCCAACCCTATTTCCAGCCCCATCTAGAAAGAAGAAACAGCATAGACAAAGCACCTACGCCGGCACCGTGGTAATGGTGGTCGTATACGAGGTCGCAGTCATGGTACACAGCCGCTCGCACTCGAGCTGGGCGTTCTCGAAGACCTGCTCCTGGCACTCGGCATGGGCGCGGGGCAGACTGGGACACGAGGCCATGCCGAATGAGATGATGTCGGAGACGCACGAGTAGTAGTCGCCGCCCTCGCACAGGTTGCTTAGCACCGAGGTGGCGATCGTCGCCGTCTGCGTGACCGTCACCGACTTCTCGGTGGTGCTGGAGCCGGCGCAGAAGGTGAAGTCGTAGCCCGCGTAGTTGGTGGTGGTGGAGGACTCGCAGGCGATGACGTCGCCCCAGAAGTCGGTCGAGGTGAAGGGGTACGGGTTGTTGTTCTTGGTGGTTGATGGCGCCGTGGTTGAGGTGCTGGAGGGAAGGGCCGTGTAGCCGCAGAGACCTGCGGAGCCGCTGAGGGTCGGCAGGTACCCGTCGTAGCCCGGGCACAGGCAGTTGGTGTCGGAGCTGCCGGAGTCCGGGTCTTGGTGCGGCGTGCAGCCTAGGGTTGGAGAGCTGTTGGCTCCGGTGGTCGTGGCGGTCGTGGTGCTCGACTGTCCGGCTGTCGCGGTGGGCCCCGTCGTGGTCGTCGCTGCCCCGGGAGCGGCCGTGGCTGTTCCGTAGGCGCTGTAGATGGACCATGCGGCGTCCCAATCTGCAGTGTAGATGTCATCGTTGTAGTCGTCCCAGGGTTCGACGCCTCCGAGGAGCACGGGGGCGGCCGAGTAGATGTCTGATGTCGTGGTGGCGGTGGTGTCGCAGCCCACCACATCTGCTATCGTCAGTTGGTGAAGCTATGATATAAATAACAGTATAAGGCTTACCCTTGCATGAGGTAGAGCAGGAGCTCGTGGAGGCTTGGGTCACGCAGGCCACGTTGCAGGAGCTGTAGGCCGAGGTCTCGCATTCCTCGTCCTCGTCGCCAGGAGTGCCGGTGGGCACAGGTTTTGGTCTGTTAGGATCATTGCCGTTCTTGTTCGGTGCTTTCGATTGCCAGTTAGTCATGCGAACAGAGCACTTTGAACAAAGAATAATACGTACATTTACCTCCTCCGCAGTCAGTCCAGCAATGCTCACAAACATTGAAGATGGCGTTCAAGCCTCCCAAGATCCCCTCGTGGCAGCTCTCGCCACACACAGCCCTGTTGGTACATTTGGGCTTGGGCTCGCCACGGTGGTGCGTGACGTGGTGCGTGCCTCCAGGGGGGATAATTATGCCAACATCCGTGGTTGTGGACGAGGTCGTCGTCTTTGTGGGCTCGGTCGTTGAAGTGGGCACGTCCGATGGAACGGTCGTGCCGGGCCAGGGAGGGGGGTAGAAGGGGACCACGGTGCTTGAGTAGATGCTTCCGTTGTAGGTCATTGCCGGCCAGGTGATGTTGAATGCGGTCTGTATGATGCTGGGCTCAGGCGTGATAACGGTGGAAGTTGTGCCGTTACCGATCGGGACGTTATAGAAGGGCACGATAGACGTCACCACATCCGGGATGGTGATTGTGGAAGTGGTCGTGGACATGATATATGAGGTGGTTGTGCTGATGGTCCCGTTGTATGTAAAGGTATACGGCACCTGATATCCAACGCCGATCTCTGTTGTCAGGGTCGGATAGACAAAGGTCGTGGCCGAAGACAAAGTCGTGGGCGGCAGCACGTAGGTGCAGGGAGGATAGCACTGGACGATAGTGTCATTTTCTGGCTCGGTCCAAATAATTGGATCAATGTAGACAATGCCCGAATCGTTGCCGTTGGACCCGATGTCTGAGCCGCCGGTGGAGAGTGCCAGCCACGCCGCAATCTCGCTGGTGAAGCCGTTGCGCGTCGTGTCGTTGAACATCAGCGGGGCGAGGCTGCCATCTGGGCTTACGATCTGCTCGTTACCCTTGGTGAACAGATTGTAGATGTAGAGTCCATCAGCGTAGTTGGTCTCGACAAGAGCCAGCTGGCAGGTCTCCGTGTCGATGCAGCCCTCATCATAGTCCTGGAAGAAGGAGTAGAACCCGGCCGAATAAATCAGCACATCGGTCGAGTTGATCACCCGCAGAGCCCAAGCCCCTCTGCAGGAAGAGTCGTCATCGTCGCAGTTGTCAAAGGTCGGATCCGAGGCAAAGTTACCCACCCCAGCCGTGTATGGCCCTGTGGCGTCGGGGGAAGGCTGGTAGTAGGGAGTCTCGGTCTGCATGTGTCCCAAGTAGACGTTGGCCGCATTGGCCAGCTGGTACTGGTACATCTGCGCGTGCTCACTGGCAGTGCCATAGAGCCAGGTCGGGCCCTGGGATTCGATCAAGAACCCACGACCCACGTACACGGAAACATCAGTCTGTACATTCAACGGGATTCCGGCGGTGCTCTCGGATGCAGCCGCGTTCAACTTGCTGTCGAGATCGTGATCAGCCACCCAGCCCCAGACATTCTCAAAATAGCCGGAAGCCGACGAGGTGACGTGCATTAGGAGAGCAGCTCCCATGCAGTCCTTGCTCACTCCGGCCCCGGTGGGGCAGTTATCCAATCCAAGGTCACTGGCAGTGGTACCTCCGACGCGGAAGTGGCTATCCCACATGGCAGCGCTACCCTGGGTGCTTTCGTGGACGTTCCACTCCACCAACACAGCACCAGCAGTAGGACCCTTGACCGTGAAAAGCATATCCGTGATCTCGATGACACCCTCATCACCTTCCTCACCGACCTGGACCATGACCTTGGGGTTCTCCTCGTCCTCGAAAGCAGACCCCGTGCCCATGATCTGACTCCATCCAGATCCAATGATCTTACTCCCAACCGGCACCTTGACGGTATCTTCCACAAGATATACACCAGCAGGGAAGTACACCACGGAGCCCACACTGCTCGCCAAGAGGCTGTTAATCGCAGCAGTCTGATCACCAGTGCCATCATTGGAGATTCCATTGCTGGTCGCGACGACCGGGGTCTCGCTCTCATACTGCGGCTTGGCCCGGCGAAAGTAGGCACCCGAGCTGTCGAGGAGAACGTCCGGTTTCTCCGGTGCGGGATCAAGGAAGCCTGTCTGCTTGCCACCGGAGCCATCGGGCAGGTAACGGTAGCCCATGGACCAGGAGTTGAAGTATAAGGCGTCGGTGGACCCTTCGAGGATGGTATCGCCTCCGCTGATCATGACCACCGCAGCGGAGTTCTCGACCAGCAGATTGTCCAGCACGATATGGGGCTGCCAGCCATCCTTCTGTGCCACGGTAATGCCGTAGGGCACGCCGTTGAAGTGAGAGTCAACGACCGAGATCGACCCGGTTCCCTGATCGCCTGTCCCCGAGTACTCAGTAGCATCGATGGCGATGTAGCACGACAACACGTAGATGTTCTTCCAGTTGATTCCCCAGTTCCAGACGGATTTGATCGCCGTCAGGCATGAGGTAAACTGCAGGTTGATGGCGGTGAATTGCTGCGAGCCCGCGAGGAACCCGATGTTTCTGAATAGATCGTCATGTTAACAGCCAGCTCTGGATTCGGGGCATGGGGAAAGCGAGCACTTGTGCAGCACACTCACCCTCCTGTAAATGTCAAATCTGAGACCATTCCTCCACTACCATTCTCCATGTAGATACCCACAGCCGTGGCAGCTTGGCCATCAGCGGAAACGGCCATCTTGAAGTCACAGTTCGTGATACTCGTGGCCTGGCCGACCTGCCAGTGCACACCAGCCGGCACGTAGGTCTGGTTGTTGTCGGTGTTGGTCCAGTTCATGCTGGTCATGTCGAAGACAAAGTTGCGGATCTGGCGGTAGAAATTGCTCTGGTTGATGTACCATTCCGAGCCGTTTCCACCGGGGACGTAGAAGTCCGAGTCAAACAGGGCGATTCCTGTGAAGTTCTCTGATCCCTGGATGACCGGCTTGCTGTTCGGGTTACCGACGAACTGGGTGTAGTAGTACTGCACGATCGGCGTGCTGATGAGATATGTGCCCGCCGGGAAGTAGACCACAGCTCCCAGCGTGGAGGAGGAGCCACAGTCCTCGCCGCAGCGCAGGGTGGAATCATCGGAGGCGCTGAATGAGGCGACTGCGCGGTTGATGGCCGCCGTGTCGTCGGTGACGCCGTCTCCGATGGCTCCAAAGTCCATGACATTGCGGAAAAATTGGTACCCCGATGGGGCAAAGGGAGAGGAGCTATCGGATCCGAGACTTGATAGCCAGTAGTCGTCAGTCGAGCGACGAGCGTGGTGCATTTTCGCATCGGCCGTGGCGTTGAGTGGCGTGAGGACTGGACCAGTCATTGATCCTTGGTCCGGCGCACTTCCGAAGAAGTTGTTGACATTGTCCCGCATGTATGCGGGCGGCGGCTGTTGCATTGGATTAGTCTCACGGTTTTCTTTCTTGCAGTAATAGCAGGCAACCTACTTGAGGTGATCCGGGAGGCAAGGGCGGGCTGGTTCCCACTGGCAGGCGCGGAATCGAGACAGTCGTCGCAGGCCCTCCTCCCATTGTAAAAGCCTGACTAGAGGCAGGCAGATGCGACGACTGTCGTTGCTCGTGGCGCTGATGGAAGTGCCCATGGCTATTATGCGTATGCGCAGAGGCCGACGTAACACATTGCGCTCCGAGCCACAACAGGCCCAAACCGTGAAACAACACCATGGTGCCTGTGCGGAAGTGATTCGCAGTGACTACCCATGATGATCGAGGGAAATGGTGTCAATAAATGCGACAACGAAGATGGTGGTTCTTGGTTCGTCCCCCTGTGCGATACAAGTCAGGGGGAGAGGGTCCGAATAGTTCTGAACTGTGCTTCCTGAATACAAGCCTTGAGAGGCTGTATCCGACGAGATTCAGCAACACTCGGCTGGTGCAGAAGCTTAGTGAGTAGGATCTGTAAGTGGAAAGAGTGGATCAGAAGCAATCACACAGGGAATCCTTCTTCGGACATGGCCTCATTTGGGAAAGGTTAGGTGATAGTGGGGGAGCATTCTGACCCAACTCATTTCCCTTATCAGAGCCGCATCAAACCCTGAATGGCATCCAGACGAGCGGTCCCTGCATGACTCGGGCTAAATCAGACCATGTGGAAGTCCCTGGCCCACTTTTGATTGCAATGAAGGGACAATTTGGGGGCCAAAGAGATGGTTTTGGCATAGCGTATTGCACGGGGTGGAGACCGGCGAATTCTTTAGTACCGGAAAGCCTCGGACATACGCCGATGTATACAACAGTGCCTGCAGGATGAGGCTATTCAAATCCAACCCTGCCATGGAAAATCAAATCGACGGCTAGCTCAGGGGCAGGGTATTCAGGACACTAGCTTGGGGTCCATGAGATTTCGCTCATGTGTAATGTCCAAAAAAAGGGGGGAACACGCTGAGGTACCTGATAGAGATACACGGTCGACGATAAACTAGTCAAATAGAATACGATTACCCCAATTGCTTGTAAATCTCATCAAACTGCATAGTCCGAATACATGCCCTCAGGATGGTGCGGCTGCGTCAAGTCTTCTCTCCTGCGTTTCTCCTCGCGGCGCTTGCCGCCAGTTCCTGGTGGCAGCCCGCGGTTGCTGCGGACGGCGATCTCGCGAAGCTCAGCAAGCTGTTCAAATATAGTACGGATCCGGGCGCAGCTGATGTGGGAGGTCTGCCCTCCGACACGGACCTGCAGACTCTCTTGACCGATGCGCTCACGCTCGCCAACGCCGGGGTGGCCGCTGCAACGGACGCCCTCGCCGGCAAGGCGGAGGCAGAGCGACTGATGAACTCCCTGTTCATGTCCCCCAGCGAGTCGGACCTTCAAACCATCCAGAAGCGCTTTAATGGCGTGGTGACCTATCTCACCAGTGGCGGGAAGATCAACAACGGCGCTCAGAAGACGAAGCCGTTTCTGCTGTACGGCGACGGGTGGCGCATCCGGCAGGATATGAAGAGCGAGCTGCGCAACGTCGACGGAGAGACCATCCCTAAGGCCGATGGATCGGGCAATGTGCTCATTGAGGATGATTCGCTGATGGTGCAGAAGCAGCAGCAGGCGAAGACCATCGCAGAGAAGGACGCCGTTGCGCAGGGCAAGTCCGCGAGCGAGGCCGAGGACCAGTATCCCTACTGGAGCGACTCAATCCAGTCCTACACCTTCGACAAAAAATGGGGGGATTCACCCACCGTCGGCGTCTTTGACTCAGGCTCCTCGGCCATTGCCTTCACCCTCATGGATACCGACAAGGCGCTCATCAACCTCGGTCCCAAGGCCCTACAGGGCGGCCGCCTGCACGCGGTTGACGTGACCGCCGTCGCCAACAGTTTGTTTGAGGATCACACGCCTCCCACCGGAAGCACCATTACCTCGATCGCCGAGGTGGCCCCCCAAGCCACCGCCATATTCCACGAGCTGTTCCACCTGGTCTGGGGCGACAGTCTCATGTACCCCTCCGTTGGAGAGGAGTACCAGTTTCAACGGATGACGGGATACGAGAGCCGCGGCAGTGGCAAGAAAGCGTTCACCAAGAGATACGCCATGCGTAACCCGCAGAGCTATGCCTATGCTGCGTATGTGCTCCACTTCCAGTCTATGGAAATTCATGCTAACATGAAGAATGAATGAATAGGATCGCCTACGATTACACGCAAAATGTGCAGTACAAGATTTCCAACAAGAAGTCGGCCCCTGTTGAGTTCTTCACGGGTTTCGCTTCCTACGAGAAGAGCTAGGGTGGAGTGTGTTTTGGGGAACTTTGATAAAGTGTATGATTAGTCTGGAGAGCTTGCTCGGATGGTATATGGTGTTTAGTCGAATGATAAGGTCGCTTCGACCCTCAATACTCCGTGTCCCCACAGAAAGGAATCTTGGCCTTGTGCTGCTGTACCTCTTCCTCGCTTAGCAACGCATACCACCGCCGGTAATAATCGCATGGATCGCCTACTGGTGACCAGAGTCCCATCGCCGTGATCCTCTGCTCCTCCCATAGAACCAACCCGTATGGCAGATAGGCTCGCAGGGCCATGTACTTGCCGCGACCAGCCAGGGGGTTGTGCATCATACTGCGCCAGAACTGGAACCCCAGGGGCTCCGCATCAAGATCTTGCCACTCACGTCCGGGAGCTCGTACACCGTAATCTCGTACCGGTCGAAAAACGTAGCCTGGCGGCCAGGGACGGCAATCATCCTCAGGGGGAGGCGCGGAGGGCGCCGCAGCCTGGGCTATCTCAGTCGCTAGTGCTTCCTCCCCTTCCTCGTCTAATTTGCCATTCAGCTGGAGAGCTCCTTGGTCCGGCTCGGTTGCAGGGCTCAGCCCATCCGCTTCTTGCGCCAAAGCGCTGGCATAGGGCGCAGGGGCACACGCCCATCCGAACCGGAAATGTGCCGGGATATCCGGGAGCACCAGATTGGTGCTTGTGTCGGATCCAGCCGCAGCGTGGCGGCTCAAGAAGTCAATGACTGTCAAGACCTGGTAGATACCCGAGGAGGGAATGGGGTATTCAAAGGGGGTGACTGTCGCCAAGCGCTCGAGGTCGGCGGGGCTCCATTCTAGCAATCCTTGGCGGCCCGCATGCTGGAGGCACTGGTACCACAGATGTCTCCAGAACGCGAGAATCGTGCGCTGCTCCTCCGTCCACGTGGGCTGCCGGAATGTCGGGCAATATTGGCGTCGTGAGAGCTGTGGACGGGAGAGACAGTGCTGGAGAGAAGTATCGAGACACCAATGCGCGAGCAAATGGACCTGGTGTGCGAACCGCATGAAATCCCTGACGATGTCTGCGGTGGCGACTACTGGCGGCCAGGGCTCGAATTTCTCCGTCAGGTAATCCATCGCGTCGAAATAGTCCCGGCATGAACTGGTTCCGGCGCGCAGGGACAGCACCGCCCGCATGAGAACTCGCGATTGCAATGGGACGGTGGCCTCGAGCACGGCCTCGACGGTCTCGAGCGCCCGAGCCTGGAATAGTGCGGCAAAGCGTGCAGAGGTGTTGACGAGGCTCCACAGGGTGGAGATATCCGGAGATTGCTCCAGAATCTTCAGTAGTATTTCATTGGGTAGGCTGTCTAAGCCTGATGGCTTTGAAGGAGAGGACATGATTACTTGATGAGGGGAAGACAGGAGACGCAAGTGAGCGTTAATTGTTTATTTTATCTCGACGCTATCTAGGCGATGGTTGAAGGATTGTGGGGACTCCGGCCAGTCAAATGCGGGTGGGTTTAAGCTTCGCCCAAGAAGGCCAAGCCGCGTGGAGGCATTGAAGAAATAATCGTGACTATCCCCACCGACTATCGATTTTTTTGGATTTTCAGGGTTAAGGGTTCACTGACTCCTTCAGTGACTCCTTCAGGGTTTCTCAATTCCAAATTGTCTGGTGCCGGTCCGGGCGGTGAGCATCGCTCTTCCTTCCTATTCCAGCCCTAGTCCATTTCACCCGACTTCCTTTAGATCCTGCCAAACAATCAGGTTAGTAACTTAACTTATATCACAAATCATGCATTCAATCAACAGCTTCGTATTCTCTCGGCTATTCAAAAGCTATCATGCAAGCTCTTGACTCCACATTTTTCTGCGACTACATCCTTCACCAATCAAGCGATTGCAGACTGAGACATTTCAGCCTCAAGGGATTCTGTATAGATAACTCGCCTGTGCCAAGACCGGCGGCGTTAGAGGCCGTTTACTCCTGCAGAGTCCGACAGAGCCTTTCCCTCGCAATGGGACCATGAGCTCTTGACGCCAGTAGCAGACGAGATGCTTCTACTTCTATACCATGATTAAGGCTTCGTCCGGGCACTATATAAGCCGGATGAATTCCTCGTCTCGTAGACTCTCTTCACCACCATCCTCATCATTCCCACGATCCAACAAGATGCAACTTCCTACTCTCCTCCTCACTCTCCTCAGCGCCACCGCCGTTATGGCCCTCCCTTCGGCGGAGACCAGCAACGCAGACCTTGCCGCCCGCGGTGACAGCGGGTGCTTCCCTTTGTACGCACACTTTTATCCGGCCTGGCAACTCCTATGCCTTGTACTGACTTGCCTTGTTATAGTTCTGACCCTGATTGCGGTATCCCCACCTCTTACTGCCGCTGTGCCAATGGTAAGTCTCAATTGCTTGAATGACTGGCAGTTCTTGCTGATCAAGAGAAAGGATGGTATTACCTCTTCAACTCGGACGAGGGTGGCTGCAACCCTCCCTGGGGCTTCGTGGCCACTGATATCAGCGGCGTGCCTGGCTGGTACTGTTAAGAGCTGGATTCTTGAAAGGCCGGGCATGTTTACTTGAAACTGAAAAGTCCGGGAGGCTTTGAGCATTAGAGCAGTCGAGATTCGGGAAAGTTTGTGTTGGGAATGTCTTGGTTTGCTTGTATCGGCCGGCGACTGATGACGTTTATGTTGTTATACCAGCGTTGGCCTAACACATCGAATTGCATGATACACCTACACCAGGAGTTGCCCGTAGTTCTAGGGCAGCTTTATGCTACTTGCAAAATGAAATAGACTATACAAAGCACTCTAGACGTAATTCAAACACATACGATAATAGACTTTGGGAAACAAGGCTTTCCGTCTGCTCAGCTGTATTTAAGCTACCTAGTCAACACCGCCGACTTAGCCATAAGCCTTTTCTCAGTCGCTGCTCAATAAGTAAGTAATACTGAAATAGAAAGTGTTAGGGCTAGAACAGGCCCTTCGCACGGATAGCATTGATGCACGCCTGTGGCGCCTCGACGACCTGCCCCGCCTAGAAGCGACATGTATCTCGACCGAGAGATCGATGTGGAAATTTATCCGCCCGTTAAGCCGTGCATAATGATCTTTGCGTGAAATGCTTGCTGTCTTTTGTTTCTCTACTGCTTGGATTTTTCCATCGCGAGTATTTCCCTGCCGAGAACTAGGCTTCCATGCGGAGCTCAGGACGAATGCATCTCCCTTATGTTAAAAACAAATCTAAAAGAAGTAGAATCGAGGGATATTGAAATTGATCAGCCAATTCTCGATGTTCGCATGTGACCTACGTAGATCATGTAACTAGATCCAGTGCACCGTAGCCCAGCCAATGCTGGCACGACAACGAGCTAAGCATCGGGCACTTTACTGCAACAAGAACTTCACAGCCATCTCCATGACACTAGTACGATTTGATCAATAACTCCCTAATCCCAAGATTTCAAACAACTCGTTTGTCCCATTCTCCAGAACCCCTACCGGAAGGGGAGAACGAGTGACGCAGGAACTTTACAAGCAGTGCAAGGTCGCATTACAGTAGTAAGCTTATTTGTTTATGAATAATGTCAGCATCCATGTACTGTACATGAAAATGATCAAGACTAGGCCTCCAACAATGAGAAAGAAATTCCTGGAATCCCATAGCTCGCTGAACATCTACCAGATCATACAGTCTCAGCCTTCCGCTCCTGTTCAGAATCTCCAGGGACTGCCGCTCCCGGGATAACGAAGTCTTGCTCGAGCATGGCAGACCAACCAAAGGCCACGGCAATAGTCAGCGCAATCATCTCTTCCAGCACAGACATGCACAACGAGAGTGTCTGACTACTGTCGGTAGGGTTGCTGCTGAGGGAGGACTGAAAGATCTCATAATGGCCCAGATCGGCGATCGCCGCAAAGATCAAACGCACGGTATAAAAGGGAGCAGACAGAGCGATTCCGATGAACAGCTTTCTCTGGAATCTTCTCAGGGTGCTTTTTGTCTCATTAAACAGCCAAGCAGTGGCTGCCAGGATGGCAGCAAAAACGATGAGAAAGATGATCATGGCTGCCTTGAGGAGTGCATTGATGCTGCCGGACTTTTCTGTCTTATCCACTCCCACGATCGCGATGATGAGGGCGATCAATGATATAAGGGACAAGGATTGCAGGGGCTTGGGAGGGATTCGGTATTCCACATCACTAGATAAAACGCCCAACTATTAGCATGTCTCTGCCAATTCGAGTGGGACTTAGAGTTTCTAACTCACATTTGTTGCAACAGTCCCATATACATCAGCGACTGGGGCGCGATACCGATTAAATTGCATACTGTTGCGGCAGTTCTTAGATTGGTCGAGGTGAAACTGAGCTGGGCCAATGTGCATATGCTGCCGACTACACGGAGCAAAGATAGAATGACAGCGAATCGCCAGGTATGACCACCGGCTCTCCATCCTGTTCGTTTCCAAATGTAGATGGAACACGCGAGAAGAAATGGGAACACGATTAACTGAAGGATTGAAATGCCATCGGAATAGGTTACGTGTGCCATTGTCGCAGCGGTTGTGATTTAGAAGAAAGAGACGAGGAATCAACTGAGATGCAGGACCTAGAGGCTTTGTTGTATAGCACCTTCACAACAGGCTTATAGTCCTATTTATGTACTGCCGGGTTTTTTTTTTCTCCCACACCTGGGTGCCTCATCTTCGTCTCGGGGCATTTCCTGCCCGTCAATCTTGCGCATCAAATGTAGTAAGATTGTCCCTGTCAACGAACAACTCTCTTGAAAGAGGCTAGTCGTAGCCCAAACCAGCCGCTCCAGACAGACTATTCTGTTCATTTTTCGGTTTCAGCTCTGAGGACATGGAGTTGACAATTAGTGTGTATTAGTACAACCGAGCGCGCTAATTTCAATCCAGTAGCCGGCTCGGAGCTTGAGGGCATAATTTGTCTTTGGCATGACACAAGTGTTAGATCGGAACTTCCAGGTTCATTATGTACCTAGTAATGTAGTAAATAGTTCTTGGCCACGTGATCGATGAAAATAGTGCAGAACGACGGGGCTAGTAGTCGGGGCCCATATCCCCTCCTAGCCAGCCAATTACACCAATGCAATACTGCCAAAACGCGGTCGGAGACGAGGATGGTGATTCTCGCTAAACCATAGCCGGGTACTAGGTAGCCAGTGGACTGCCTGTTTTTCGATGAGGACATACGGAGTATATATGATACTGTTCCCCTCGCTTGAATCCATTTGATGGATGTCTCCCTCTGTGTCTGGCCTCCCGCTTGGTAGATATTGCTTGTTCCGAACCAGCTACCTAAAACAGGCTAGGCTAGAGTGGGAGCTCCATCCTTCTCAGCCCTCGATTGCAGGTGGATGAAAATTGACGGATTAGAAGTAGAGCACTGCCTGATAGTGACTCCCGACTACCCTACCAGTCAAGTCCCCTCACCGCCTCAAAGGTCAAAGTCGCAGTTCCACCAGTCCGAGCTGGTTACCTGGGATGGTTTAGTGTGCGAGGCTTAGTATTCTGCGGGGTAGTTGTTCATATCCACCGTCGACACTTTGGTTGGTCGCCGTCCATGACTTTTGGCCCCCATGTGGGACCAACTGGCAAGCACTTGCGAATTCTTGTGGGGCGGATCTGATCAAGCCATGCATTATAACAGCAACAGTCCTCTTCGCGTGATGCATCCGAAAGCCACTTCAAGGTTCTGCGAACTTGTTTCCCTTTTGGGGATGATAGCACCATGGCCGGAGTATACAGAGGCAAAATCAGTATGGGTTGTACCTTGTGCCGAAAGCGACGGCTGCGAGTAAGTGGGCACGTTCCCGTCATTAAACATTGAGAAAATGGCCAAACAGTATGCAGTGCGACCGACGTCAGCCATCATGCTCACAGTGCCTGCGAGTGAATCAAGAATGTTTTGGATATCGAGATCCCGGGACCTTGAGGATCTATGATCAGAGCGCGGAAGTTGCGTCCAAGGCTCAGGCCCGTGGTGGTCCCATCCAACAGTCGCCTGCGGAAGAGTCGTCGTCTACACTCTCTCTAAACTATCCGCCCGTCTCCGATGACCAGCGAGCCATGTCTTATATCATCCCATACTATGTTGGCACGGACCAACATCGGGGCTTACTTTTGTTTCTGCCAAGTCTGTTGCAGAATGACCCCTCTCCTGCCTTGAAAGCCTCCGCCAAGGCTATAGGTCTGTTAGGCATGACGAGGATGCCACAGATGGAACAGCGAGCCAGGAAAGAACACATCATTGCCTTGCGTGCTACAAATAGTGCTTTAAGAGATCCGACAATAGCAACGTCGGATTCCACCCTGGGCGCCGTGTTGTTGCTGGGTTTGTATGAGGTGATACGCCCCATTATAAGCTGCAATCCTTTCGTCCACGCAACATACACTGATCAATGTTTGTCAGCTGATCACATCACGGCCCACGGAAATGGACAGTGGCTGGAGGGACCATGCCCAAGGAGCAGCCAAGCTCCTAGAACTGCGAGGCGAAGAGCAGTTGAACTCGCCTGTTGGGCTAGAGTTATTCACCGTTGTGCGTTTTCAGAATGTGAGTAACTCCCTCTATGGAAGGTTTATACTACTTGCCTAATGCGAGACCGGCAGGTAATCAGCAGTGTTTTCTTCAGACTGGGGTCCCGGGTTCACAATTCACCCACGATCGCAGAGCTGTCTCAAGTCGCGAGATCCAAACGAAATGAACATGGCCGGCCGATTGAGACCCTCTACAATATGCTCATCGAGCTGAACGATATAGCAATCGAAGTTGACGAGGCCCACCTCCAAAGTGACCTCGAGAAGCAACAGTCGTTGATCGAAAGATCTCTGACCCTTGATGCGCGTCTACTGGCGTGGACGACATCGCTGAGTCCAGCGTGGTCTTATCAAGTTATCGATGACCCGCCCTCCCATTTGCCCAGATCCACCTATCCGCCGATTTATGATGACCGATATCATCTTTACCACGGGGTCTCCGTCGCCACAATGTGGAATAACTATCGCCAGACGCGCATCGTTCTCAACGAGATGATTAGGATGATGGCCCTGCGCCTGTGGCGGTTACAAAATCTTCCACAGTATCAACAGATCATATATCAGTCTACTGGCATTATTGACCACATGGCAGGTGAGATCTGTGACAGTATTCCATATTATTTCATCTCTGGCGAAGTAGGCTTTGGAAGCATATACCGGGCGCTATGGCCGCTTTTCATCGCAGGCCGATGCGCAGCAGCGGAGTCTCCGGCGAAAGAATGGGCGACGCAAATTCTCGACCTCATTGGAAACATCACGGGTATTCAGCAGGCCATCGGCATGGCGCAGCTACTCAAGCAGGAGAAGCCAGCCAGCGTCATTCCGGGAGGGGATCTGGTTACCGAGTCAATCTTTAACCAGGTAGCCAGGTTATCTCTAGATAATGACTAAGGAACTAGTCTGGAATGTATACGCTGAAGGTGAACAATTGATATGAAGAACAGTCCTGATCAGCTCTAGCTGGGATACGTAGCGGCCAAAGCATTACTGCTCCAGTCGGTCTCGCCACATCGGTCCTTAGAACACAGCGGGACACATGACTTTGGCAAGTAGCAGAATCAAAGCAATGGCTTACTGCAAGGTAGACACCTGTAGAGCAAGCCAGAGAACTTGCTCACTTGGCATAGTTGAAGGTTTGTTTTTTGACTAGAACATTGCCAAGGCAAAGTGTTGATAAATCGACTGTTTCTAGCGCATAATTTCTAATCTATGCATCGCAATTGCCTGATTAGTTTGGTTACTTTGAAGGGGTAAGCGATGGGACATGCTGGCAAGCATGAGTGATCCCGCCACTTCTACAGATATATACTTAGCAAGACAAAGAAATCAAACTACCCCGTTCGCAAATAAATTTATATCGACATTGACCTGCTTGCTACAAGTTCTTACAAATTGTACCTTGGACAGAAGCAAAAAGTGTGAGAAAAAAACATACAACAGAAGGGATTCGCTGGTGGTCACCCACCCAACTACTAACCTCCCGGCGTGTGGCTTAAGTACGGCTGAGCGGACGGGAAGCCCTGTTTTCCACACCCTGTGGTCGTATGTGATAGTCTTCTTACAAACAAGTCCTATATTCATCAAATGGCAGCAGTATCTCCTCTTTTCTGCATCGCTGCCGCAGTCAATATCTCTTGCAGTGTGGCTGGAAGAATCCATATCCCGATCCCTGGTGAAGAATGTTTCCGCGACTTCCCGCATTTCTAATCCTTAGATTTCAAGGCCACCGCTGGGATCTCAACCGCGAGCGTGACTGCTTATCATCATTCATCACGCACGATCTATAGTACTTCCCAGCTCATCATAAAAGACTCAGACGGTGCTCCACAAAGTAATTCGCCGCAATGGGTTCCCCCAGGCCAACATCGTCAACAAATTCCCTCAATGGGAAGCTCACTCTATTTAGTAACGTATCGATCCAGTACCACCCATATTCAGCGGGGATTTCCAGATTTAACGGTTGCTCGAAGAGCAACTGCGTGAAGCAGTGATTGCTGGAGCCGATAAGAGGGATGGGCAAGAGGTAGGCGGCGAGAGGATTGCATAAGGCAGTAAGCGGGTAGAACGTGACTCCGTCGGCGGTGGTGGGTGTTGGCGCAAGATATAGGTCCGTCTGCACCATGTGAAGAGCATCGGTGGCGCCACCGTCATCGTTCGTGCTTGGGTCTACCATTATGAAGATAAATGGACCGGTGATCTTGTTCTGTTGTAGGCCAATCATTGGTTGTGCAACGGTGTCTGCAGCAAGCCGGAGGCATCGAAGTCAGAAATGAGTCTTGTGAAAGGTCCTTTTGGAAAATCGTCATGATGGCAGTATATACCCAGTATAGACAGATTGGTGCCCGGCGTCTCAAGAACCTTCCCCGCATAGTTGACTATCAGAATATTCTGGAATAATAGATGAAACCTGGAGGGGTTTGAGTCCATGCTAGGCATTGTGAAAGAAGAACAATATGGGCAAAAGAGGATAAAGGATCGTCAAAGTAACTAGCACTTCGAATCTGACACGGATGCATGAGGAAAATGAGATCGAACAGAGGTCAACAGGGGGACGTCTGGGTTATTATTGTGACTCGTGATCCCAAGTGATCAGAGATGAACTTATGGCTGGTTCACTAGATTGGCTAGGCCATGCTGGCCCCAAAAGTCCTCAGCTGTATTCACACTAGAAAGAAGCGGGCCGGTATTGCGAAAAGACCTTTGAGTGCGATTGGGCCTGGGAAGTATTCTCAGGATGGTCTTAGAATTTGTGTCCGATTGTGCCGAGCTTGTGCGATTGATCCATTGTTGTCGAACAAAACACAAAGCATTTACCATATTCTTGTAAGCAACCAGCAGTAGTCACGAATGCTGACTGAAGGGACTGCAGGGGAATAGTCCATTTTCGTCACACCAGGCGAAGATCAGCATGACTCCAGCGCACTAGCTTCAGCCACAACAATTAGTCGTCTCGTCATATATTACTGGGTTTTGTATAAACTATTCATGTCGCAGTCAGTTCGCTGTCCTTACCTGTTTAAAGGACAACACTATTCTCCCTCGGCACTTATCCCCGAGCACTCCAGAGTCTCCGTGTGTACAAGAGAGCCCTCTCGTTGGGTTTTGGTGTTATATCAATCTTTCGCATCGCCACAATATCCATCCTCACTGTATAGCATCATTCTAATTGTCCATGGAAAAGCTTCCCCCTCGCATAGAGGCCTTCCTGGGCCGCCTCCTTGCCAATAAGAAGGGTCGCGATTCCAAACTCTTGACGCGCTGCTGCGCTGCCCTCCGGGCTCTCGAGCCCACCAATGAAATCACATCTCCGATAGGCCCCTCGCACTCGCCCCTCTCTCTGGAGTACACCCCCCTCGCAGGAAACCGATTTCCGTCGCTTTCCTGGTCGTTGCCCCCGAGCGTGGAGCGAACCTTGGTGGACAGCTACGTGTTGATCGTGGAAGACCCCGATGCACCCCTTCCTTTCCCGGTGGTGCATGGGCTTTACTACGGCATCCCCGCCGGCACCTTCAAAGTGGGGCCAGAGGACTTCATTGTGCCGACGGCGGTATCGACAATAGGCTTGAGGGACAGTTCCGGTACGGGAGGAACTGGCACAACAACGTGTGGAGTGGGCCACGGCCGGTGTTGGAGCACGGGGAGCATCGATAATTCTTCCAGTTGATCGCCTTGAAGGCTGCGGTGGGAGTGAAAGGGCATTCGGTCACGAAGAAGCAGCTGATGGGAGAGCTGAGTGTGGAGAATGTGCTCGGCTGGGGGGAATGGGTGGGGACATTTGAGCGAACTCGGTGATCAGTGATTGATAAAGAGCCGACTTTGAAAGTTTCTTGGGGGGGGACTTGTACTTACCCTAGACAAAGTATAATCCATAACAGAGGTCGGGTTTGTTGGTATTGTAAGTCGTGGAAGGAATGGCGGAGAGTGTCCGAAATGGAGGCAGAGAACCCAATACATTCGAGTCAAAACTCGATTTGTATAGTATATTGTATGCCATGCGTAAAATGACGGATGGACTCTATGCCATCAATACAACACTGTTACAGTACAAGCCACGAGATCCTGCAAAATTTACAGATCTGCGGAATTCATTCCCGAGTTTGTGTACCTGTCAACCGAAGCGTTAAGTCACTTTCACACATACTACTAATTATGTTTGTTTGGTACCTATATGTCGGACTCACACGCAGGGAGCCTTAGTAGACAGGTCCTCCAACATATACATCAACCACGACAGGAGATTTGGTGTCAACGACCGAACCCAACATAACATCTGAAACTCGTTATAATAGGAGTGAACTACGAGCGAAGGTCCAAGTTCCTCTACTGGAAGGGCTTTTGTATAGTGAAGGATTTCAATGTTCTTTTCAAGGTTCCCTTCCCCTTTCCTGGAAGAAGTATGCGAAGTATTCTTACCATGCTGTTCAACAATATTATTTAAATACAGTAAGAAGCAAGCACATACGACCATAGGGTGTGGAAAACAGGGCTTCCCGTCCGCTCAGCCGTACTTAAGCCACACGCCGGGAGGTTAGTAGTTGGGTGGGTGACCACCAGCGAATCCCTTCTGTTGTATGTTTTTGCTTTTTTGGTCATATTTCCCCCTCTCTCCCTCTCCATGAACCGTGCAAGACAGCTAGAATAATTGCGTCACTTCTGGTGAATGCGGCGCCCTTCCACATGGACCAAACCAAATCATCCCTCTAAAACCACAGATGTCCGAAAACATGCCATGCTTCAAGATTACAGATAATAATGAGAGTGCTCCTAAGAAAGGACATCATAGTTTGAATACACATTTCAAATCCCAGTAATGTGTCTAGCACCCATTCTAGTATGCACAGTAATTTTATCTTGTCCAGTCCACTCACTCGTGTCGTTGCGATATCCACTAGCCATGCTGATGAAGCCCTTATCCTTCTAGAAAATCGATTCTTCCTCTCAAAAATCGCCCGAGTACTATGTTAAACTCTAACCCAGCCGAAGATTTCTGAAGATTTCTGCGAACTCCTAAAGATCAAATCTATGCAAAGCAAATCACGCAGCGGCCGAAACGAACGAACTCCCCGCGGCGTTCTTCTCGGCCAAAAGTTCTTACGGGCTGAAACCCCAGGAATTCAAACGAGGAAACGTCCGCGCCCATTTCCCTGTTCACCCAGTTCTGTACCTCGGCGGTTTTGAGTGAGTCCACTGCATCCAAGGTTAGTAAATCAATATAAAAGCAGAGAGTCAAGCGCGCGCAGAAACTAACGCCAAAAAGAAAAGGCATCGTTCGAAGAGAGACAGTTGAAATTACCACCCAGAGCCGAGAAGGGCAATTCCAGATCAATATCATCCGGCGCCGCAGCCATTGCGCGAGCCAGATACTCCTGCAACGCCTGTTGAACCACGCGCACGGCCTCATCCACAGACTCGGCCTTCTTCAGCAAAACGCTCGGCTTCCGGGCCACGCCGGCACCGCCATCGACGCCGGCCTGTGCGTCCGGGGCGGCAAGCCTGGCCCGGTGGTCGAACTTCCGGTCAAACTGCCAAGGGGATGCGTTGGCGCCGTCTTCGCCGCGCGGCAGGATGTCCGTCATGTCGGCAATGACCTGGGCGGGGACCTCGGAGATGCCCTGCACGATGACGCGGAAGAGGGTCTGGATCTCATGCTGCAAAATCTCCGTCCCCTCGAGATGACGGTAGCGCTGGCGACGCTGTTCGGGCGATTCTTCAGCCAGGGCCTCGCCCACGCCGCTGGCGTCGGGGACGAGGCCAATGTTGATGCTGTGGCCGGTGAGCCCGTGCTGCTGGCGCCATCGCATCAGAGCGTCCATGTAGCCGTTGCCGGCGGAGTAGTTGGCTTGGCCCATGTTGCCGATTATGCTGGCCACAGAGGACAGAGTCACGAAGAATTCCAGTCCGCCGTCGCCATTGCTGCTGTTCGGGTCAGAGAAGGCTTCGTGGAGGTTCCAGGTGCCCTGGATCTTGGGGGAAATGGACTGTTTCCAGTCGTCGAATTTCACCTGCTCGAACATGCCGTCCTAACTGCTACAGTGTTGGTTTCATGAGATAAGTTGGCTTTATAGACCAATTCTGAGGGTGTAGGCATTTGCCTTCAGCACAGTTGCGCACTGCACAATGCCCCGGATGCGCCAGTTGTGTTCCGTTGCTTGAACGAGTCCCTGTAAATGGTGGGTTTCAGGCTTTGTGGACTACAGTGTAGTATAGTATATTTTACGTGGAGGCCGGGGCAGTGAGAGCACTGTCCGGCTAATCAGAGGCGGGAGACTGTAAAGATGCTCTTACTACTGTTAGTGATTTGATAGAATAATTATATGGAATACCTCGCCAAAAACTTATGGATATGATGGTTTTGATTTCGTTCACTAGTATTAATACTACTACTGCTTGTATCTACTGAGAATCATAAGTAAAGATAGCGAGTACTATTGGTATGATGGCACAATGGCCCATGACCAACAACTCTACTAAGCTCACGCAAAGTAATTCTTACAGCAGCTCTGTATTACCCAATACCAAGTCGCCAATTTCCCAAACAGCCTGTAGTCTCTCCTTCAGCTTGAATTCTGGACGCTAATCTCTGGTGTGGCTTGCCAATTCGGATCTGACTCGTTGATCACTGTGCCTAAAGACTATGATGACGCACTCAACAAGGAGGTTTGTGTTACCACACGTTTCTGCTCCAAAGCATACGGGAAGTATCGAGATGTGGGAAGCTCGAACAAGTAAGTGCAGACAATTCTTAGAAGTCTCTGCATAACGAAACGAGGGGTGTTGGAATGCTGCACGGCCACCATGGCTCTTTCTAGGTCCGAAGATCATCCAGCATGGATCACTATCACTCTAGCCGAATTGCATCATAAAAGCGACGATCATGCGCGCTTACCGCGCAAACAGATTTTCGATGAAGCAAATTGCCACGATGCCATTTTTGGCAAGTGAGACTGGCATCTGTGAAATATATAACTTTCGACTTTGTTTCGCTTCAAACCGATGCTCTATTTCGATCATCGACCCGTAAAACAACCGCAGACAGCATGGGATCCAACGATCTCGCACCAAGACTTCTAACTCACCTGGTAGACCAGCAAGCAAAAAGTCAACCCGACCGCTTGTATTGTGTTCACCCAACCTCCCAAGACGCCGAGTGCGAATGGCGCCCGATCACGTACCAGCACTTGTCGTGTGCTGTGGACCGTGTAGCCTGGTGGATCGAGGAGAAGCTCCAGGAGAGAGAGAAACAGGTCCTTGCGTACATCGGGACAAATGATCTGCGATACTGTGCTTTTGCGCTCGCGTGCATGAAAACAGGGCATGTCGTAAGAACCCCTTCTGCTTGAATCGTGTTCTTTGTGTGGTCGACTTATTTGTTTTCACGGCGAGATAGGGTTCCCTTACTGACTCCGTACATACCAGGCACTACTGCTCTCCACGCGTAACTCGCAGCCTGCTTTCCACCATCTGATCTCAGAGACACGTTGTTCGGTGCTCGTCGATGGAAGTGAACGAACTCAACTACAGAGGATCATCGATGAGGTTGATGAAAGTTGCTCAGATCTTGGACTTGAGCGATGGCGGATGGCACCATTTTGGGACATTTTCGCACCTTCTCCTGTCCCAGAATATCCTCACCTAGAAGACTACACTGACATTGAAGACCGTCCAACTTTGATAGTCCATAGCTCAGGGACCACGGGGATGCCCAAGCCCATCACGCTGACACACGGGTATCTGGCAACCATAGACCAGATGCAGACCCTCCCTGTGCCTCCAGGTCGGGAGCCCGCCATGGGCGCTCTACGGAACATGGGCAAGATGCGATTTCTTCACGGGCCTATGTTTCATATCATGGGCCTGCTCTGTCTAGCTGAGTGTGTCTTCTATGAAACTCCTTTCCTGCTGGCTCCCGATCGACCTCTCACTCCTGAACTGTTCTCCCGCATCATGTCCGCCCCCGTTCCGCCTCGATGGGGTCTATTCAGCCCCTTCCTCCTGCAAGATCTCTGGTCTTCTGAACAAGGGCGACTGGCCTTGCTGCAACTGCAAGACATGAACTTTGGTGGGGCGCCTCTCGCCAGCGCGATCGGCGATGCGATCTCTACTCAGCTCCGGCTGCAAACACTAATGGGCAGTAGCGAGACTGGTTACACGGCGACGCTTCTCTGCGAAGATCCCGCAGACTGGGACTTTTTCGAATGGAATCCATCCTTCGACTATCGCATGGAGGAAGCCGGTGAGGGTCTGTGGCAGCTGGTTCTCCCTCGCCCTCCTTCCCGCCGATATCACGGCGTCTTCCACAGCTTCCCGCATCTGACCGAATATCGCACCGGAGATCTCTTCGAACCTCACCCTTCCAAGTCCAATCTTTGGCGAGCCAAGGGGCGAGCAGACGATGTCATTGTTCTCAGCAACGGCGAGAAGCTGAATCCTGTAGATGCCGAACGTCAGTTGGAAACCCACCCTCTTGTCCATCGGGCAGCCATCTTCGGTCAGGAGCGCTTTCAGGTGGCCCTGATAGTATAGCCTGAGTGGGACAGCCTGCCGGAATCCTGGACCCAGGAGTCGCTCCTACGTGACCTGGCACCCACTCTCGACGAAGCCAATGGCTTGTTGCCGGCTCATGGACAGGTCCACCGCACCCACATTGCACTTGCATCGCCCGATCGACCGTTTGCACTGGCACCAAAGGGCACACTGCGCCGGCGAGAAACCAGCCAACTTTACAAGGATGTGATCGATGCTCTATATAACCCTGCACCAGAGCCTGGCGACGCTGTCGAAGATCTGAATGAGCTGCCAGACTCAAGTCATGAAGAGCTCCAGTTGTGGGTGCAACGCCTGGTGGCGAAGATTTCAGGGGTCAGTGCGGTGGATTTAAGCACCGACATCGTCAACTTGGGTGTCGATTCCCTGCAGGTCGTTCGACTTTCCCAGGCACTTCATGACGCTTCCAATCGGATCCGACTGCCCCATCAACCAGCGTTCTCCTGGACCAGCGCCGCTGTTTATGAGCACGCGACCGTGCGACGACTGGCCGAAGCGCTGTACAAACAAAAAGGCCAGGGCTCTAGGACAGATACCACAGAGGGCCAGACACCTTCGTCTGTCAACTGGCCGCGCGAGCATATGCTGACCCGCGCGGTCTGGCAGCAGGCACAAGAGTTGCAGCTCCGTGGGAAGACCGTGCTGCTGACTGGATCCACAGGCGAGCTTGGCAGCTACCTCCTACATGAACTGCTACAGGATCCGACCGTCATGCGGATCTATTGCCTAAACCGCTCCGCGGATGCTCAAGCACGACAGCTGGTCCAGTTCCAAGAGAAGAGGCTCGCAGACGGCTGGCTCCAGGAAACCTCCCGCATACATTTCTGGCAGGCCGACCTGAGCGAAGAGAATCTCGGTCTGACATCGGACGCATACCGCCACTTGTGCGAGCGGGTCGACGTGGTCGTGCATAATGCGTGGATGGTGAACTTCAATCTGCCCCTTTCGAGCTTCGAGACCCAGTTGGAGGGGGTACGGCGCCTGCTGGCCCTGATTGAGGTCTCGACCCGCCAGGCGGCCCTTCATTTTGTTTCCTCGATTGCTGCCATCAGTAATTGCAGGTCGGATGCGCCGATCACCGCCAGCCATATCACCGAAACTCTGCATGACTCGTCCTTAGTCCTTAATCAAGGCTATGCGAAATCAAAGTTTGCGGCCGAGGTCCTCTGCGACCTGTTCGCACAGGAGCGCCCGAACACGATCGTCATTCATCGAGTAGGTCAATTGGCAGGCCCTTCGCATGCAGAGGCAGGCATGTGGACCTCCCGCGACTGGTTGCCTGCCCTGATCCGGACCTCCCTCACCATGGGAGAGCTGCCTGACAGTCTAGGGTCAATTCCCGTGGATTGGGTTCCAATTGTGAGTTAGCTGTTGGGTAGAATACCTTGACCGGAAAAGTCTGACATGGTGTCTAGGATATCGCTGCTCGAAGCATCACCCAGATCATCTTCGCGCGATGTAGCGTCGACTCATTGTGTTCGGCCCCGGCACGCCGTGCAGAGGTCTATCACATCGTTAACCCGCATACCAGCCCCTGGGAGCCACTGGCGCGGGTGGCGAGTCGTGCCTGTGGTGCCCAGATCATCCCCCTCAGAGACTGGATACAGGGCCTGGAACGACGGCTGTCGGACCCGAACCTGGAGCAGACCACCTTGCAAGAATTGCCTGCGGCATCACTTATAGACTTCTTTGCCGCGCTAGCAAGCTCCCAGGGCTGGGTACGGCCTCCTGCGGATACTAGCAATGCGCAGATGTATAGTGCGGCTTTACGTGGGCTGGCGCCGGTGGATACTTCCTTGATGGAAGTGTGGCTGCGACAGTGGAAGGGTTGGATACCGGGGTTGCACATCTAGGGATGAAGGATTTGTCTTTATGAGAATAGATGTGGGTAAATGATAGGATGACGGTTAATGAGCAGTATGTCTTGTTATCGAAAACATCAATTTGTACTATTTGTGTTTTTCCTATTCTGTTCGTTAGAGTTATTAATATCTTTGGCCTTTTATGAAGCATATTAAGTAGCTCTCGTAGTATTGTTCTTCCTAGAGGACGAGGATCTCGGCAATGTTTGTATCTGCGTGGTTTGCAATATAGAGGGTCCGCCCATTGAGTCGGCAGGAAGTTTTCGGCGTTTTTCCTAACTCGCGATAGGGTTAGATCCACCTATACATCAAGATTCGTGAATAGGCTACAAAGCTCGGAAATTGCGTATTGTTCAGCTACGCCAACTCCCGCTACCACAACAAATTGTACTTTCAGCATGCTGATTCGGTCTCAAAAGACAAATTTTTCTCTAATGTCCTTCAACGCAAGCAACGAGTGGTTTCAACTGGTTGGTGAATAAGAATTGATGTTTATGTTGAACTCGACCCCCGGCCAATACGTAGAAATATTCTACCGTGGAACTTCTCACAGTCTGCTAAGAGGTTCATCCCTTGTTGCCCTGAGATTGAAAAGGTATAGACTGAAGGCCAGTTCATTCATAGGGTTCCCCTGCCTGGCATGACGGAACAGTCCTCATACACCTTTCCATCTAAGCCTAATCTCCGAATATTCAGCTACTGATATTCTTGTCAAACAATGTTTGATGTGTTACTGTACTGTTTGATATGACTGAGGCTTTTTTCTAGGGACCATACCTTTGATTTGACGGCTCCAGTATGCAGTAAAGTCTTTTGCTGCCCGAAACTAACAATCTCTTCGACAGCATCAGCAAAATCTTAGCGGTCTATAAAAGCTTCTAAATGGACTGGTTGAAAACAATGTAGACAGACTTATGCAATTAAGGCAGTCAGTCCTGATCATTGTGGCTTGGGACTCGTTGGAGAGTAATTGAACGCTTTTGGTGATCAGCTTAAAGTCCAGCATGGTAAATGATACCTAGATATTCATACAAATCAAGAAGTATGCACAGGAGGCATAGCCACAGATGTACTCCTGCGTGAAGTCTCTTGGAGATCCTATGTCGGCACCACACACAAGCTTTTCCATTGCATTCAAATCAAGAACCCGGCTTGGAATGGATCATCAGGATCTAACCGCACCTGACGCTCGCCTGTAATCCACGCTCTGCCCCGTATTGTCGGCAGCACCGCATCAAGATCCCCGACTTTCTGCACCCCGCGTATGGTACCCACGAACTCAGTATCGATGATACTGCGGAAGGTAGCTTTATCCCCGAATTGTACCTGTCCTCGTGCGTGGAGCACTGCCATACGAGAGGAGCTTCCCGTTCCGCAGGGACTCCGATCTAGCCTCCCCGGCGTGACAATGACCGTATGCCTCACCGAAAGCCCATCATCCTGCTCAGCAAGCGGCTCACTGATGATCACATTATTGATGCCCCCGATAGCCGGGTTTTCCGGGTGCGTGGGCACACATTGCGCCAGCACCGCCGCCTTCAGCTGTTGACCCAACTCGACCAGCCGGTCTCTCTCAGCTGTCTGAACCGGAACATTCCCCAGATCCTTCGCCTGGGCGATCACGTACCACTGACCCCCGTATGCAATATCCACCCGGACACTTTTCACGCCCGGAATCTGGACCTCCATGTCGAGCGCGTACACAAACGCAGGCACGTTGTCGAAGGAGACGGACTTGCACTGGCCCTCGGAGCACTCAGCTGTGGCCGTGACTAGTCCGGCCGCTGTGTCGAGCTTCACCTCAGTTGTGGGTTCTTGCATTGGGATCATCCCGGTCTCGAGAAGGACGGTGGTGGTGCAGATGGTGTTCGACCCGGACATGGGGACCCAGTCGCCCGAGGCCATGATCAGGAAACCGGCGTCGGCGCGCGGGTCGCACGGCGGGAGGACGAGGTTTACGCTCATCTCGAGGCGACCCCCGGGCTCGTAGAGGATCAGCCGGCGCAGGTCGTCGTGCTCGGCCATGGAACGCACGAGTTTGGCGTGCATCGTCGCCGCGGGGAGGTCGAGCACGCCGCCGACGATCACATCACCGACTTCGGCTTCACAGTGGCAGCATACCAGGGAGATGTTGCGTCGGGATCGCATTCTTCTTCCTTTTTTGGGGGGGGGGGAATTGTGCTTTGCTGTATATTAATTGTTGGAACGCATCATAGTTGAGGTAGATATGGCAGGTATTGGTCGCCGAACCAATGTGAATTTGGGTATAGCAGACATTTCTTACCCAAGAGCACTGACGGAACAACTTGCATGTTTCTTTGATAGCAAGCTTTTGGGAGAGTTGATTAGGTTCTGTTACATTTCCGAGGGGTTCCGGAAGCTCTTTCCTAACCTATTTGCTGCGCAGGGCGCTTTTGCCACGGATCCGTAAGATTACCAATTCTGAACATTCTTGAGTTTCAGGTGCAAAAAGGCGTCAATGGATGTCATCACCCTGCTGCGAACCCGCGGTCTAGACATGGTCTGTACTTAGCCCACTGTCGGGAATCCTCACGATATACAAATCACTAAAACACATATTACTTGCAAGAAGCGACATGAACGCAGAATCATGGTACTTTTTCGAGGACCCATGAAAACGCGGGGGAATTGGTGGGGATGGAAGCCCAGACTGAGATGGGCGTGACAGCCCGATTTCGGCAAGTGGTTCCGGTCGTTTTTCAGCCTATCGAAATCTACACCTATACAGAAGATAGCTCCAATTGTTGGCTATGTAAATACTTCGACCGTAAAACATTTTTCTCCTGGGAATATCGAATGCAAATGTTCAGTCGTTCATTCACAGGCATCCACCAAAATGCAACAAGTGGGCATTATCAGCTCGGGTATCATTGGCCTTCTGTCGGCTCTGGCCCTCACCGATGCCGGCTACCAAGTAATCATCGTGGCTCGTGATCTACCGGGCGATGAGACTCAAGATTGGGCCAGTCCTTGTTGAAATTTACTGTCTCTCCCCAAAATGCTCATATCTTCTTACTGAACTGCCTGCTAAACCACGATACAACAGGGCCGGCGTATCAATCTTCCCCCACCCCGACGCAGGCGGCGAATCCCTCCAGACCGAGAACTTCAGATACTTCTGGGCGTTAGCACATCGCGATCCAACGAGCGGTGTTCAAGTAAGTCAGCCACTCACTCGCAATGCACATCCTGCTCCTGCCATGATCTCCCCACTAACGCGTCCCCTTGTGATACGGCCAGGTCATCAAAGCAAGGGAA
The DNA here is from genome assembly GCA_012184565.1 of Aspergillus floridensis. Lineage (NCBI taxonomy): Eukaryota > Fungi > Ascomycota > Eurotiomycetes > Eurotiales > Aspergillaceae > Aspergillus > Aspergillus floridensis. The sequence goes on from WOUI01000001.1 coordinate 216,977, forward strand.
CACTACGACGACCGCGACGACGATTCCACCATCTGGTACAAGACGGTCGTGCCGCGCTACCGTCTGATCCCGAAGGAAAAGCTGCCCGATGGAGTGAAGCTCGGGTTCACATACACCTCCATGACGATCAACCTCGCATACCTCCTCCCATGGATCCAAAAGCAGCTGCAGGCTCGTGGGATGACCTTCATCCGGAAGACGCTGAGCTCGATCGAAGAAGCCAAGAAGATCACCGGAGCGAAAGTTATCGTCCACGCCTCCGGGCTAGGTGCCTACACTCTCGCCGGCGACAAGAATGTGGAGGCGATCCGCGGACAGACCATGTTCGTCAAGACGGACTTTGCCGACTAGTTGATTATGCATCAGGGCTCGCACTACACCTACGTTATCCCGCGGATGTTCACGAATGGTGCGATCATCGGAGGCGTGAGCCAGCCCGGCAATCTGGATCGTAACGTGGATACAGATCTACGTGTGGATATCCTCCAGCGGGTAAATACGATGATGAATGGCGGTCTTACGTCGGTCGATTTGGACAAGGATGTCCAAAAGGATATTGTCACCTTCCGGCCGGGGAGAAAGGGGGGTTATCAGCTGGAAGCTGAGGGGATGTCGTACATGCCTACGGGTTTGCTGGGTTGGGTTATATCTTTAGTTACGGCGTGGCGTTGAAGGTCCGGGAGCTAGTTGACTCGATTGTGCGGCAGGATGAGGTTCCAAGGAGTCGTCTTTGATATGCTTTTGTGGGCATGCTATACCGGACTAACGAAAAGGGGAAGCATCCACGGTTGAGATGGCTACATGAATCTTATTTTGCATACTTTTCACTGAAAGGAGGAGCCATACAGAGCTCTCGATAAGGCAGACGAGGCGTATCTAGGCTGAACATAGTTCTCGTGTTACAAAAGATAATTGGGCGAGTAAACGTTAGGCAGGGGAGCACTTGCCTACCAGGCTTCTGCCTAGATCTTGATAGAATTGCCACCAAATCTGCTTTGCCTGCAATCAAGACTTGTCCTCTCGATAATATCTAGGTGATATGTATCTCGATAAGAGATCGAGTTCGAGAACAAATATGTAACTGGCTATTCACGCCGCATGGGGAGGATCTCCTAGCCCCACCCTCGGCGTAAACGTGCAATGATGACATGAAGCACTTATCATACTCTTCTTCTCCGGAAGGAGTTTCCATATTCTCTACTTCAGCTGCTTCCCCGCATCCCCATATCTCACTGGTGGGCCACACTAAGCGCAATCAAGCAATAACCGGGGATGCGCCAGGTCTAGATAATTAGTGCACCCGTAGGGGTATTGGAATGCCACTTGTCCGGAATCCATGTCTATATCTTCTACACCCCCTACCAACGTTATGTCTACCATGAAGAAACAAGAAATCTCTGGCCCTGACCGGGACAGCATTGCCCCTGTGCAATCACAGATTGATGAAGCATCCAGCGAGCCAATTCAAGATGATGCTGTATTCGGTGAGATTCGTGAAGGGGACACCAACTATCGCAATGTGAGTTCTTGAAGAATTTTTTCAAGACTCATCTATCAAACTGACAAAGCCTAGGTGAGCTGGTTGGGAACCACGGCTCTTATGATCAAAACTCAGATCGGCCTGGGAGTTCTCTCGATGCCCAAAGTCTTCGACATTCTTGGAATCGTGCCCGGAATAATCCTTCTTCTCATGATCGCCGGGGTGACATCTTGGTCGAATTGGATGGTGGGTGTCTTCAAACTACGCCATCCCAGTGTCTATGGGATTGACGACGTGGGAAAAATGCTTTTTGGACGCTTTGGCTATGAATTACTCGGTGCAGCATACACTTTGTGTGAGAGCTTACTTTTCAAGATGATTTTGACCCGGGCTCTAACCTCTTGCTAGACTGGATCTTTGTTGGTGGTTCGGCTCTGTTGAGCATCTCAATTTCCCTGAACGCACTCTCTGACCACGGGGCTTGCACTGCAGTCTTCGTGGCTGTCGCTGCCATTATTGGATTGATCTTCTCTAGCATCCAAACCCTTGGTCGTATCAGCTGGTTGGCCTGGGTAGGTGCTGCATGCATCATTACTGCAGGTATGTTGAGCTGAGTCTCTCCAAATATTCATTATGAAACTAAATGATCGCCAGTCTTTATCCTCACGATCGCCGTTGGAATCCAAGGCCATGCTCCCATGACAGACGGCGTGATCGCAGCGCCAGATTACAAACTCTTTGGCAATCCGACCTTTGTTGAGGCCATGACTGCTCTCTCCACCATCTCCTTGACCTACGCGGGAACTCCGGCGTTCTTCAACATCGTCTCGGAGATGCGTGACCCGCGACACTTTACCCGAGCCCTAACCATCTGTCAAGTCACTGTCACGGTCATTTACATTGTAGTCGGAACTGTTGTCTATTATTACTGCGGATCGCATGTCGCATCACCCGCTCTAGGTTCTGCGGGGATCTTGATCAAGAAGATCAGCTACGGATTTGCTCTCCCGGGGCTGGCTGTCTCCGCCACACTCATGCTTCATGTGAGTCTTCGCTGCCGATTCCAACATCTTGACTGAGGTTCCAGCATAACTAACATTACACAAGTTACCCGCTAAACACATCTTTATCCGCATCCTTCGGGGCACCAGACACCTGACCGGCCAGACTCGGACTCACTGGATCGTGTGGCTCGGGTCTACCTTTACGGTGACCTCGGTCGCATATATTGTCGCAAGCAGCATCCCGGTCTTTAGCGATCTGGTATCACTTGTGGGTGCTCTTCTCGCCACCTCGTTATGCTTCCAACCGATGGGATGTATGTGGCTGTATGACAACTGGGGACCGGGTCGGCAGAAGAAGTCTCTGCGGTGGTGCTTGATGGTTGCCTGGTGTATCTTTGTCATCCTGACCGGCTTCTTCTTGACAATCGGGGGCACATATAGCTCCATAGTGAGTATCATTTCGTCTTACGAGAAAACCGGGGGATCCTCTGCCTGGTCTTGCGCCAATAATGACAACTAAAGAATCCCGAGGACCATCGAATCTGTGCATATGTGTGTATAAGCGGGCAACAGCAAGATAGTGACTGTTTCTTGTACTTAGTCCCAGTGAGACAATCGAGTGAAGCATTTTGAACGTACATTCAACTCTGGAAGTAGAGATCTTAATGCTGGAGTTACTGTCCCTAAACTCAGTACATGTCTTCCTCATTGCCCCAGACTTATAGCTCGGGCCAAAAGCGCTGCTGCAGGCTTTTTCTCTCAGAAAATGACTTTGCCCTCAGATAGCTTTAGAGTCTTCGCTTGCAGACGCCAACAAACCTTTTGCGATCGGAGGCTCCGGTCGGGTGGTACTCACCAAGTACTGTACACATATGACGTTAAGGCTCGCTTTAAAATAAGCTCTGTCTGGATATAAGTATATCAATCGATAGGAAGTAGTTCACGGATTCTGAAGGACATCCTTATCAGATGATGTGTTCAGATCTACCCCATTTTCAGGGCTGACGCCCAACCTGCCGAATTCGGAGTTCCGCGGAACCACCTGCCATTTCAGGCGATCAACTGGAGGGGCAGCTTGGAAACATCCTCCACCGATGGATTCGTCGCCAGAAACTCTAGGTACTTAAGTGAGTGCCAGTCCGAGCTTGTTTTTGAGGACATCTCAATCAGAAGCCCATTACTCTAAATCCTCAATTGTGCGGAGTCGTCTCGCCTCCACACCCGAAACCCCCGTCATCGATCCAGATCAGAAGCATCCACCACCCCACTCAACATCACCACAATCAAGAACACAATGGCCGACCTCCACGGAATCATGGTGGCACTGATCACCCCCTTCACCGACGACCAGACGGCCATCGACGCCCCGCGCCTCCAGGCCCTGATCGACCGCCTCATCAAAGCCGGCGTGCACGGCCTCGTCCCCGGCGGCAGCACCGGCGAATTCACCGCCATGACCATTGCAGAACGCAAACAGCTGACCGAGCTCGTCGTCAAGTATGCGGACGGCCGCGTGCCCGTCATCGCCGGCACGGGGGCCCTCACCACGCGGGAGACGCTGGAGCTCTCCCTGCACGCCGCCGAGGCCGGCGCCTCAGCGCTGATGGTGGTACCCCCCTTCTACGACGCAGTCACCCTAACCGAACTCAAGACCCTGATGGCCGAGATCACGCAAGCGACGCAGCTGCCCATCGTCTACTACAACATCCCCTCCGCCACGGGGCTGAAATTGACGCCCGCGGAGCTGGCGAGTCTGTCGGAGGTGGGCGTGCGCTACCTGAAGGATACGTCGGGCGACGCGCCCGCCCTGACGGAGATGCTGTTCGGGCTGTCGGATCGGATCACCGCGTTCAACGGCTGGGACACGCTGACCTTCTATGGGCTGGCGGCGGGGGCACGCGGCGGGGTCTGGGGCGCCGCCAACATCATCCCCGAGCTGGCGGTCGAGCTGTGGGAGACAGTCGCCGTGCGCGGCGATCTGGCCCGGGGCCGCGAGCTGTGGGCCAAGGCCTGGCCCGTCTGCAAGTTCCTCGAGTCCCATAACTATGCCGCCGCCGTCAAGACGGGGCTGGAGTTGACGGGGACCCCCACCGGTGGCGTGCGGAGGCCCTTTCACATGCTGGGGACGGAGGCGCAGGAGGAGTTCAAGGTGTTGATTCAGGGTGCCGGGGTGAAGACTGTTTAGCTTATTGTTTTCCAAGATCAATATATGTGCGGGTTTTGCGCAGATGTCAATGAGATGTCCAAAAATGGATGCTCTCGATGCTTGATTGTAGCAGGTTCAGACCACCGGTAAGCTCGGAGTCCAGGCCAAAGCTGGATTGAGTCTCGTCATTTTTAGCAGATTTCTTCAACTCACAGTATGCGAGAGGTATTTTGTCTTCAGGCCGAGGTGTTCTGCGGAGGCAGTGGTCCTACCAGACGAGGTGGTCTGCGACTGAGGGTCTCTCCCTCTTAACTTCAGAATAAAAGCGATACGCTCTGTGATCGCCATGGGACAGACGATGGAGAAGATCAAATCCTACTATTACAACGTGCGCCGCATCAACCTAATACCACAGGTGGATCTCGATCGCGTAGCACTGCTGGAAGTGGATCCGGTGCCGAAAGCCAGTACACTGCAAGATCCAGTTGGATAGGCAGTTGATGAGGGGTCCAAGCAGTCGTACAAATCAGTGCGTACGTCAGATATGAGTCAATCCGCATGCCTCGTAGGGCTGGATTTCTCCTATAGCTAGGCCACCTGGATAGCCGATCTCTGATATCGAGTGAGGGTTATATGGGGTTCAATCAACAGCGGGACTGACTCAATCCCGCCGATCACTGCGAATGACCTAAATACACAATCAACCGACAAGTCTCGGGTCTTAGCCGCGACGCTAGAAAGAATGTACAGTGCAGACGTAGCTAAAATTACGATGGAGCCTCGATCTTGCCGTGCTTGCCGTGATAACCGGTGCCCTAGTCAGGCATCCCTGTCAATAAGTTCCACTCCAGGCAATTAGCTATATGCCCAAAACCACAATTTAACGACTTCAAACTCGTATGACTATAGTGAAGAGGGAAAGGCATGACCCACGAGGGCAGAGTGGGGAAGGATACTCAATAAAGTCATTCAGTAGTGGGGATTCGCGACCGTCACAAGTTCTCTGCGCACTGACCCGATTTTCGCCCTTTTCGCCCCGGTCGCCACTTGCTTACTTGGACAGCGACCCGCCCGGTGGGTATTGTTTTTTCCATCCTTGTTCTACACAGTAGACCTCGGCATTGCCCCATTCGAGAGTAGAGGTGTTAGTCTGTTCCACTGATTTTGCTTTTCGGGTACTGTGCTCTCGGGAATGAGGGGAACAGTTAGGTTCAGTGGCGCTGACGCAGCGCTACTTGCGGGCTGTCTCTTGTTTGCTTGGAGGTATGGTGGACGTTGCGGGCTGGGATCCTGGGGCTCGACACGTATGCGTGCCAGGATCATCCGCTGTCGACTGGGCATGGAATCTTGGTAGTTTTATGATGACGGCAGCGAGGCACCGTGTCTATTCGAGGGTTGGGAAATGCGGAAGGCGCTCCGGTATTGGCGTTGAATCCGAATATAGCGCACTACATGACTCCGGAGTATTATATATAGAAACGAATTCGAGGGGAATTGTACTGAGTAAGTCCACTGGGTTGCACAGGCGATCGAACTAAGGGATGGGTCCCGATTCTCACTCTTATCAAACGGAAGTGGCATGACAGAGAGACATAGGAGTTTCGAACAGAGCCAGAGATCTTAAGGGTCCTCGGTGAAGGTTCATTGCATGAAGAACATTGAAATATGTCTTGTACCGTGGAGAGACCCTTGATGTAGGGCAGGTTTCCTGATCCCAGATGAGAAAGTAGGACAGGTAGAGCAGGTCAATAAGCGTACCGAGCCTTGCGCGTCAGAGAAGCTCAGCATAATAGTGACGGTACATATCATATCATTGGGTAGAAGTCATTCTCCTGATATTCGGGTCCTGGTTTTCTGACTAGCGACGCATTAATCTGACCCGGTCGGATTGGAAATGGAATCAGCCATGCTAGAAGTTAATGCAATGATATGGTCTCAGAGATCAGACTAGCACCATATATCCTGCTGCGAGGGGCGATCTTACTTAGCACATACCTGCCCTAGTTCTTTCTCTTCAGCATTTTGAGATATTTTCTTCCATGGTTCGATCAAACTCTCTGCGGTCATAATGAAATTCTGTTCAGGCAAGTCCAAGAATAGATCTTTGAAATTCTGTGCCTCGGAGAAGTGTTCTTTAAATATAAAATCAGTGTATTTAAAAACACGATAAAATGTCTGAAATGGCTAAGCATTATTTCGCCACGCAGACCAGTGGTTTAATGCACAGTGGCAGGGCGTGTTATCTTTCAAGTGCTGACTTGCATCGAAGTGCTTCCCAAATAATTTTTTGTCCAGCAAACGGAACCTTCATGCTCGAGTCTAACTCCTTGCATAACCAGGCTGAAGGGTTTAGAAATCCCGCGTGCAGGGGTACTTGGGCCTTGATGAAAGTGAAAGCAGGTTTGACTGGCTGTTAAGAGGTAGATGCGGGAAGGAGTGGAGCGGATTGACTCCCAGGTTTGCCGCTCATGTTAGCCCGATTGTGAATGTCTCATCTCTTCTCCTGGCAATTTGTCCCTTCGTGGTTTGTAATGAGACACCGCTATTTGACACTGGTGAAGCGGAAGCGGATGGGAGAGACGCAAGGGGGGAGGAAGGTCAGCTGGCAAGAATGCGGAAAAGGCGGATAGAGTGAGGGGTCGTGAGGAGAAGGGGAAACATGAGGTCAGCTTGGATGACAGCTTGTTCAATGATGGCAGTATTCGCTAAAGAGTGAGATGACGGGCCTTCGAAGTGAGTTCCTGATGTGGAGGAGAGTACATACTAGGTCCGTGCCACTCGTCGGACTTAGGGCTCGGTGATGTGCGGAGATGACTGCTATTCTTGGACCGGGATTATGCATGCGGTGGCTGAAGGGCGTCGCAGTGGATGCTTAGACATGCCCGGCAACGAGCATTTCCGTCCAGTGTTTTGACTCATCCAGCCAACAGTGGCTGCGATATTAAATGCATCTGTTATCATGCGGGGGAAGCAGGCAGCATTCCTCCTGGCTGATCCGGGGGCCGCGACTGAGATACCGAGCTCCCGGATTGGAGAACCGAACAGCCAAGACTGGGTCTGGCTAATAGGCCTTAAGCCTTTTTGGTCGCGGCTCCATGCAGCTGCAGGAATGGGACTGGATCATCTGCACCGGGAAAATCAAGCATTGGACAAGAATTCCCCGCACGCGGGAGGGGGAGATGTGTAGTACATACACACCTCGCTTCTGTTAGTAGGTCAGTTATGGGATCCGTCAGAGTTACAATTCTGGGCTATGCGGCATTCAACGAGCTCCACTACGAACTTTTCTCCTTGTTTACTGCACATCGTAAGTGTACTGCAGATTTACAACAGGCAGACAAACCGTGCTGACGAAATCAACTCTTGAATGGCTAGCCCTTATGAGCCCCTCCCTACCTTCTTCTCCTGCCTAGCTCACCTACCGACCAAAACACAACAACCACCTTTTCTAAGAACTCATGGTTACCGGTATCTCTACTTGGTAAGCAGCTGTGCGCCCAGCCAGCGGGCTGCGCAATGGCTGCAGCCCTAGCCCTATTCAACATGTCTCCGCTTCGTGAGGGGTAAGCAAAAGATCGAGCAGCGAATATACATGATTCAACGTCATCTCAACCAGCTGCAGCGTGAGGGGAAGGATTGCTGCGGGCCTGTGGTCCCGAGAATTGACCCCAAAACTGGGCCAGGGGTATAAATAAGAAGCTGCAGGACGCGTTGTAGGGCTCCTTTCCGTTCAAACAACCATCTTCATCTTCTCAATTCACTCTTCTCGAGTTTTCTCCACGCGCAGAGACACGATGAAGTCTGCATTTTTACTTTCTCTCCCTCTTGCGACGCTGTTCGCCTCGCGAATTCAAGGCGCCCCAACGAGCAATCCCCCCCTGCGAGGATCGGAAGACCTACTTGGGTATTCCTCGTCAAATACGCTCTCCGATCAGACGACGGAAGACATCACGTACACGCCGGTGGACGGTCAAACAGACGACGCCGACCTCGGCGTGTACCTCGATTTTGAGGATTCGGATAATCCGCAGCCGATCCGGGGGAATAAGGGCGCGACGGATCCAGGTCCAAGTAAGGATTCCTTCTTCCAAGCGGATGAGAAACAGGGTTTTTAAATATAATGGCACACTTGTGCAGGAAACACCTACTACGATCGCATCAATAGTGACAAACTGGCGCCCCCTGGCACGGATGAAGGACAGACAATCAATGCGCAATGGCCCATGGGTGAGTTTTCTCCTTTGTCTGGTTAAGATTCGCCACTGACGAGTTAAATAGGACTCAGTCACAACCGGTAAGTCAGCCCGTTGCAAGTACCGAAGCAATACTAATCAGATAGGCTCGGGATGAATGAATCCGGATGGGCGCGACAGGAGAATACTGTGGTGATGCCAGGAGCTACGAAAATGGCCGGAGTGGATATGCGCCTGGAGGCTGGGGCGTATCGTGAACTGCACTGGCATGTTGCGGGCGAGTGGTCATTGGTTTTGAATGGATCATGTCGGATTGAGGTGGGCTTTGTTCTGAACTCGCTGGTTCCGATTTTTCTGATACTCTCACTAACATTACACAGGCTGTGAACGAAAATGGACAGACCTTTGTCGATGACGTAACAGCCGGTGATGTCTGGTTTTTCCCTCCGTACGTCCCTAATTTTGCGACATGAGCTTGATAAGCTGGGCTCCTAATCAGTGACTGGCCCAAATTGCGTGAATAGTGGAATCCCGCACTCGATCCAGGCCCTGGACTCCGGGGTAGAGTTTCTACTAGTCTTCGATGACGGTGCCTTCTCCGAGGACAACACATTCCTCGCCACCGAAGTGTTTGCCCACCAGCCTGTAAGTTTGACTCAATTATCAGCTACTTATTGACTACAGCCACTCATGCTCATTTCCTGGGCGACAGAAATCCGTTCTAGCCAAGAACTTTGATCTCCCCGTCGCCGCCTTCGACGATATCCCCGAGGACGAACTGTACATCTTCCCCGGCACGCCCGCGCCGGCCAACATCAGCGAGCAGAATGTGACCGGCACCGCGGGCATTGTCCCCCAGAGTCAAAGCTACTCCTACCATTTCTCCGAGCAGCCCGCCCACGAGGTGGAAGGCGGATCCGTCAAGATCGTCGATCCGCTGACCTTCCCCGTCGCGGACAACTTCGCCGCTGCCGTGGTCACCGTGCATCCTGGCGGCATGCGCGAGATTCACTGGCACCCGACCAGTGACGAGTGGACATTCTTCATCCAGGGCCAGGGTCGCGCGACTTTGTTTACCGCGCCCAGCACCGCCACTACCTTTGACTTCCGCGCTGGTGACGTGGGGTATTTCCCTCAGTCTAACAGCCATTATATCGAGAACACCGGCGAGGAGGATTTGGTCTTCGTCGAGGTATTGCAGGCGGATCAATTCTCTGGTGAGTCCTTCCTTGTTCTTCGCTAGTCGAACTATCTCTCGCGATGCTTTGCTGATCAAAAACCAGATGTGTCGCTCGGCCAATGGATTGGATCTACCCCCAAGCAGATCGTGGCGGACACGTTGCGATTGCCGCAGAGCGCTTTGGATCTGCTGAAGACGGAGAAGATGTATGTGGTTGCTGGGTCGAATGAAACCGATGCGTCGGCGCAGTAGACGGGTGGTACATAGCGTTCTCTGTAAACGACTGTTCAGTTCGTACAGGTTGCTCTGCAATAAGACTTCATAGATCTCGTGGTATACACTTTTGAAGCCCTTGTTTTAGACTCAGTCAAGTAGTCTCAGGTGTATTGGGAACGCGGATTTCCAGTCAAGGTGTCGAACAATATGCATAATTAACGGGGTCGTGTTCTCGGCCCTGCTTGCTCGTACTCTCAGGGACACAGAGTCCTCGAAATGGTCACTTTCATAGAACATTCTCTTCGGTTTGTGGTTTGTCTGGGTTCTAATCGGACCTCGTGAGTATACTGTCACTTCAGGTTCGGGTACCACACGATCTCGTACGTGTTGACATCTAATTTTGATGTCCGACACCATGCGCTGTAACAGACGCGTGAGCATGATCGCGATCACGTAGTTATGGGATTTCTGAGCCAGCCTAGTCAGAGAAGTAATTATCAATGAAGATTCAATATATTCACTGATCCATGTCGTCTGATCTGGTTATAAGCGGTCTTTGAGATTCAAGGTAGCTGCTTTGGGTGTAGCGTGATATCCTGTTAATATTTGATGATTTCTGTGGTCGGTTGTAGATATCTTCTTATTTCGCTCGTGTTCTATATAACTTTCCCTTCTTCTCAACTCTCTTGTCACCATTTCTCCTCCTCACCACGCCTGTTTTCCTTTCCTTTGTCTGAGACTGTACTACCTTTTTTTGTCTTCCTTTCTTGTATCCTGATCGTGTCCTTCTCAACATCAGGTTATTCCCATCCATACTATGATGATCTTTATCCTTCTCCTGTGTCTCTTAGCAAGTCACGCGGTCTCGCTTAACTAGCTTCGGCCGTAGAAGCCCAGGCCCAGGTTCACGCGGCCGGGGTTGATGTTGTTGCGCCAGAGGAGCTCGAGGGCGCGGTTGATTTCCGTGAGGTTGGTGTGCGCGTAGGCTTTGTAGGGGTCGTCGTGGTTGGTTCTGTCCCAGGTTCCGTCTTAAGACATAGACGTGATTTGTATGGTTGAGAGAAAGAATTGGGATCAGATGGCAGGGAGGGAAGCTCACGAATGTCATAGGTCATCATGTTGAGGAAGTCCACGTGGGGTTCAAGATTGACGATGTCGAAACCGCGGAGGTACCAGTACGATGCGGGCTATATATGGTGCGAGGTGGTCAGTTAGTTGAAGGTGTTTTCATCGCATAATCTCAGCAAGTGAAGATCAGAAGATGGAAGTAACGCACCAAAGTATTCGAGATGCTGTATCTTTGCCCCGACTGATTCAAGCGCTCCCTGAGTCGCTTCAGCAGCGACACGAAATTGACAAAGTCTGCGGGGCGACCGCCATGATCCTCTGACACCGGATACTCCCAGTCCAAGTCCACCCCGTCAAACTCGTTGGTCTGCATAAAGCTGAGAAGCGACTCGAAGAATGCGTCTTGGGCAGTTTGTGAGGCCGCCAGGTCAGAGAAGGTAAATTGCGTCGGACTGGGGTCGTTCATGGCCCAGCCTCCGATGGCGATCCAAACCTGCAAGTTAGACTGCTTGCGCTTCAGGCCTGTCACTGCTCTGTACAGTGATGCTGTGCTGTTGTTCATCGGGGCAATGTGGAAGGTCTGAGGGTCGATGTACGCGAAGGCAAAATTGAGGTGCGTGTAGTAGCCGAGAGGGATCTGCTCTGATGTCATTTCTTTGTTGATCTAGGTTAGTGATGATGTTCAGAGCTTAAGAGCAAAGGAAAAAAAAGCCTTGAGAGCACATACTTCCGCATGCGTGCTCCAGATTCCAGCCTTCGTAGTAACCGATGGTCCTTTCATGGGCACTCTTTCCATTGCACTCAGGCGAGAGCACCTTGGCGTTCCCACAGAAACTGGATGTGGTTCCTAATGAGAGAATAAAGAGTGTCAAGATAGTAGTCTTCCTTGAGCAGCACAATCACAAAGATAAACTTACCACAGAATCCGAACTTGCTGCAGCAGACATTGAGAGGGCAGTGTGAGGCAACCGACCATTCGCGTCCCCAGCCTGGGTCACATTCGCTCTTGCGGTCACAATCTGCACTGCATGTCTTTCCACAGAAGTCTGAGCCATAGCCGCAGTTGCCGGTGCCAGTAGTTTTGTCTCTGAGTAACTTCAGGTTAGCCAGAAACTGTTAAGCTTGGGAACCGTTGAGCTCACAGTGGACCGCAACATCCGATCTCGCACCTCTTGGTCTTCGACTAGGAGTATCCATCGTCAACACTAGCAGGGGCTCGAGGAATGAACTCCCCAGGGTTGATTGAATATGCTGCCACTGCTCTGAAGTGCCAGACAATGAGTGCAAGCAGAAATAGAATGACCTTTGGTGTAGCCATGATGGTTGGTAGTAATGTGGGCAGAGGTCAGTAAGAATAGACGAGAGGTTGTTCTATCTTGTGAGGGTTGGGGGGTAATTAAATTATACATAGTAGCCTATCTTGAAAATCAATGGTACTCACACATTCACTCAGTGTCTGGCCACATCATGAAGTAGAATCACTTCTGGCTTCTTATTACGTGATATAAAAAGCCGTCTGGTCTCTTCTGTATATTCCTTCGTCTTCTTTTCTGTTTCTTCTTCATCACTTCTATCTTCTCCTCAACCCAGGTATGGTCGCACCTTCCATCACCATCTGTGACATTCAAGATCCAAACAAGGTTAGTTATTATCTGTAGGGAGACTTATTGATCCTGACATGTTAACTCTAGGCTTCTACAAGTAACATGTTCCTCTTCTCTCTCTTCTGGGAGAGACTGCTGTTTCTGCTGTTGATATTCATTTCCCTGAGCTCTTCTGTTCACGCGTGGGCACAATACAGTCCATGGAGTAATCACAACCGACTCTGGCCCAATGGGAAGATCTCTATCTGCTTTGAGTCTGCCGCAACCGAGCGCAAATTTAAACCTCTGCTCAATGCAGCCATGGGACTGTGGTATGCTGCGGGCCTGCCCGAGAGCTTCAAGTTGCACCCAACCTCAGAGGCGATCTGCAAAAATGGGATTTACGATGTCTTGACGGTCTATAACACCCCTAGCATGTTTGTCACTAACATTGGCATGCCCCCGGAGGTGCCGAGCCCGGGAGAAAAGCTCGAACCTTACGCCATGTACCTTTCCACTCCATCAGGCTGGGATGAAGCCCTCATCATAGGATCTATTGCTCACGAACTCGGGCATGCATTCGGGCTCGTACACGAGCACCAAGATCCCGCTCTATGGAGGTTGACTGATCAAGGGCCCTGGATCTTTAAATTCCACTGTAGAAACCTGGCAGACTTTGAAGAGAAGACTAAGGGGAAAACTGAGGAAGACTCTGGGGACCTGAAGGTCTGTGTGTGAATTTTAAAACTGCCGCACAGGCTGGATTCAGTGTATTGAATTTTCTGCCCTACCCAAGGGACATCATTGGACCACGTGGGTTCTGGCCACACATCGACGACGTCGATTGGGATTTGATCATGCTATACTCGTCTACCACCGGCGGAACCCTAACGAAGGGCCCTGTTTTGACTACGTACGACGGAAAAGTCTGGAAGCCGAACAACGTGCCTTCTGCTGGAGATGTGGCTGGATTGGTAGAGATGTATAACTCGCCTTTTGCCAACAACTGGGAGCCCTTTTGGCTTGATCCAAGAAGCCCTCATTTCGAAATGTTCCAGAAATACGGCTCATGCGGCGTGACGGATTGATTCTAAGAAAGTCTTGGGAGTTTTTCAAGCTTTAGGCTGGCAGAAGGGGCAGAATTGTGGGATGCTTGGAGGTGATCTTGTTTTGATATCTGTTATATGTTGAGTAGTATACCTTGAACCAAGAAGGTCTGTGAAGTTACGCTAGGAATGTGATTTGTTGTAAACCGGACATCTTAGGAACCGCACGAAGTGAATGAAGAACTTATCTCTTAGTTAAAATTCTTTCTCTTCTTAGTTTCTTCTTTTTCAGCAATATAATCTCTCTTATTATCACTTTCTTTGTTTTTCTCTTCATCTCCCCTCTACTCTTCTCTCTACCTTTCTTCTCTACCCCAACTTCCTCCCTCCCTTGCCATCCTCTCTCTTGTTATAGTCTTTTACTTTTCCAGCTTCTAGTTGTGACTCCTTTCGTTTACTGTCATTTATCCTCGGATAAGGCGAAATCTGATCAAGATGACGTTCTCTCATCTCCTGCTGACATTTCTGCTGGCTCTTGTGGCAGGTAGTAAGGCCACTATGACCCCATCAGCCAACACCACGAGCCTCTCCATTGGATCCACCTACAGTGCCCGCGTGCCTATCACTTCAGAAATCATGCCGACTATGCCTCTTATCCCTAGCTCGATTGATACAGCCGAGGCTCCGACCAAGACACAGCCGGGCCAGCCGGATTCATGCAATCGTTGGTACCGTGTCAAGCCGGGCGACTCCTGCCAGATAATCTCGGAGCGTTCTGGTGCCACCCTTCCCCTAGATCAGCTGTAAGTCCTGCTTGCCACACATCCAGCGACAGCGCTAACAAACACAGATTGGCTTGGAATCCTGAGCTGAAAAAAGACTGCGAGCATCCTCTGGTCGACTACTGGGTCTGCGTGGGGATTCCAGGCGGCTCTGGTATGACTCTGGTCTACCCCACTGGCTCGACGAACGTTTCCATTCCTCCATACGCGTCCTGGACTCCGACCCCAACTCGAAATATTACCTTCGAGCCAGTTGTCCCTGCCCCGACACAAGCTGGTCTAGTCTCGAGCTGTCAGTCCTTCTACAAGGCTGCTCCGGTATGTACTTCACCTCTCCTTTCATCGGGATCTGGGTCTGATTCAAGCAGAATGATACGTGCGATAACATTCTACTCAAACACGGTCTCTTGAATAAGAAGCTTCTTCATCAGTGGAACCCTGCTCTTAAGGATGACTGTTCCGGTTTGAGACCAGGGTATTACTACTGCATCGCTGCCTATGACAACCTCCCACTTCCTCCACATGTTACCACTCCGACCCATCCAACGCCGCAGGGCACAGCGAAGAATTGCACCGCCTGGTACCAGGCTGACAAGGAAGATACCTGCAGCTTGATTGTGACCATGTTTGGCACATTCTCGCGGGAGCAGTTCGTGTCTTGGAATCCTAACCTCGGAAGGGAGTGTCTTAAACTTACGGTATGTTTGCCCCCACCGTCGCAATTAATCCACTCCATACCTCTTCTCTTCGACCTTTCTTGATATTTGCCTGTTCTGCCCTTCTGACATGTAGACTGACACGTTACTCCAACCTAGCCTGGATACTATTACTGTGTTGGTGATGCATCCACCCCCTCAACTCGCACTGCGAAATTTCCTGCACCCACCAATTTCCCCACCACCTATCCTCATCAACCTCGAGTAACTCGTGATTGTAACAAGTGGTGGCTAGTCGGGCCGTGAGTATACCATTTCTTTCTTGCCTTTTCTATGAAAAGAAGGTTCGTTTCTAGCATCTCAGTCTTCCGCCGACGCTAACAAACTATCGCCTATAGGACCGATACATGCCTTCTGATCACTCTGGCCAACGGAATCTCCGTCAAGGACTTCTATACCTGGAATCCCGATGTCGTGGGTCCGAACAAAATGTGCGAATACCTGCCTGCAGGGTTTGGCATGTGTGTGGGTGTCGCTGCCTCTGCACCAAGCAGTCAACCTACCCCTTCTCCATCTAGCACTCGGGTCGCCAGCAGCAGTGCTCCGCCGGCGAGTACTCCACATGTGTCTGGATCTACGCACTGTGATGGCACTGTGACTTTCATTCTCACCTCTACTCATACCCCTACTCCCGCTCCGACAACGGCCACAACCACCTCGTGTCACCGAACCGGTTCTATCACCTCCGTCCCGGTTCCAGGTTCGAGTTCTTCTACTGTTGCCACGGGCTACTGCAGTCACTCCAGCTGCGGCTCTATTACTTCTGTTACGGTTCCTAGTGCGAATCATACGACAACAGTGAGCGGCAACTGCAGTTACTCCAGCTGCGGCTCCGTGATTTCCACTCTTATTCCTTATCCCACCGTGATCATCACCACTCACTGTGCACATGGATTGGGCTCGGGTTGCAGCACTGTCACAATCACAAGCTACTGCACCGACAGTCCGAGTTCGAGAACTGACTTTATACCCATTACTACCATTCACCCCCTCATCCCGATTCCCGACCATACCACTACGGTCACCTACTGTCCTCACAACTCATCGGGCTCGAACTGCATTCCAGTTCCTTCCACCAGTTACAGCCCTCGTACTGTGACCCACACGATTACCACTCGTTGCTGAAGACAAGTTCAACTGTTTCCAATCGATGACCGACACGGGACGCATCGGGCAAACATCGGCGACCATCTCGATGAGTCGTGATCCGACGCTTTGGTGATTCTTCCGGATCTCGGCTGATGGTTGGAAAACAAGACTCAGTTCAAACCTGTTTACAATTTGGCTTTTCTTTAGTTATGTTTTGTTGATTAACCAGAATGCACAACCACTTTATTGAATTGCTTCATCTCGAATAATATTATCCGTGCCACCCAAACAACATAATTATCTGAGTAGACAGAAACTTCGATCCAATTCAGTCATAAGCTAGTATACTAGAAAATCTCTCTTCCCAAGCTCATTACCGTCCTCTCAAATTCCCTAACAAACTACCCCCGCCAACGCCCCCGCATCACTAACCCCCCACCCCACCTCTTCCACCCCGTCCATGACCACCTTCAAATGCTCCTCCCCGCGTACCTCCACCCGCAGCGCAAACGGCAGCGGATGACTGACCACCCCCGGCGCAAACTTCGCCTTCAACGGGTCATCACCCCTCGGCATGAACCGGAACACAGCCAGCGACTGCGCGATCGTCAAGAAGATGGTATTGTCAGCCAGTAACCGGCCGGGACATATGCGGCGCCCGAACCCGAACACCAGATTGTGCGGGTCCAGCTGGGGTTCAGACGAGAGGAATCGAGTCGGGTCGAACTTGCTCGGGTTGGGGTAGATGGTCGGGTCTTGGGTCATTTGCCTTTTCCCCTCCATTGTCAGTATATGGTTTCATGGTGACCGTCGGGTGGGAATGGCGCGCGAATGGGTTTGTATGGGTTAGAGTAGGAGAGGGGAGGAAAGAACATACCATATATGCGGGATGATGATCGCCCCCTTGGGGATCAGATATCCCTCGTAGATGTCATCCTCCGTGCACTGGTGGGGGATCCCCGTGGGTGCGATCGGGTGCCAGCGCAGGGCCTCCTTCAAGATCGCATTGATATATGGGAGGTTCTCGCGGTCGGCGAAGGTGGGCAGACGGGCGCGTCCCACTACGCGCTCGAGTTCCTCGTAGGCCTTGTCCTGGACCTCTGGGTGGAGGGCCATTGCGAGAAAGAATGTGGAGAGGACGGAGACGGTCTATTTGATTTGGATCAGTTCACGTTGTTCGTCAGGGTGACTTGACTGATCCCTAGAGAGGGATGGTGTGACTAACCGTATCAGCACCCCCAGTATAAAGTGACCCCGCAGTCCATTTGATAATATGCTCTTCCTCCGGCGTCAGGGTATCCAGATCGCGTCCCTCAAGCAGACTCGACACATACGAGGGGGTGAACTTCTCGCGCCGCATCTGCTGGCGCACGAACTTATAGGGCTTCTCGACGGTGGTGAGGAGGATGCGGTTCCACGCGAGTCCCGTGCGCTTGAAGCCGGCGCCAGGGAACCATGCGGGGAGGTGTTTCACTGCGTTTAGAATTCATCAGTCGACGAACGTATCTAATACACACACATAGGAAGACATACAGAGTGGTATTGTATCGACCAGCCAGCGACCCGGGCTTCCTGCGATAGAGAACTGGTCCATTGCCTCGTTGACCAGGTCGACGAGGGGATCGCGTCCATGCGGTTCGATCGTGTACCCGTACGCGATCTCTAGAATCACCGCCCCGGCCTCGCTGACAACGCCACGATCAGTATAAGATGCACGGAGAGGAATAATACACAGAAGTACCTACGTCCGGATATGCTGGACCAAGTCCTCCGGACGATCAAGCACGCGCATCAGGAACCGCCGCACCTCCACCTCCTGCAGCGAATTGAATCGTGCCGTCGTCTTCTTCGTCCCCAACACGCGATGCATCATTTTCCGGTAGGCGCGGAATTGATCGCTGTAGGTCTTCATCGCCAGGGAGCCATTCCAGCCAACACTATAGTAGTTAGCAACCGTAGTGGACTGCGTTAGCTCTTGTGATTCGTGATCGAAAGACTCAAATTCAAGGCCAACACGCACATCTCTCCCGCAAAGGTAAGTCGGGGCCGCGACGAATAGATGTTCGAGCGCTTCTCGAGCAGATCGAACGCCATGCGAGCATCATTGATAATCACCATGGTTTGTCCCAGAATGGTCAGGGAGCTGATCGGACCTGTGGAGAGGGGTGCATTAGGTCGAGGATTCTTGAATTATTCTAGTGGGAGATATGCCTCAAAGGGAATAGTGAAGAGGCTATTTCGAGCATAACTCAAATTCTATTACTGATCGATTGCAAGGTAAAAAGCAAAAAGGGGTGAGCAGAAGCAACCATAGTGGGGGTTAGTAGAAAAAAGCAATACCGTAGCGCTCCTTGAACTGCAGCCAGTGCCTCCATTCCTGCACTCCTGGCAGCGGCAAGTCGGCCAGATTGCCAATGATGGGCTTGCCTTTCGGCCCCGGTGGCAGAGGCGCGGATGATCGCGCTCGGGACAAAAGTCGAGACAGCAAGAAATAAAGTAAACTCAGCCCGATGAGGCCCTGAATTAAGGTCGTTGTCGTCATGGTGGGACAACGATGAAACGCGAGGTGAGGGCGTACACTTCTGAAGGAGTGAACAGATCAAGCGCAAGAAGCAGAAACTACCGGGGGTGGCACTCTCTTATTAAATTAAATCTGACTTGTCTACGGCAGACGAGAGCACGGACATCTCTTTACAGGAGCCTTGACGTCGAAGGGAATATCAGTGTGCGAGCAGGAATGCTCAAAAATATGGATTCGGATTAGTCGGATGCAGGTGGAGGTGTTTCTGTCATGCCTATATTACTTACTGATATCGGGTTGGTCACTGAGGTTATGCAGGGTAGTACAAGGAGGAATTGTACTGTACATATAGAACTGATCTATCTATCTGCGTGTTCTTCTTTCCTAGCCCCCTTCATTCTTGAACACCTGGGATGTGCAGTACCTAACAAAAAAATTTCAAGGCCGTGAACAACAAAGTAGAGTCCGCCTGCGCAGTTAAGGTAACAACCTCGGCCGACAGATAAGTCCAGATGAGCCCCAACGGTTGACATTTTCGCCAGCCAGTGTGGCCGTTACGACAAGAGGGGTCTGCAGAAGTCTATTTGACAGATATGGAGACGCAAAGGAAACGCCTTCACTGAGTGGCGAACGGGGATGGACTAATCACTTAAGTTGGTTTAGTTTTGTCCACCGACGCGGGGGGGTGAAAAAGTACCCCATCGCCCCATCCAATAACGCATCCTGTTTCAGGAGCCTGAGAGACGCTCGGACACACGCCAGTAGACAGGTGGATCCTGTCAAAGCTGCCAGAAAACAGGAATGTTGCGACCGTGGAAGAAATCGCAGAATTCTTCAAAGGTGTATTATGGCCTGGCTGGGCATGCCCTAATCGCGGAAAACCGGTGATATGCAATCAAGCAACAGCAGAATTAATTCGGAAGATACTCCGTGATCAACTGCCACGATATTTATTGCGATCAAAATTTGGTCAAATTCAAACAGTGGCTACGACATGTGTAAATGCTCCGACCACGCATACGGAGAACTTGCCTATGTCACCTCCTCCTCCTCCTCCTCCTCCTCCCCCCACTGGGCCATTCCAGGCCAGGATCCCTGTCCGCGCTGCCCTATCAATCCACTGCTTTGCATTGGAGATCGACCGACCGTTGCGCACTGTCCATGATGAGTAGAGTCCTGTATCATGGTCCCTGCTGGATCCTTGCAACCATCGATCGGCCCCTGTTGTACTTCGCACGCCGTGAGTATCAACAACCTCGATGCATCAACAAGCGTGCTTGGGTCGACAGGAGCAAGAATGGATCAATAAAATCGGACAGCCTTCCCTTTCTCTCGACCTTAAATTTTCAGGCTGGCTGAAATCTCGATGTTACTTATAGAATTGGAAAGTCCAACAAAGCTCATGCAGTGCAGCTGTCAACCGAGTCGATTCTCAATTCGCCCAGGATGAACTCAACCCTGCTCCCGGAGTTCCTCAGTGACCTGCCAGCATGTGCGGTATGCTTCCCTCGAAACGTTCTTGGAAGATCATCAATCCCTAACTGCCCAGGCTCAATGCTTCGAAACTGCGATGAATGCCAGCTCGTGCGCAACGACAGATCGATGGTGCATTTGTACCGGGCAGAGCATCTTGGAAACTGCACTGGGGTGCTACAGTTTGTCTTGCACTCCAAAGCAAAGCCTATGTAAGTAGTCAACCTCTTTCGCAGTCGGAGTCGCCTAACATTCTAGTCTCGACGAACTACACTCGTGCCGCCTGTGGGATCCATGAAGAGAGTAAGGCCAGCTTGACGCCTGCACTGGCCGGCTCACTGGGCATGCTGGCATTAATCATGACCGGCTTGCGCATGGCTCAACGAACCATGATGAAGCGGTCGTTTGGCTGGGACGATGGGCTAATAGTGATGGCAATGGTATAGACTGGACTACAAAGATCCGGAGAATGATATAAGCTGACTCCATTCAGGCCTGTGCTGCGATACTGAACATCATGGCTTTCCCCAGTAGGTGCGCTCGCCTCCTGAAACAAGCAATTACTAACAAGCCAGTGCAAAAACACGGCCTCGGGACCAACATCTGGACAATCCCATTCGAAGACATCACTACCCAGCTCAAAGTCCGTTACGCTTCCACTCCTTTGAGGACTCAGCCTCTTCTAACCTGAGCCCAGTTACTTCTCATCGCCGAGATCTTTTACATGCCCGCCGAAGCCTTGACCCAGTTATCCTTCCTAGCCTTCTACCTCCGCATCTTCCCTCCCGGCAATTTCCGATACATTGTCTACACCCTCGCTGGCATCTCAGTCTGCTTCGGAATCTCCAACACCTTGATCATGATCTTCCAATGCCTGCCGGTCTCCTACTTCTGGAACAGCTGGTCGGGGGAGGCAACAGGCCACTGCATTGACATCAACACCTACTCGTGGTATCGCGCCGCCATGCAGATCGCGATGGACCTGTCCATCATCGCACTACCCATCTACCCTCTGTCAAAACTCGCGTTGAGCCGTCGAAAGAAGACACTCGTCTTGCTGATGTTCTGCACGGGATTCTTGTAAGTCACTCCCCCCTCTTCCACCATCGACCCCAAACACACAAAGGCCCGCTAACAGCCACAAGGATCACCGTCGTCAGCTGCCTCCGCCTCCAATCCCTCATCCACTTCTCCAAATCCGCCAATATCAGCAGTAAGCCTCACCTCCCACGGATCATTCTTCAAGTAGGCACCCACTGATCATAAAAAAAAAAAGTGGACAACAACCCGGCCATTTACTGGAGCATGGTAGAATGCGACGTCGCGATCGTGTGCGCCTGCATGCCCTGTCTGCCTGCACTACTGAAGCCCCTCCTCCCCGCGTGCTTTGGGTCCCGGTATTATGCCAGTTCGGATAACGAGCGAACCCCGCCGGTCAAGCTGGAGCGGATCCGCCGGAAGGATGAGTTTAGTGTTCTGTCGACGGCGGTGTCGGAGGACGCCTTGATGGCGAGTCGGGGGTGATTTGGGGTTGGTGTGTGTGTGCGGCGGAGGCAGTAATCTTGGTTATCTAGGTTCCGACTTATGATTTGAGGAATGAGAATAGCATGTGTGGCGTGGCGGACTTTCCAGGCGGCATCGTCATCATCGTGAATTGTTATAGGCAACGTCTTTCTGGTGCTTGAGAAATCAGCCACACCCCTCTTAGCAATCCCCCACCGCTCAAATATCGCCGCAGATCAACATATTGCCAACAATCCCTCCCTCCGGAGCTCGCAAGCCTCCCCGTCTAGGGACCATTCGAGATGTTTCAGTATGCCTTCAACCTGCTAACTAACTCGCAAGCGCGCGCCTCCAACGGCCGCGTAGTACCCACCGGTACCCATCATTGTGGCGTAATACCAACAGTATTCCTCTTCATTGGGGATGCTCGTTGCAGATGAGATCTTGTCTCTTCTGGAGCCAGTTTCACTTGCTTAGTCTGGATGTCCTGGTTTTGCTGTGGAGGTCTGGTCAAGAACTATCAATTCTTCTGAAAGGGGGTAAGACTTCACATAGCATGGTCTTGATTTGGCAAATGTGAGAGGGTGCGTGTTTTGTCCTGACTGGAATAGGGTATTGTCGGCGGTGCAATGGGTTACATACCAGGGCATCAGGCGTTAAAAGCTTGACTCAGAAAGCATGGCCATCTTGATGGTGTCGAAGTCAACACACCCCGAGGAGCTTGACACGTTCGTCCACCAGGAAATAGTTTAGTGCACCCAAATATCTGGAATCATTGTACTTCGCCTAGCGAGTTCACCCCTAGAGCTCTATCGTCATGAGTAACGGGCAGAAATTGCCAGTGAGGGTGCAATGACCCAGCTTATTCGCTCGCAATTGGTGAAACCCGTCAGTCACGTTGGCACGTATGGTATCAGGTGTGACTCTCATCGGGTGGAAGACACAAAGCTTGGCCGCGGCGATCAACGAGCCGGTGGCGTAGCGGCTGCATGGTCGAAACGTACCCTAGAAGAGAAACGCGCGTCACTCAAGTCCAGCCACATTTTACTTGAATTCCGAGGTGAGGGTCAAAGCACCCACGAAGAGTGTCCCCGCGTCCCTGTAGAGATCCGCCATATCAAATGTCGTGAGCCTGCTTCTGACGTACCGCAAGAATGGCCTGTATTATGTCAGACGTGGACGCCGCTCCTCAAGCAGGGCACGAGAGCTGCCATATGCCTGGGATTGTGTACACACCCTAGCCCCCGGTGGGTAAATTGTGGACCAGAGTATCAGTCACAATGCTGACATGGGCCGCTGCTGTCTCAGTCATTGAAAGGGTTATGACTGGGATTGGTCTCAACAATGGTCGGTTGACTTGGAGTTGGATTTTTGCTACGGTGTGAGTACCTCGTCTCTCAAGCCGTCACTGATGATCACCGGCTGACCACAGCAATTCCTTATCTTCAAATCCGATGTTCCACAAACAACTTCCTTATCGCGAGAAGAATGGTGTGCGGGGTAAAACAGCGCTAACCGGATCATAGATTAGACGCGGAATAGCAGCCAGCCTCTTCACAAAGCCGCACAGTACCCACTGCCAAAGTGTTTACTCTCGCTGGCTAGACCTCCATGGCCTCAACAGAATACAGTGGATATGTGGAGGGGTGTTTGCGCCTGAGGCCAATAAGGAACACAATCGCCAACTATAACTGCACTATATCCCTTTTTGGGTGAAGGCCGTTGCATGCTTTTGTCTTATACCGGCAAGGCAAGTTCACGTGCAACCATAGTTCCATCCAACTGCATTATTTGTTCAGGAGGTACTACTCCAAAAAGACCAGAAGGTCCATATATGCATATCTGAAGATCTTCTTTCAACAAATGGGGCTGTGGTTTAGTGGTATAATATTCCCTTAGCATGGGAGAGGTCCGGGGTTCGATTCCCCGCAGCTCCATGTTTTTGCTTTTTGCATGTTTAGGCAATAGCCAGCATCCCCTTCATCTTACAGGATAGAGTTGTTGCTGCCAGGGTACAGCAAAGCTTTCGCTCAACATGGAGCTTTTAAATTTGCTACCATAGGGAAGTAGGCGGGCAATTGTGGTAATTCACAGAGGCAATAATGCATGTGCTCAGAAGGTTTACCAGTGCACATCTCTCTATACACCCGCTGGTTAATGAGAACCAACTGAACATCCTAACAGGCGCGCTCTACCACAATGCTTGAAATATATATCTAGCTACGACTGGGGAAGACCTCTGGGCTTCTTCACCCTACTCTGGCATTACTTACGGATATTGCCTTTGAATTCTAGCATTACCCATCTGGCAGATTGCGCGGCGATATATATCTGTGGTGTTGGTATCTTGTTTTTCTATCGAAAGTGACGAGCCTATAGAATCTCGTTGCCCGACAAATCGGTAGATTTGATTCACTACACAATAGAAATCACCAGAAAAAACATAAAACGCCGATACTGTACGTCACTTCAGGCATAGTGTCAGGTACAGGTGCTCTCTGGTGCTCTCTGCCCCTGGCGATGAAAGGGGGCTGGATGCCGATCGATTTGTCATCCCTCCCGTGGCAAGATTTATCATCGCCACCGACGAGAAAATTCTTTCCAGAGTTGTTCTCGAATAAACTTTATCCTGAACCGGATCATGGTTCATCGGAGAGAGCGACGATCAAGCGGAAGTAAAACAAAAAAAAAAAAAAAAAAAAAGCATATGCAGTGACCTACTCCGTAGACAGCAAAATATTATAAAGAGAAGAATGAAGAGGGCAAAAAAGGGCACAGAACCAAAAAGATGACTGGTCAGGGACTCGAACCCAGGACCTTATCCGTGTGAAGGATACGTGATAACCAACTACACCAACCGGCCATTTCTTGGAGAAATGCTACGGTGGTATGATTCTTGACAGCTGCCCTGATTAGTTCAAGTGCACCACACCACATCGAAATAGGCTCAAGCAAGCTGGATTAGAGTGTCGATCATCTAGTCAATCAGGCACAAATTTGAACCGGCCACGGTGGGAATCCCAACCAAGCACACTTTACAACTCATTCCTTGCCACCACAACCACAATCACTAGCCACCAGACCACAACTCAGGTCGAGAACACAATCTTGAATGGCTAGACTTCCCTCACATTTGAAAGCTCTACGTTTAATGTGCCCATTCAACCATGGGCGTCATCCGCGCCATGTCGTCATCCACCCCAATCCAGTACCCAAGCTTGGCTGGGTTGGGTTGGGTTGAGGGCCGGTTTTGGCATCGGAAAAACCCGGACTGCCTACTAGAGTCTACGGAATTATGATGATGGCGCCCTCGTGACCACATTGTGTAAGGAGTTCAGCATAAGATCGTGAGGCAATGCAGTCGGGGAAGTGCGCGGGGTCCGCTTTTCTTTCCTGGATCCCTACGTGTCAGGGTCGAATCCGTCGAGATTTCTGGCAACAAGTTGTCCAAGTGGAAACGCAAGCAGCCAATCATCGAGCTGGCATGTCCAGGCCAGCGCCGCCAGCCCGACAGGAGATCTCTCGGACCGGTCAGATGGCCTTGTGTTCGGCGTCAGTGGCTGCCCTGCCTGTTCTGGCCCGAGGGCAAGCAGGTCAGCCGAGTTTCTCTGGGCTGGGATGGTGGATCCCCACAATGCATCATGGGGGTTTCAGTTGCACGGGCTTCGAGTTCACTGCTTCATTCTTATCGATAACGTAGAGAAGAAGTCGAGAAGAAGATTATCAGTCGGGTTTTGCGGGTAGGGTTGACATTATTTAACTTGGTTTGGGAGACTGAAGAGATGATATTCAGATCAGAAACAACGATACTTTTTGCTCATCGTGTGAGGAGACAAGACTGATAAATCACCATCCCTACAACGGACCGACCGACAACCTTCCGAGTTCAGCGACGGTGAGGATTTCGCCGAAGTGCAACCGAAACTCTGTATGGCTTATGGCCTTTTTTTTTTTTTTTTTGGCCCCCCAAAGGACGTGGGGGACCGAGTCGGCCCGATGGAGAAAGAGCCAGTTGGAGGCAAGTCGGGATGCCGAGGTGAAGTCATCCTCGGTCGACTTCCGAACTACTTTCTTCCTGCCTTTTCCAACACCACAAGGAGGCAGGAAAGAGTATAGAGAATGCTGTTGTGAGTGACAGGAGGTAACTGAGCAAGTGCTCTTATCCTTCAGCATCATAAAAAGACTCCCAGTGACTGTGGGCTTCCCTCATCGTCTATCACCCATCCCAATTGCGAATATCTATCTGCACATCGGACCAGTTTCCCCCAAGTTTCTCAGTTGGATCGACCGCAAACTCTGGTGACCCACTACTTTCCAACGCCATCCCGGATCCATCTCGTGGAGCATTCCTGGCCAGGTACTGTACTCTGTAGCCTGCACTACTCCTACAGTCAATGAGGCGGCGAATGCCTCTCCCATGCCCACATCGAGAGTCTCCCAGTCCACCCCGACTTTATGACGCACCCCGGAAGAAGATGGACTGAAGCCCTGACGCGGGTGGGCCGACACGAAAAAAATAAAACTGGAGAAGCCGGATGAGACGGGTTCCTTTCCCCAATGTGTTGATTGTCCTTTTATACCTCCCTCTTCCTTGCTGTGTCCTGGCTGTTTCTTCCACTCGACCTCACATCTCTTCTTCTTACTCCTCCCTCTTCCTGTCCTCCTCTTCATCCATCCATCCTATCTCACAATGGACAAGATGGACAAGTCCCAGCCTGGCCTGGCCTCTCATACGGAGAACGCCTCCGCCGGCTCCTCCAGCCACATCGACTCCACCTGCAAAGGACGCATTGCCGGTGGAAAGTACCTAGAGGGCCTCGATGACAGCTCTGCCGCTGCTCATGCGGACGGCCCCCTCCAGACCGTCGACTTCGACATGCCGTTAACCCAGACCGAACGCATCGTCCAGGACGGCAACCAGTACATCGTCCTCGACTTCGTGCCCGGAGACAAGGAGAACCCGTTCAACTGGGATGGCAAATACAAGGCTTTCATCTCCGCCCTGCTCTGTCTGATGACTCTGTTCATCGGTCTCGCCACGACGGCTTACAGCTCCGGATTGGGTGATATGGCTTCGGATCTGGGTGTGACCGAGGAGATCGCCGAACTGGGTCTCTTCCTCTTCAACTTCGTCTGCGCCCTCGCTCCCCTCTTCCTGGCCCCCTTCTGTGAGCTGGCGGGTCGCCGGGTCGTCTATGTCGGAGCCTACTTCTGCTTCGTCATCATGTTCATCGGTCTCGCCCTGGGTAAGAACATCGGCACCATCCTCGTCTGCCGTGCCCTGCTCGGTCTCTTCGGTTGCGTCGGTACCATCCTGGTCGGTGGTACCTTCGGTGATATGTACTACCCTCAGGACCGCGCCATTCCCGTCGCCACCTTCTCGTGGATTGCCATCTTCGGTACCGTGGCCGCCCCGATCTACGCCGGCTTCATCGACCAAGCCCTCCACTGGCGCTGGGTGGAAGGTATCCAGGGTCTGGCCAACATCCCGCTCGCCCTGGTCATCCTGTTCTTCCTCCCCGAGACCCGTGGTAGCGTTGCCCTCGGCAAGCGGGCCAAGCTGCTCCGCAAGAACACCGGCGACGACCGCTACGTGACCGAGAATGACCTCGAGGCCCCCTCGCTGAAGCACATGCTGCACAACTCCTCGGTCAAGGCGATCAAGATGCTCATTACCGAGCCCGTGGTGTTTGCCTTCGGTCTCTGGATCGCCTTCGCCTGGTTCCTGACCTTCCTGTTCCTGTCGGTCATCCCCATCACCTTCCAGGAGAAGAAGGGCTGGAACGAGGGCATGTCCGGCCTGCCCTACATCGGCCTCTGCATTGGCTGCACCATCGGCTTCGGTCTCAACTTCTTCCAAATCCGCAAGTACAACGCCCTCTTCCAGGCCGGCCAGGCCCGCCCGGAGTCCCGTCTGTATGGCGCCCTCTTCGGTGCCCTCTGGCTCCCAATCGGCCTCTTCATCTACTCCTTCACCCAATACGCCGACCTGCCTTGGATCGCCCCCGTCATCGCCCTGGTACTGATCTGCATCGGTATCTTCTTCATCTTCGAAAGCTGCTACAGCTACACCTCCGACTGCTACGGCGAGAGCTCCTCCTCCGCCATCGCCGGCCAGGGTTTCATGCGGAACACGCTGGGTGCCGTCTCGCCCCTGTTCGCCTCGCAGTTCTTCCACAACGTGGGCAGCCAGTACGCCGGATTGATTCTGGCTCTGATCGCCACCGCCCTGACCCTCATCCCCTACGTGCTGTTCATGTACGGCCCCAAGCTGCGGGCCAAGTCCAAGCTGGCCAGTCTGGTCAGCCACGCTGGGGAGGACAACGAGAAGGTCTAATGATGATGTGAAACGATAAAAAAAGAAAAACAAAGTGGATCCTGCCGGACAGGCCAGGTCAAAGTCAAATCTGTCATGTTAGCATTGCATTTGCATATTTGAAAGTACGGTACATAAGTGTCATGTCGGGGGTTATTTAGCATTGCAGCCCCAAATGTTCTGCACATACATATTACAATCATGATGAAATCAAAATACCATAACACCAAATCTCATTCATTGCTTTCTTCAGTAAACCATAACAGCTAAGTAGGAAAAGTTTCCAATCTTGAGAGTAAGAAGGGGGTGGGGGTATCACGTATGTCCGTCCTGTTTTTGAGGATCTCTCGCCGTTATTTACTCTGCATGACCAGCACATCGCCGACGATGCGGTTCTCCTTCTTCACCAAGGCCTGGCCCAGGACGCCCAGGACGCGCGCGGCCTCGGCGCCGACTTCCTCGTGAGCAGCACCACCATCGGCGAGTAGCTCATCCAGAGCCGAATGCCGTCGGCCCACAACGACCAGGTTCCCAGCCTTGTGATGCGAGCGGACCATCTCGTCCTTGACCAGCTCGACCATTGTCGCGACGGCCTCTGCCTCCGTCTTGACCGCGGTCTTCTTGAACACCACGCGATCCAGCACCTCCTCGTCCAAGGAATCCTTCATCACCGACAAGAAAGTGGCATCCGACTCGATCAGCTCCTCCGGCACGACCCCACTCCCACTCGCACTAACACCAACGCTACTGGCCCCCGGAAGATCCAAATGCACGACCGACACAGTCACCAAATCACAGCTCGCAACCTGACACACAAACCTGACCGCGAGACGATCGTCCCTGCCCCCGACAAACGGCACGACAATATGATGCGCCTTGGCGGCCCCGCCGCCGCCGCGGGCCTTCCACACCGACGAGCTGCGCTGCACACTCATCGCCCCCAACGACGGGCGATGCCTCACCCCACTGGCCCCGACCCCACTGGCCCCCGCAGCGCCCAGCGCATGCTGGGGCGCATACAGATTACGCTCCACCAAGACACCCACATTCGCACTGGCCGCCGCCTGGGACCCATCCAAGACACTCCCGACAAAGGCCGCGTAGGGCTGGCCGTCCAGGAAGCGGACGCCTTCCTCGACGGGGGAATGCAGGTGGTACTGCTCGCCCATGGCGCCGGTCTCGCTCCAGGGCAGCAGGACGAGATCGGCGGCCTCCTCGCGCGCCATGCCGACCACCGTGTCGGCGAATGAGTGCTCCGGCACGACCGAGACGCCCGCCACGATCGACAGGTCGTGCCACTGCCCGAACGCCCGGAAGGTGTTGACCACCGGGTCCGAGAGCGTGTACTGCTCGATCTCCGAGACCTTCATCACGCTCGAGTCGCGGTCCGTCAGCTCCAGAAGGCGCACGCCGTGCACCTGCAGGCTCTGCGGGGTCGGGGTGTCGAGTTCGGTGATTTCCGTTTCAGCGGGGGCGGATTCGTCCGCGTGCTTGGTGTCGGGGTCGGTCGGGGTGCGTTTGTCCGGGTGGATGCGCAGGTGGTGGTGGTGGTGGTTGTTGGTGTTGTTGTGGGGGTGGGTGTTCGGGGCGAGGAGGCCGGCGAGTGTGCACAGGCCCGAGAGGCCGTCGAGACGCAGGTACACCAGCAGATTGCGGACGGGTCGGTGGTGGCCCAGCGTTTCGTGGTGGTCGCCGTGCTGCGCCGACTTGGCCGCCGTGATGCTGTCCATGCGGCTGTCGGGCGGCAACGGTTTGCCCGTCGCCCAGTCGATCTCGCCGCGGCGCCACCGGTCGACCTTGATCTGGTACCATTTCGGGTACAGGGCGACGGTCAAGGGGGTGGTCGCGAAGGTGGTGACGAGGGCCATGACGACGAACATCGTGAAGGTGCGCGTGCTGAGGATTTTGGCTTGGAGGCCGATGTTCTATGCATGTCAGTTTCTTCTCCGTAAGGAGGACTCGGGGGTTGGGGAATACGGAGAAAGGGGAGAAAGGGAACCTACCAGAACAATCAACTCCACCAACCCCTTACAACTCATCAGCACGCCGATCGAGAAACTCTCCCGCCAGAGCAGTCCATTCAACCGGGACGCCAGCGCCCCGCCGGTGACCTTGGCGATGAACGCGATCGCGATGATGGCGATCACGTACCCCCAGACGGTGCCGTTGTCCAACAGACCCAGATTGGTCTGCAGCCCGCTGAGCGTGAAGTACAGCGGCAGGAACAGCGCCGCGACCAGATCCTCGATCTTCTCGGTCAGCTTGATGGCGAACCCACCCTCGTGCGGACACAGCAAGCCGATCAGGAACCCGCCGAAGATGGCGTGGACGCCGATCACCTGAGTGAAGAAGGCGGAGGCCAGGGCGATCAGCAGGGTGATGGCCACGACAGACTGACTGGGCCCCTTTTGCAGACTGCCGGTGTGGGCGAGGAAGCGCAGGAACAGGGGCCGGAAGATGAAGATCAGGAACAGCACGTAGCCCACGCAGACCAGCAGCACCCAGAGCGCGGTGAGCCCGGAGCCCGCGTTCACCAACGCCACGCACAGCGCCAGCAGGATCCAGCCCACGACGTCGTTGCCCACGCCCGCCGAGAGCACGATCACGCCCACGTTGGTGCCGAGCAGTTTCAACTCGGTGAGGATGCGGCACAGCACGGGGAAGGCGGTGATGGCCATCGCGATGCCGATGAACAGCAAATACGTGCCGAAGTTGATGTCCACCGTGTCGGGCTCGTCGCGGAAGGCGTTATACAGCCCGTAGGCGACGGCGCAGCCCAGGCCGAAGGGGAGGACCATCCCCGCGGCGGAGACGCTGATCGCCACGCGCCAGTTGCTGATCAGGAAGCGAAGGTTGGTCTCCAGGCCGACGAGAAACAGGAACAGAATCAGACCGAGGTTGGCGACCAGGTTCAGCCCCGGGATCGAGGCCTTGGGGAAGATGGCGTCGGTGAAGCCGGGGATGCGTCCCATCACTGACGGGCCTAGCACCACGCCTGCGATCACCTCGGCGATGACGCGCGGCTGCCGGATTTTCGACAGCGGCCAGTGGAGCAACCGGCACAGCACGATGATGATGCTCGCTTGGATGATGAACAGGATGATTGGGTTCGACGAGTCGTACACCGTCGGATTGCTGCCCTCCAGGATTCCCGCCTGGGATTTGACCTGGGTGGTGGTG
Organism: Aspergillus floridensis; assembly: GCA_012184565.1. NCBI lineage: Eukaryota > Fungi > Ascomycota > Eurotiomycetes > Eurotiales > Aspergillaceae > Aspergillus > Aspergillus floridensis. Next base: position 248,473 of record WOUI01000001.1, read on the forward strand.
GTGGTGGTGGAGTTGCTCGACATGATGGCCGGGGCAGAGAGAGGTCACGGCCTCTAGCGGGGGTGAGTGGTGAGCAGTTTGACACGGGAGTTTGAGGGGTGTGGACAAAGAAAAAAAAAAAAAATCTCTGTGATTCGGATCAGAAGGGAGGATAGGAGAGTGGAAGAAGAGAAAAAGGAAATCTAAATGTGTGTGTGTGTGTGCAAGACAGAGAGAGGAAGAGAGAGATAAGAATTGAAAACGAGGTTGTGGGGGAACGAGAGCCCACGTGGGTGATGGGAGGCGGTCGGAGATGCAGCAGCAGCAGCAGCAACAGCACGAACAGGCAGCTGCCTGCGTGGTGATTGGTGTCGATGAGTGGTGATAATGTGATATTTCACTTGTCCTCTTTTAGTCTTTGTTCTTTGTTGGCGGGGATGGAAGGAAAAAAAAAGACTCCACCGCTTCGGAAATCTACAGCGATCTGGGCCCCAGTGCGGTTCCGGGGTTCGCCTCCACCCCAGACATTCTCCCCAGCCACTCCCCCACCAGACCACAAACCAAAACCAAATCTCTTGTTCGGTCATCCGTCAACTGATCCCCCCCCGTTCTCGTATTCACACTTTACTTTATCTCTCCCTTCAACGCTGGTTGGGGGCCACCAGGATCCACAGGAGCTGTGATCTGAGCTATGATCTCGCAGCCAAGGGCTAGAGCTGTCACCTGATGCAAGGGAGGAACGATCAGCTGGAATGGAGTCCGCACTCGGCATCGATAACGCCATGCAAACATCTACTGTACATCGCACGACAGGTCTGAGAGTAATCTTAGTTAGTTTCCTGCGAGGAGCGATCAGCTAACCCCGGACACAGCTGTCAGTCTCACAAGCTGACACTGCCCGGTCGGACCCAGACTTCAGCTTCGAACCCCGAGTGGTCGGCCCCTCAGCCTCAGGCAGTAACCCTGGGCCTTATTGATGCACGTCTTGAACAATCAATAATTTGGAGAAGCAAAACATGGTTGAGAGGTGGCTTGTATGTTGACCCTGTCGTGGTCTGTGTAGTGCTCCATCTGAGAGGCTCGGGTTTGACCTTATGATCGGCACGGCGAGTAGGTGCAGCCCACATTTAGAGATGACAGTAATATATGATAATGTTGGTTCAATTACCACAACAACAGGTGCTGTGGTCTAGTGGTATGACGTCACGTTGTGGCCGTGCCAGCCCCGGTTCGATTCCGGGCAGCGCCACTTTCTTTTTTCGCTTGTGTTTTTGCCCTCCCTTCTTTCGATCGCACCTTACGATCAGTCTCCCCTTCTCCCCCCCCCTCTCTCTCTCTTTCTTTTTTGGGAGGGGAGGGGGGGGGGGTTACCAGAATCAGTACAGGACCATTCGCGTCAGTCTCAATTCTAGCATCTGATTACCTTGGGACGAAAAAGTAGACAGATTCGTCTGTGGGTGGGCGATTTTGCCCATTCCCAGAGCGAATATATCTTGCGCGCAAGCTCTATTACAACCCCACCCTTCACACTTCACTCATCTTTCGACAGCAACACCAATTTGACCCTGACCACGATCCGCGCAAGATACCCTAGAAAGCAAAATACAATTGCCAATGCCCCTATATCGAGACCCTCAATGTCCAATAACAGCTTCCGAAAACGTGACGGAATTACATTTGCTGTTCCGTTTGAGTGGCAGACGCGACCGGTGAGATTGGAACGACAAAGCCCAGCAACAGTCCCGAGTACGCAACATATCTTGAGGGACGTCATGCTCTAAACATCAGCGGAAAGGCAAAACTGTCGAATGTGCTCGCAAGGGCGACCGGTGACATGCCGGGGCTGAGCCCACCCAAGCCCCTGATAGCACACACACCGAAGAAACAATTAATTGCGTACGAGGAATAAAACCATCAAAAAGCAATTTTTTCCCCTTCAAATTTCCCATAAGGTTTATAGACCAATGATCTTAGCTTGCTCAAAAACACATGTCAATCTCGCTATGGTACAAAAAAGGTGAGCAGCTCGTGATTTCGTTCAATTACATTCTCAACCATCCAATCATCTCGGACGCGCATATCTACTTTCTCACGTAGATAGCCATCTGCCCGAACGCCTCATGGTCCGGAAAGTCGAACATCTCATACGAGTCCCCGATCGCCTTGAGCACGCGATTAGTGACAGGGTCGTAGATCCTAGTCTAGTCAGCACGCTTACCCTTTGCTCAGCAACCAATCCCCAGAAACAAACTCACGAGTTGATACGTGTGATATCGTCAATGATCATGATAGCAGGACGCGCGATATCCAGCACGATCTCCTTAACCGGCACGTCCGAGTTGCAGGTGAAGACGATCGAGGAATCCTCCACATCCAGGAAGCCCTGCGGATCCTCGACGACGTTCATCTTCAGCAGGTTCAGCAGGCGCTTGTTCTGGGCGTCGTAGATCGGGTCCTGCAGCGAGCAAGCCAAGGGCTCGTCCGACTCGCCCTTCCCGTCCCTGCGGAAGAGTCGGATGATCATCCAGACGAGCGCGTGCTGCGTCGCCGACGGGCTGTCTCCAAACATCAGCCCGCACGCGAAGCCCACGAAGTTGGCGATCGTGTGTTTCTCGCGCGCCACCACCAGCACCTCGCGAATGGTCGCCCAGGCGGCACTGGGCTCCCACGCGAAGACCGCGCTGCGCAGGAGTCGACTGGGTTCCTCGACGGGCCGCGGGGGCAGAACGAAGATCTCGTCGGTCGCCGGGTCGATCCATTGCTGGACGTGCATGGGGACGATCCGGCAGTACGAGGCGGCGTCCAGGTACTTTTTCTCGGCGGCGTGCCCGACGAAGACGCCCCAGGAGTGATACACGAGGGCAACGGGGCCGCTGTGGGGATGATGTGGTTAGTTACGTTCTGCTCGGTGTTTCGGCTCGAGGAAAACAGCAATAGAAGGAAAGAAAGGATCATGCTTACTTGACGAATCGATGTCCCACATGTTCATTGACCTGCCCAGTGGCTGGCTCGAATTCCACGGGGGTGCCGTCTATCCCAATGGCCACGTACTTCTCGCCTTCCTCGAGGGGACGTAGAAGCTGGGCCTGCAGCTCCTGCAAGGCTTTCTTCGTGAAGAACGGCTCACCCTCGGCCTCGTGCCGCAAGATGTTCATGGTGACCTCGTGCGGGCTCGAGCAAGCAGGATTGTACAAGGGGGGTCCGGTCCAATGTGACTTCATCGAATCATGGACCACGGCCCTGGGGAGACGGGTTGCGGTGGGTAGTAGATGGACGGGGCCCAGGGCATTCGCGTCCAAAAGTTGACGCATCATCATGAAGGTTTTCTTCTGTTTTGATGATTTTCGTGGTGTATGGCTGATGATATGATGGAGTCTTGGGCGGAGGTTCGTGATGAGAGAGATGTAGTGAGAAGAAATGATGGAAAGCTTTATAGAAGCGAGGAAGATGAAGAAATTATCCATTGCAAGCTGCTCTGTTGTATATTCACTGTTGTTAACATGATACTATCAAGATATTGAATGCCTGAGGCATGACATTAAGAACACTAGGGTGTATAGGGTCTAGCGTGCTAGCAGGGTCATTTCGGCTTTGGATTGTTCCGGCTCCGCCTGTTTGTTCACAGGCAGCCAGGAATGCAGCCTGTGAATGGGTGAGGTGTAGCATGCTCGCACAATAAACCATAGCGAACTTTCTGTCATACAAGAGCGTACAAAGAGAAGAAACCGGGGAGAATGATACTATGGCCACTCCAAGGCAGTAGTGGGCAAGAACTTTCCCCGAAAGCGGCCACGAAGGCCCATCTCATCTCACGAGCAAATCTTCGCACCCCCAGTCGATGCTCCTGGACCATCGAGTTGGCAAACCTGGTATTTCCCCCTGCATATCGGAAAATAGGGCGTTGTGGGAATGCCGTTTGGAAGCAAATGTTGAAAGGCAGGTGACGTCGTAATTACCATGACGTGCCGTCCCAGCCCTGTAGGGCTGAGCCATCCGCCAATAACCCGCATCAATTCCTCTTTACCCCCCCTTCCCCCCCCACCCAGCACAAGCAAAACCCAAGCTTTGGCCCAACAGCTGTTCTGTTCAACCTGAGAGGCCATTTTTCACAAATTAGTCCCCACTCGATGACCGGTTTCTGACCCCCCCTGGTTCTCTTCCACGTTGTCGGAAAGCCCGGAAGCAGAGCACGAATACCTCCCTCACCAACCTTTAAAGAGAGCGACCCTCTCCCCAGCGACAGACCAGATCTTCCCCAGACAATCACCTCTCGCCCACCCTCACACCATGCAATTGCTACCAAGCTCCCCCCAGTCCCTGCTGGCTTTAGTGGCCGTGACCGGCTTGATTGGACGCAGCCATGCTGGCCCAGTACCCAACGACGTTTATCAGCAGTTGATGCAGATTCCGGCCTCCTCGCCCTCGACTTTCTTCAACAACAATGAGCCTTTCACCCCCGACCACCGTGATCCCTGGGACCATAAGGTAGATGCTATCGGAGAAGATCGAGAGCCCCTTCCCTGGCGGATGGGCGATGGCGCCTCGGTGATGGGACCGCGGAACAAGGACCGCGAACGCCAGAACCCCGACCTTGTTCGACCCCCGAGCACCGACCATGGCTCGCTGCCCAACATGCGATGGTCATTTGCCGACTCGCACGTGCGAATTGAGGTGCGTGGTCATCAGAAACAATTTACTTACCAGAGTTACCAAATGCAATGCTAACTCGGAGAAGGAAGGCGGCTGGACGCGCCAAACCACCGTCCGCGAGCTCGGAACCAGCAAGGAGCTCGCCGGCGTGAACATGCGGCTCGACAGCGGAGTCTACAGAGAGCTACACTGGCATCGAGAGGCCGAATGGGCGTACGTCCTCGCGGGCCAGGTGCGCGTGACAGGGATCGACCTCGACGGGAACGCGTTCATCGACGATTTGGAAAAGGGGGATCTGTGGTACTTTCCCTCCGGCCACCCGCACAGTCTGCAGGGGCTCGGGGAGAACGGCACCGAGTTTCTGTTGATCTTCGACGATGGCAATTTCAGCGAGGAGTCGACGTTCTTGCTGACGGACTGGATGGGTATGTTGTCCCCTTCTCTGGCCCTTGGCACCTGCAACCCCAGCCTTAGCCTAACGCAATGACACAGCACACACCCCGAAAGCAGTCCTAGCTGAGAACTTCCGCCTCCGCCCGCAACTGTTCAAGAACCTCCCCACGAGCGAGAAATACATCTTCCCGGGCTCGCACCCGGCCTCCATCCCCAAAGAGATCCCGCCCAACTTCAAACCCTCCAAGGAGCGGTTCACCCACAAGATGCTCGCCCAGGAGCCCGAGCGCACCTCGGGCGGCGAGGTGCGCATCACCGACTCGTCCAACTTCCCCATCTCCAAGACGGTGGCCGCCGCGCACCTGACGATCCAGCCGGGGGCCCTCCGCGAGATGCACTGGCACCCCAACGCGGACGAGTGGTCGTACTTCATCCGCGGGCGGGCGCGGGTGACCATCTTCGCCGCGGAGGGCAACGCGCGCACCTTCGACTACGTGGCGGGCGACGTGGGGATCGTGCCCAAGAACATGGGCCACTTCATCGAGAACCTGTCGGACGAGGAGGAGGTCGAAGTGCTCGAGATCTTCCGCGCGGATCGCTTCCGCGACTTCTCGCTGTTCCAGTGGATGGGCGAGACGCCGCGGCGGAACGTGGTGGAGCATCTGTTCGCCGAGGATCCCGAGGCGGCCAGGGAGTTTCTGAAGAGTGTGGAGAGTGCGGAGAAGGATCCCATTCGGGATACGTCGGATTAGAAGAGGGGGGGGGGAAGCTATGTCTCTGATAGCGAAAATGATTTTAGGCTTGATGTATGGTGTACTATGTACGTTATGGCTTGCATGTGTGGTAGACTTGCGGAAGAAATGCAAACATACAAGGCCTAAGGACCGACATCGGCCGACGTCATCGATCCGAGAAGCGATAAGCTCGTGGCTGAGTGATAGGGCACGAATGCATTTCGTCCTTGCCTAAATACTGAGAGTTTGCTCAGCCCTCTCACATGCGACAGACTCAAAACTTCATGACTGGAGTCCAAGCAGGTAAACGAGAATATTTCCTATTTGGAGCAAGGCCAAAGTGGAGAGAAAGTGTGGCGATGAAATCATTCAGCCCACATTTTGGTGGGCGCTAAGCCGGTTGGAGGGCAGATTACGAAGGCTTAGCTTTAGCTGCCCCTTCAATTCAACCTAATTACGGATTAATGTTGGTGCCTTCGACGTCAGCCTTCCAACAGCCCACCTACATATACTTGACTTCTTCCACTGCACTTCCCATTTTCTCTTGATTCTTCCTCAACCAAAAAACAAAACCTTCTTACACATCCTCACAATGTCTCAACCACAACAAAATACCGCCAGCTCGTCCAGCAAGATGTGGGACAAAACCAAAGTTTTCGGCAAGAAGACCTTCGACAAAGGCTGGGACGCCCTGGATAAGCTCGGTGGGCCCGTCAACCGTCTCTCCAACAAGCTGGGCGCGGAGGCCTTCTGGCCCATGTCCATCGACAAGGAATGCGACAAGGCCGCCCGTATTTTGCGCAGCTTCTGCAAGGAAGGGGTCTACATCGACGAGAAGGCTGGAAGCGCTCCGCCCGTCAGTGGGCCCGAGGCCTCCAACAGCAAGGAGAAGGAGAAGATCGACAAGCCACGGGGCAAGCAGAAGGTGTTGAAGAAGATCCCCTCGGAGGTCATTCGGGAGGCGAAGGGATTGGCCGTCTTTACCGCTATGCGGTGGGGCTGGGGCTTCAGCGGTGCGGGGGGCAGTGGCATTCTCATCGCCCGCGATCCTCAGACGGGTCAGTGGACCGAGCCCTCGGGGATTCTCTTGCACACTGCTGGTGTGGGCTTCTTGGCTGGCGCGGATATCTACGACTGCGTCATGGTGATCAACACCTACGAGGCGCTGGAAGCCTTCACCAAGCTGCGCGTTACGCTGGGCAGTGAGGTCAGTGTGGCTGCGGGTCCGATTGGCATGGGCGGCGTCGTCGAGAGCGAGGTGCACAAACGCCGTGCGCCGATCTGGACCTACATGAAGTCCAAGGGGCTGTACGGGGGCATCCAGATCGACGGGTCCATCATCGTGGAGCGATCGGATGAGAACGAGAAATTCTACGGTCGCAGAGTACCGGTGAAGGAGATCCTGGCTGGCCAGGTCCAGTCGAACAACCCCTCGGTGAAGGGGCTGGTGCACACGATTCAGTCCGCGGCCGGCCAGGCCAACTTCGACCAGGCCCCGGCTGGGGTGCAGATTCCGACTGGCCCCAGCCCCAGCGATATCCCGCCGGAGCAACTGGCTCAGAGCGATATGTTCCATGCCCAGGCGCCGGGCGCGCCTCTGCCCGAGGCCGTGCAGCACAACCCGGAGCAGTATCAAGTTCCGCCCAACAGTAACCTCCCTTATTATCAGCCACCACCCAACCAGGGTCAATACCACCCGGAGCAGTACAACCAGGGCCCGCCCAACAGCCATGCGTCCTACAGTCAAGCACCACCTGCGAATGCGGAATATTACTCGGCACAGCACAATCAAGTACCGCAGAACAAGTACTGAGACAGGAGGAGGATTTGAGAATGTCAAACTCAGCAGTTTCTATGGTCTTTCTGAATGATTTTACTTCACTTCATGTATATACTGTTTATAGCATGCGGTCATGATAGCGTCTAACTTTTTTTTTTTTAAATTTGTTCCCTTGGATTTAGAGGCAGAAATTAAATCTGAGATTGTGACAGTCCTTGGTTAATCTCCCAAATATCATCTTGTCGATGTAGATAGGTGCCATAGTACTATCTGTGTTTTGAGGACATTCTGTTACTAGAATGCGATCAGCGAGGCTTGTCCACAGTTCGAAAAATTGTAAATGATAACAAGACTCATTTCATACTGGCACATCGAACCTAAGCTAAAGTTCTTCTGAATCGCACCCATCTTGTGTGCAGCTATTCTGGCCATAGCGCTCGTCTTGACCAACGAAGACACCAAGAACCCTTAGATCAAATAGGTATTCCTCAAAACAACCTCCAGGCACCACCAGCCCAACACCCACCAACCCCTACTACACCTACACCCGAGATGTCAAAGCATCACGAAATTCCACTTGTAGGGCTGTCTCCGCTGGCGGTGTTACTTGAGACGTGTTGACGCGACGAGGACCAATCACAGTGCCTGGCCTGTCGAGATGTCAACTGATCACGAAAATCCACTTATAGGGCTGGATAATGTATTGGACGTGTTGCTTGGGACGCGAGGGGGTTTCGGTGCCACGTGGGATGCGTTCATGCTGGGGATCGGACCTTATCTGATGGAGTGTCTTGGATGGTCCCGATGGGGAGGGTTTGCTGTGCGGACTCGATGGTAGGTGGTTGGTTTTAGCTGCTGAGAGGGGGGTTGGTGTGATACATACATGTTGAAACTCTAAAGTCCTCAAGTATATCTTACAGTGGACTTGACTCTCTTCTAGAATAAGCTTATGACTGCCGTGTCGAGGGATCCTGTTCAGAACAAGCTCGACATTGTAAACCATTCATCACACACATACAAACATAGTAACACACACCGACCAGGCAAACGGCAACACACAACCTTTAAGACCGAGACGGCACCTCGTCTTCCCCAAACGCTAGCCCACCTTGCGCGACCGACCGAGGCACCTGATTCCCACCCCATACCTCGTTCCCCAAGCCTTGACTTTCGCCAGCAACCCCCACAAGAAGCGCCTTGACACAACAAGCCGCAGAGAGCGCCGCATACGGCTGCCACCGCTTCTCCTTGTGGCTATCAGCATAGTCACACACCCCCTTCACCACGACAACGGAAGAAGGGAGATACAACTCCACCCCGGCGCCCTCCATTTCAAACCCAACAACCGTCTTCTCCGCCGCAAACCGATCCCTATCCTCGCCGGACCGCATCACCATGTCGGTGCATCCGATTCTCCCGCATACTATACGCGGTCGGGGTACTGTGCTGGAAGGAATCGCATCCGAACGCCAGCGGATCTTCCATTCCCCCACCTGGCGCTCGCATTCTAGACCCTCACAGGAAAGATGGAGCGTATCGATACAGCCTGGACCGTCAGTGTGACTGTACCTGCTGCACAGATCGCACGGCATCGAGTTCGGATGCCGGTGCTGGTAGCGTGCCGGGAAGAGCCGGTCGTGGTCTGCTCCGGGGTAGTGGTATTTTGGTTCGCCGGACGAGCGCTGCGCGGCTTGCAGGTAGCGGGCGAGGGTTTGCTGCACCGATGGAAGGTCGCGCACGGGGTTGAGGGTCTGAGGAGAGAAGTCGTTAGGGCCTAGTGAGCACTTTTCTTGTGCTTGAGAAAGCCGTGTCTATGGACTGGGGAGAGGGGGGACTTCGAACCAGTTCGTCTGACATCGCGTCCGTTTTACGCGGAACGCCCTCGCTGATCAGAACATCTCCCAGGAAGACATCGGTTCCATCTGGCAGTCGGGGGATGGCGCCACAGATACCGACCACGAGGGCCAGATAGACCTTGGGGAACTGCCGTCTCAGATAGCCCGAGCCGATCGTGGCATTCAGGGTCCCTAGACCGGGCAATTGGACTAGAACAACGGGAAGCGGTCCTATGCGCCCCAGGGTATAGAAATTGGGGTCGTCGGGTGGTTTGGTATAAAGATTTTCGTCATCAGGGGCCTCGTACGTCTCATCCAGGACAATTCGTACTGCATCTGCTTCGACGGTTAGGGCGCAGATGATGGCAATCTGGTACTGGTCGCGGGTTGGAAGATGATATATAGGGGGCATGATTTCGAAAGTAGAGATGCCGTCGCTCTGGAAAAATTGATTAGCAGAGTCAGGCATAGCAGCTATGGCATGTTGGTTCTCTTATTCATATTCTTTATGTTGTCAAGGAGAAGGGTTTGGGAACTTAAGCGCCGAGGCTACGCCTGACTATCATTATAAAGTTGTTGGTTTGCTTAGTGCTGAGGTGAGAGTGTGGCTTATAGCGGGCGCTTGCGGCTCCTTTGCGCTCCAATAGATCGACGAAACCTTTTGAACTTTCTGCAAAACCGCAAGAGTTGCGAAACACATTTCGCGAGAAACTTCGATTCTTCTCCGATGATATCTACAGTGAGAATCCGGCGTCTATCACAATATTCTGCCCTGTGATCGAGGAACTCATCACCAAGAAGCGGACTTGATCTGCCACGTCCTGTGATTGAGTCAGTGATCCTTCTATCTCTAAGGACTCCCACACAAACCTCCGGGGTAGCGAATCGCTTAAGCGCGTTCTTCTCCTGAACCGAGCGAAGCTTCTCCTCGGAAAACTGACGGCCCCAATCCTGACACCTCTCAGCCAACATTCCCATGTCTTGGGGGAAGAAAAAAGTGTTACCGTCAAAAGCACCCCCGGCGCGACAGAATTCACGCGAATCGTCGGCGCCGCAATCACCGCCAAACTGCGCACAAGATGAATCAACGCTGCCTTGGTAGCAGCATAAGGCTGACCCCAGCAGTCAGCACTCCATCTCACCCCTCCCCCGCTCCCACATCTCAGAACAGAAGGAATAACATACCAAACTACTCCCACTGGGCTTCACCCCCGCCACCGACGCGGTCGCCACAAAGCACCCCCCGACGGCATCCAGATACGGGCGCGTCGCATGGAACAGCCAAAAATGACTCTTCACATTGACCTGGAAGCATCGATCCCAGTCCGCCTCGGGATCCGCCGCATCCAGATCCATGAAGTCCGTCATCCGGGTCCAGCCCGCGTTCGAGACAACGACGTCCAGCCGCCCGAAGGCGCGCACCGTCTCCGCGACCACGCGCGTGATCTCCTCCCGACGCGCCATGTCGCCCTGCAGCGCGATGAAGCTCGGCGCGGCGGAGTCCTGTGGTAATGACGAGAGGGCTGTGAGCTCCGCGACCAGCGCCTTTGCGGCCACGTGGTCGGAGTGGTAGTTGATCGCCACGCGGAGGTGGGCGTCGCGGGCGAGGGCGCGCGCGACCGCGGCCCCGACGCCGCGGGATCCGGCGGTTATGAGGGCTACTTTTGAGGTGGTCATGGGTACTATTACAAAATCAAGGTGATGAATTCGGGTGGGCTTGGAGGGGAGGGGTTGTGGTTGGGTTTTGAAGGGGGACCATCCGAAGGCGGGACGGGTTGTCCCTTTCGGCTCCACATCGGAACTGATTTAAGCTATGTACTGCACATCCCCTCAACTTAAGTTTGTCCACTTCAATTCCGGCTACAAGTATGCAATAGTCGGACAGAAGGCCGACTTTATTGTTCGTTTGCGCAGATCTCGGGATGATTGGATATTTCGGATTTTGTTCCGAAGCCGTTTGAGGGCCGCGGGTGGTGGCAAGGGGGAATAAAGGCGTGGTATCCAGCACAACAGTGTTAACTGAAATTATCTCTCAAGCAGAGCACACTCCTCAAAAACAAACTACACCATGGGTTATACGTATCTCAAAGAACGGGCGCCGCAGAGCACAAAGTCGACGGCTCCGTCCGTTGACGTCTCGGCCATCGTCAAGGGGGTGATCGACGACATCCGAGAGAACGGCGATGCGGCTGTCCGCAAGTACTCGGACAAGTTCGACAAATGGACGCCTGCGTCTTATCGATTGTCCTCGCAGGATATCCAGGCGATCATGGCGGAGGTCCCGGAGCAGACCATTGCAGACATCAAGGAGGTGCAGGCCAATGTGCGGCGGTTCGCCGAGGCGCAGCGCAAGTCGATCCAGGATTTTGAGATCGAGACGCAGCCGGTACTATCTCTTCGTACCTAAGTGAGTTGTGTATGCTAATCGTGTACTGTACAGGGAGTGTTCCTAGGCCAGAAGAACATCCCCATCCAGACCGTTGGCGCGTAAGTCTCCTGGCGTATGCGACAGGACTACATCGCTCTAACATGCTGGCATCGACTGCAGATACATCCCCGGCGGCCGATATCCCCTGCTTGCCTCCGCACACATGACAATCCTGACGGCCAAGGTGGCCGGAGTCAAGCGAGTGATTGGCTGCACGCCCCCGATCAACGGCAAGATTCCAAGCAGCACGGTGGCAGCCATGCACCTCGCCGACGCCGACGAGATCTACATCTTGGGCGGGGTGCAAGCGGTGGCCGCCATGGCCATCGGCACCGAGACCATCCCCAAGGTGGACTTCCTCGCGGGGCCCGGCAATGCCTTCGTCGCCGAGGCCAAGCGCCAGCTGTTCGGTGATATTGGCATCGACCTCTTCGCGGGGCCGACGGAGATCCTGATCGTGACCGACGAGACGGCGGACCCGTTCACTGTGGCGACCGACATCCTGTCGCAGGCGGAACACGGGCCCGACTCGCCGTGCGTGATCCTGACCACCTCCGAGAAAGTGGCCCGGACGGCGATCGCCTACATCAACCAGATCCTGAAAGAGCTCCCCACGGCGGCGCTGGCGGGCGTCTCGTGGGAGGCCTGGGGCGAGGCGATCGTGGCGGACACGATGGACGAGGCCTGGAAGATGGCGGATGAGATCGCCAGTGAGCACGTGCAGATCTTCACGAGGAATCCGCGCGATGCGCTGGAGAGGATGACGGCGTATGGCGCGCTGTTCTTGGGCGAGCGGACCTGCGTGTCGTATGGTGATAAGGTGAGTGCTCGATGTCTGTTGAGGACGTGGCAGGGATGAGACTTAAACTATGGCCATTAGTGTATCGGAACCAACCACGTACTCCCTACGAGAAAGGCAGCTCGCTATACTGGAGGGCTCTGGGTTGGTAAGTTCTTGCGGACCATTACCTACCAGGAGGTCACGTCCGATGAAGCCAGTGGACAGCTTGGTAAACTCTGTGGTCGCGCAGCGAGGGCGGAGTTTTTCGAGGGACACGCCCGGTCTGGGGACCTGCGAGCTCATCTGCATCTGAAAGAAGAGTTCAAGTGGATTGAGCAGGGTCATAAGGGCGTGTCTGAAGGAACAGGAGAGGGTTGTTGGGATTGTGCGGTGTAGTCTTCCTGGGATTAAGGCAAGCTGCATCCATGTTTGAGATGAAACTGTCATGTGACACCGTAGCAAACCTCGTTCTCGTTATCAGTGATAGACGTGTACTATTAACAAGAACTGTTGCCTTGGTCATCATCGTCTCCACTATAAATCGCTTGCGAGTTGACGTCTCGGCTAATAAGTCTATCTCCATCCCGCAGGACCAATGGCAACGGCAACATGTAAGAGAGCATCTGACTCAGCGGTCTGATGAACCTGAGTAAGCGGCATGTGTGAATACAGTTCACATGAGATTTTTTTTTACCGCACGTGGAACTTTCCATGGTTGCAGGTCGGCTGTACTGCTTTTTCGGTTCACGTGGAACGAAAACTGCTTAATAAGCAGTTTGACCACGTGATTTCCAAGCGACCCTGTTACCCATACAAACAGAAAATTTTATTCCACGCTATTTTTTTTTAATACTCTTATACACTACACTTCCTACTACTAATCATCTTCTCTCCTCCCCACATCCGCAACTATGACGCAACTGAGCAAAAATGTAAGTATAACTGCTTATTAAGTTCTTATTTATTGCTTAAAATCATTTTGGTGATAAAAAAGTAATAAAAAAGTGATTTTTTTGATAAAAAACTGACTATTTTTAGATGAAATAGGCCTGATACAAGTAGTACAAGTGTAAAGTTGAAGCCGGGCGCCTTACATTGCCTGAGTATACTACAGTAAATCTTTAACTACTTTCTAACTGGTTCTTAACTACTTAACAAGCAGTTGCTAACTGCTTAGAATACTGGAGGAGAGGTTGAGATCTACTATGGTGAGGTCTACTGTTGTATAGAGGATTGCAACAAGCGCAAGGTAAGTATTTTCTAAGTACTTGTAAACTAACATCATCAATCAGAGCCCTGACTTCAATATTTGAAAGTCTATGTGATGGAACTATATATATATATCCACATAGTACAGTTTTTAGATATTTAGAAAGACTATCAATATACTCTATAAACTGAGTAGTCAAAGAAGATGTCTTTGCCTGAGTCAGAAAGGTTAATAGTAGCGGTTCCTAGAGTTAAATTAGTTTCTAAGTACTTAGTAATTATTTAAGAAATTACCTGGATTAGGTTATCCTTCTCCGCAAAACTAAGTTCAATAACATCATCAAAATCTATGATTGGAAAGTACTTGGTAGGTACTTTATAAGTACTTAGTAAGTGCTTGAAAGACTGTATGTAATAAACTTGGAGAAATATAAGAGGAAGTTGAATTTCAATAATAAAAAACAGTAATTTATAGAGTCGCGTGGAACGTTCCTGCTTATGTAAAGAGCTTGGCATCACGTGCTGCGGGAACGTTCCACCTGAGCCCAAAAAAAAGTTCAGATGACCTGTGTTCACGAACTTTCCCCTGTCACATAATGCCAAGCTCTTCATATAAGCAGGAACGTTCCACGCGAGCCTATATATTACTGTTCTTTATTATTGAAATTGAAATTTAAATTCCTCTTATATTCTTAAATACTCTTACACACGCTACCTTTAAGTTACTCTCTCTCAGTATTTAGAAAGTACTTGGAAAAAAAGTAACTTAGCAGCAGCGTATGTAAAAGTGATGAAAAGATAATGTAGAATGAAATTTTGGAGTTATGTAAATAAAAGATCAGTTGGAGGTCATGTGACCAAACTGCTTAAGAAGCAGTTTTCATTCCACGCGATCCGAAAAAGCAGTACAGCTGACTTGCAACCACGCGGCATGTGGGTTGATTCCAGTCTCCCAATCGGATAGAGCAATCTACGGCCATGAAGCTATACAATTCAGCACGCTAGACTGTTTTCGACTATCTCAGCCCCAAGCATTGCCAAGACGCAGATTGCGTGGGCTTGACTTATTATCAAGGGATGATCCTGACTTTAATTGCATTTCAACGCCACAGAGGTTGAAGTGCCTGTTCATGGATGGACTGCGCGTCCCAACGGAAGAGAATTCCCGGTGGCTGACGTGGGAGCCGATTGTGAAATAGGCAGGGATCGACTGCATCTTATCTCAAACATTCGCGCTAAACTGTATCGGCTGTAGCCGGGTTTCAGGTCAGATCTTGGATTGAGCTAATGACTGATGAATTCACCCTCCTGTCCAATTTTAGCCAGTCATGTATGAGGCTTAGATGCATGCGCTCTTCGTGAGGACCGTATCCTTCAAGATCATGCCAAAAGTGTCATTGATATACTGCCCAGCCAGCAATTCATCTCCCTTCCGAAGCCCATGGCTCTAGTCCTCCTTTGCTCACGCCTGCGGTGAAGGTTCTCGAAATCGTTATCCAAACCCGAAACCGAACTCATATCGATCTCTAACCGCCGTCGCAAAGTCCTATGGGGATGTGTTCGCATTAGCGCCTTTTCCCTGCTGTCAGGGTCGAGTTCTTCAGCGGCGTTCTGGCCTGTCGGCTCGGGACGCGCGTCTCTCGCTACCAGCCCTAGCGCCAAGACCTGTCCGCCGCGTCCAATGCGGAGACTTTGACCAACTCGGACATTTCCAACTGTCAATAGATTGAGGCCTTCGTATAGAAGAAGAATTTGATGTGAGTATGTGTATCGAGACTAGTTAAAGCGATCATCTTGAATGTATGTGGTGGTTGAGACTCATACAGGTGTGCAAAGATCTTCCAGCAGATCAATTGACCAATCAGGAATACTTCGGTACAAGTGCTGTCACTAGAGCTGGTATACATCTCTAGCTATAGTGAGGCACGGACCTCGTTCGCATTCCCAAGAATCACTCTAGCATAGACTCGGAGATGACGAGTCGATTGACCTCCGTCTACCGATGGTACTGATGACTGCGGGCCCAGTCCACGCGGGACTTTGATCAGTGGAGTCATCACTCATCCACAGACGATGCCGAATCTAGGCATTGTATACCTTGAGAATCAAGATTCGCTCCGCACAAGGCGCTGTCAAGTGTTCTCGTCACAGACATGAAAGTAGATGTATCGGTGGGATACAAAGGACCTTGAGGGAGGACTGTATAAAGACTAGCTAGGAGCCAGAACCACTGGCATTTTTCTCCCCGCAGACCACTCTCCCCTCGTTTTCTTTCTTAGCCTTTCTCTTCTTCGCATTCAGTCGTTCACTGTCACTCTTTTAATCTTTCTTTTCAAGCCTACTTCAACATGAAGTATTCACTTCTCACCACCGCACTGGCTCTGGCAGCCAGTGCCACCGCCGCCGCCGTCCCCGCGTCGGCGCAGAAGCCCGAGTCCACGACGGATTACATCCCCTCCTACTTCACCGACGGCTGCACCAAGGAGAAGATGACCATCCGCAAGGAATGGCGGCACCTGACCACCCAGGAGCAGAGCCACTTCCTTGACGCCCTGCAGTGCCTGATGGACAAGCCGGCACAGTCCGGCCTCAGCGCGACCACCAGCCGATTCAGCGACCTGCAGGCGCTGCACCGCGGGATGACCAACACCGCGTACGCGGACATCATCCACCACGTGGGCCAGTTCCTCCCCTGGCACCGATACTACATGCACATCTACGAGACCCTCCTCCGCGACGAGTGCGACTACACCGGTTCGATTCCGTACGCTGCCCCCCATACCCCCCATACTCTCAACATCCCCTGGTAAAGCACTACGCTAACATGACCCCCACAAAAAGCTACTGGGATGAACAACTTGACGCCGACAGCGGCAACATGTTCCAATCCACAATGTGGGGCGCCGACGCCTTCGGAGGCAACGGCACTGGATCGGGCTCCTGCGTGACTGACGGCCGCTTCGCCAACATGACTCTGCACATCGGGCCCGGCGACGAAGACACGGACTACTGCCTGCGACGCGCGTGGGACAACGAGGCCGCCATCGCCAATGCCAACAGCACCGTGCTGAACGAGTGTAACGCGTACACCACCTACTCGCCGTGGTGGAACTGCGTCTCCAACATCCCGCATAAGGGGGTGCATACGAATATCGGTGGTGTGGTAGGTTTTCAACCTCTCTAGCCAACCCCATCTTTGGGAGAGTAAGGGTCTTGCTAATAGACGTTGTAGATGGCCGACATCAAGTCCTCCCCCGGCGACCCGATCTTCTTCATGCACCACGCCTACATCGATAAGGTGTGGTGGGCGTGGCAGAAGGTGGACCCCGTCAACCGCATGTACGATATCAGTGGGCCGACGCTGAACCACACGGCCAACGTCGAGCCGGCCGGCGGGTGGCAGAACGCGACGCTGCATTACACGCTTTCGTCGTTTGAGATTAAGCCTAATGTCACGATCGGCACGGTTATGAACACCCAGGGCGGATACCTGTGCTATGGGTATGATTAGGGGGCAGTAGCTTAGCTTCCAAGCTTGAGAATTGCGGGCACGCGGTGTGTGGTGGCCATAGTCGAGGCGTGTCGTGGATGGTATTTATCTTCTAATCTTCTGATAGAGTTATAGATGAGGGCTCTGTAATCATTTTGTGTGCACAAGGTACATTTCCCATCCACGAATATTCTGTGAAAACGCAGGGCAGCCATATTGCTATGCATAGCCACGTCCCCAATCATAGCCCGTATGCCTAACCAAAGTGCAAACATCGACCTGGGAGTAACCACAAGACCTATCATATACCAGCCGGCACCCCATAAACATGTCCTTAGCCTAGAATACAGGAAACCGACCATATGTTCCGATCGGCCAACACGGTCCATTAATTCCGCTTAATCTAATTGCAGATAATGTTCATGTTGTGCCGGATCTTGGTATTTCTCTATCACAGCCCTCGGCCCTGATCGTTGCAATCAATAATTATGACTTATATACCGATATATGCAGTATAGTACATACACACAAACACACACACACATACTTACATATATATATACATATTCCACTCGTTCATTATGCTTTTGCACTCTTCAGCTTGCTTCAATGAAGGTGCCGCTTCTGATCTCGTACTACTAGCTTCGCTTACGCCTACACTAGACATCTTCAGGTATGTTTCACATTGTGATGCTGTTTGAGTCACCCGAGCCAGAGTGGTCTGCGGTCCCGGTTCCATGCTGCTCTGGTCGAGCGTGATTAAGTCGCCCAAACAACACATGACTAGATGACAGAATTACCCCTACCTGGCCCATGGGCGATACTCCCTCGATATCACGGCATCGTGACTAGCTTATGCGATCGGAGCCTGCTTCTCAGCTGGTGAAAGAGGACCCGAGCCTTGAATCAATCATTCTCGTTAAGACTAGGAGGTATCATTACTTCTTACGAGTCCTTTCTCAAGGAAGACCACCAGGTTCAGGTGTATAAACACGTCTCGATTAAATATTATCAACCTCAGAAGAGAAAAATGCCTAAGTACAAGACGAGTGTAGACCAAAAGTCCGCCTCCAGTCACTTCCCATCATTGCTGTCTCCTCCTCCCCCCAAAAAAAGTCTCGAAGGGCGGACCACCCCCATCGACAGGGGCGTCAATGATCGACTAGTGCTTTAAGCCAAGCCGGTGCCGAGAATGCCGACACCCTGTTATTGTTGATAAATCAGTATGAGACTTCTACTTTCCGCACGGAGGATGCGTGGAGCGTTGGAATGGTTGCAGTTGCACTTACAGCGGTGAGGCCGTTCAAGCTGTTGTCCGCGACGCCGTTGAGGGCATTGACATCGACGTTCTTTGCGATGTCGTCCCCGCTCAAAACGTTGATGCCTCCTTTAGCGACGCTGATGGGGAGGTTCTGGGTCTGCTCGACGTTCTGGCTGTTGTCCTGGGGGTTGTTCGAGTTGACGTTGGAAGTCACATCGGTGCTGGAGCCGGGGGCAGTGGGCGCGGCGACGGCGAGGGCGGCGAAAAGGCCCATGAGGAAAACGGTAGGCTGCATCTTGATGGTAGTGGAGCGAAGGAAGCGTGAGCTTGAAAGTGGGTTTTTTTTTTGGGATTGATAGTGGAAGGAGGCTTGAGAATGTGAGAGATGCTGTTGAGATGATTGAGAGGGAATGGCCCGGTGGTCGGGGGGTTTATATAGCTTTTTTCATGCCTCTACATGTTGCAGATTCGAATTCATGCCAGGCGAGAACCATTTACCATTCACCCGTTTGGGAGATTCAGGGGCTGATGTGATCGATTCGATTAATGTGTGTTGCTGCGTTAATTTGCAGGTCAGGGTTCATGCAGGAGGGCTCGATTGTCGCAGTCGAGGTGGGTGGTGCCTGTTGATCGAAATGACGAGCCGAAAATCAGACTTCAATTGAAAGGGAGATTTTGCCTCCCACTGCAATAAACCGATAGCTTCCTGCCGCTCGTTAACTCGCATGTCGTATTTGGTCCCAATAAAATGACTGCGCGGCTGACAGGTCACATGCGGCCGAACTGTAGGCCAGGGGTTCGCCGGTCTTGCGAGGCCTCGAACCGTGCTTTGCATAGGAGGTTCCCTTGGCTTTGAAGGATGGTTCGATGGAGGGCTGGGGACGAGCAGCCCTGATCAATAAATGGAGTTGTACCCTTGCATCATGCAGAATCCCGCCGTGTTAAGCTTATTCGGGGTTGAACGAACTCATTTGTGGAACCATATCATATTCCGCCGCTCTTTTGGTCCAACCATTTATCCCCTAGGAACTACACTCCCGGGTTAGCTAAAATTACCACCTGCCTAGAATTTCACTCAGTGAGATACGATATAGAGAAACATGGCTTGGATGATTATGTCTAAGTATGGAGAATATCTTTGTAAGTTTGGTCCTCCGAACAGAATAATTCCTTCAAACACTTGTTGACCCTGTAGTACTTTTAAGTTAATCTCTTGAAATGCAAGTTCGCTGGCTGGGGTGGTAGTATCGTCTCATACCCCTTTACTGCTCCTATAGGTAACTATCTCTGCAAAGAGCAAGTGTGCAATATTGACTCGATACTTCGGCTATTCGTGGTTGCGCATATCCTATTCCCAACAATGTCGAACTAGTTGTCTTATGCCAAGACTCTATTCTGAAGTCCACACCCCACCCCCACTGAAAGATTGTTACAGGGTACAAGCAAAGAATTCGCCTGAGGCATATCGACACAGTATCATTTATTGTTCCTGATGATTATTGAGAAACAGTTTGTTATTGCTAAATTAGACCCCTTTTGATATCTCCATTCCTCGATGGTCTAACGGTCATGATTTCCGCTTGTCAATCCCTTCCGGGAACAAGCGCGGGAGACCTGGGTTCGACTCCCAGTCGGGGAGATTTCTTTTTGCCTTCTTCCCATTCCCCCCGTAAAAGGAGGTATACTTTTTGCCAAGCTGTCCTTACAGGTAAAATAGCAAACACCATACAGATCACACCGTTGTACAGTACATCCCCTTGGTCGTTGCCACTCGCATGCTGCTGTGTCACATTCATACCCTGGTTTCCCCTATTCACCAAGCTCACGCTCACTTCACCCCCCGGACCCCCTCTGCTTTGCTTGCTCTCGGGGATGAGAGCTTTGCCTTCATCGGCCAAATATCTCTGTGGATGTCAGCAGTCATTCAGAGAAGCAACAGACGCACCGACCTGATTCTACTTCGATAAATAAATTATAAATTCATAGCATGGAAGCTTCACAGTCAAGCGCTAACAGAAAGTGGCTACATCAAGAGGTGCACGGTTCCTGAAATGCAGCATCTGGGACGGCGAACGATGTGTAACCTTCCTGCGTTATTGTCGTGGTAGGCCCTATCTCATGGCCACCAAGACCAATAGAAATGCTTGGCTTCACACCCGAGCTCTTTCCCAAGAGGTTCTAGTTATTCAGCCATGTATCAAGGCGATGTTGTGCTCGTGTACCCTTCGCCCTGGCATTCAGCGGCTGTTCTTCAGTGGACGGGCTATTATAATGCGTGGCGCTTGTGATCCAGCCTCCAGCTGATCAGTTACCACGCAAAGCTCTTGGGTCGGTCAAGCCGTGAAGCTTTGGTATGACACCTTCCGTACGAACGATTAACAGGCACGGTCGAAAGGACGGACAGCTTTGCATGATGTTCGATCTGCTCTCATCGACTTTTTGTTGCCCCGCACTCGCGAGGTCAGATCAGAGGATAACTGGACGAGGGTGACAACCCCACCAGTTAGTTTAGCGAGAGACTGACTGCATCTAGTAGAGGGGCTGAAACGTCCAGGAACCGTATAATCCTGCCCCTCTCATCACGCTTGCGAATGAGCGCTTGCGAAGCTGTCGCCGGCTTACACGCCGTCAGTCGGGCTAGCCCGCCGGATACGAGAAGTGGCTCGCTTTCTTTGTTCTCATGACTGCCAGTGAATGGGTTCAAAAAGTGTCAGCTTGCTTCATTCCCAAGTCAAGAAAAAAGGCCCTGCTTCTCGCAGCAGTGGCTGCTCGAACTATCTCGTACAGCAGCTAAGGAGGTCAGCCTTCGTCAGCTTAAACCACTCCCACCTTCCTCTCAACTACCTCCATCCTATACTGCACCCTCATCAACACCATCATCACATCTCTGCTACCATCATGACTCCAATCCTGTCCTCGGATGCGGTGGGGATCGGCGACAGGGTGACATCGAAGTTGAGGCCCGAGAAGAAGATCAGAAGATCCGGATTGGCGCTGTGCACCTGCTTCGCGTTCTCCACCATGTTGGTGTACCAGTCCTCCCAGTTGTAGGAGGTGCTGGTCAAGGTTGCGTTGTCGGCCGGAGTGCGGAGCTCGTTCCGCATGCCTATGCTCTTGACCGCTGGAAGTGATTTGACCTGTGCTTCTTGTCAGCGAGAATGAGGCTGTAATTCAATCTTCGAAGGGACCTACGTGGGTGGCCATGTAGGTCCATGCACGATGCCAATTTGCAACGTTGAAGTAGGTGTCCCCGAACCAAGCGTTGCCGTCGGTAGTGCTGCAGCACCACATGGCCTTGGAGATGTGGTTGTCGAGGTGCACATAAATACCTTGCTTGTAGCATTCATTGGCCACAGCATCGTAGACCTTCGGTTATTAGTATCCAGTGCTGCAGTAGGTCTGGCCGTTGCTCACCTGCAACCTGGTAGTTTCATCATTAAACTGAGGATTATTGCTGATGATATCGTTGTACACAGCTGTTCCATTTGTCTCTCCCAGGGCATTGATCAGAGATGTCTTGATCGGAACATCTGCGCCGTTCTCATAGATGTCGTCGATCATCTCAATGGCGAAGGTTAGGCGGATGACGTTCATGCCCAGACTCTTGATCTTGCTGACGATGTATTCGATAGACTGGTACTGCAGCCCTTCCGGCAACATGGCCTCAGCTGCACCAGGCCAGTTCACCCCGGCGTAGGTAACATTGTTGCCGTCAGAATCAACGATCCATCGCCCGGAAGTGGAGAGAGGCTCAGATGAGATTGCATTGGCGACCAGGGGTCCTGCAGCAAAGAGCAGACCGAGCACTCTTCGGAGATACATTCTAACGGTGCTTGGCTGATGGAGGATAGAAGCAGGTGGAGTCCATGGGCATCGGGGGACTATCGCCTTTTATGATGAGCTTTCTCGCCCCAAACGCTCATACGGTTGGCCCGCGTACACCCCTGTCAATCAAGGTCGCGTGATTGACCCATTTTCACCCATTCTCCGCTCTTGCTGATATCTCCATATTGCCCGGTTGTCGTCGAGTGCTATTCGTGGACAACTTGATTGTGCCTGTCGTCAAGCGGGGAAATAGACTGCCTGGCGCATCATCTGCCCATTGATCCCCGCATCGTAAAACACCACAATGCGCGACATTCGTGCTCTGAGACCAAGAACAGCCTACCCAGCTGCTTTCCATGCACGTGCTCCCAAGGGTTCTGAAGTGAACAGCCTAGGTTTACATCAACTCAGACGATAGCCAAGGATGTCCAGGAACCATATCGGATAATTTTGGAGGATGATGTCATGGTGTTCTTCAGCATCTCTGCAAGTCCTTTTTCCTATGCTTGTTGATTAGCTGATGTAACCCTGCAGCAACTCCCCGTCCCCGCATGAAGAAAACGCACCAATGGGTTGAATGGTGCAATTAGCCGATGCTTACCCCGCTTTGCGATCAGAGCTTCTCCTGGGCATCCCGTGCTCGCATGCTGAGGCCGATCATAAGCCCTTTGGGATAATTTGGCCGTGGAACAACTAGGATCATAAGAAACTTGGTTATTATAAGCAGGATCGCCCTTTTGATAGTCCAGCCGTCAAGCTTAGAGATGGTTCAAGCTTCAGCCAGAGAAGAGTTAAAAAGCATGTTGTGTTTGGAGAGATGAGAGGTGAGAGATGAAGAGTCAGGGAAGGTGCAAACGGGCAGTGTGACCTGTTTGTTCGATGTGTCTGATTTGTCCACAATGCAAACAACACCTCTGCTTTGGTCCTTTTTCAATACCCCGTCACTTCACCCTCTCACGCCTCAGATCATCTGTTATGACATGGTGCATCGCTTGTGCATCTTGAATTGACGATTCAGTGGAAGGTCAGTTATTGACATGGAGCCAGAGCAAGAAGAAGCTATTCTTTGTGCAGAATTTCGGGTAGAATTACCACTTCAATTTCATAAATATTCAAAGTCACTAAGCAAACTGACTGATTCCAAGATCAAAAAAAAGTGAACCTCGCCAATCTGGCTAGCTAATAAGCGACCGTGTCTTATGGTTTCGCAGCTCATCGGGATCTCACAACATCACAGCTATGCATC
The DNA here is from genome assembly GCA_012184565.1 of Aspergillus floridensis. Taxonomy (NCBI): domain Eukaryota; kingdom Fungi; phylum Ascomycota; class Eurotiomycetes; order Eurotiales; family Aspergillaceae; genus Aspergillus; species Aspergillus floridensis. The sequence goes on from WOUI01000001.1 coordinate 272,084, forward strand.
TCTATCTCTGGTGGTTCGATCTTTCGATCCACGAAGCATCCGTTTTCTTCTGCGCAGCTCATCCCGTACTCGCAACAATAGACTTGGTCTACAATCATACCAGCCATGCAGCTAATTTACAGCTTGCCCAATAATGCAGTCTCTTATCGTGTTCCCGCCTTGTGGCAGTCGGTTCTCCGATCATACTCCGGTCGCAGCAGCGAATGACACCGGCCCCGGAAGCTTAGCTGCAGATAACGAGCCCGCTAACCGAGGCTAGAAATGTCAACAGTCCAATTGTCCTCTGCAACGGCCAGATAAGCGGCATGACCCCAATAGAAGTTTGCCCAGGATCACGCAAGGATGCTTGGATGCCATCGCTTCTACGTTTGTTCATCAAGGCACTAAGAGCCTATCCGACACCATCACCAACCAATCAAGAAACCCATCGAGGTTCGTCTGTCGGCGGTGTGGGCTTTCATGTCGCAATCAAATCTCGCATGGTACCTACTTACCATGCCTGCAAGGGGCCCACTGCTCGTGAGGGGCTTTTGCCATGTTATTTAAAGTCGCGTTGAACGGCTCGATTTCGGCCAGCTCGTTCCCAGAACGCGCTGACCAGACTTCACGATGCTTGTTCGCCAGCTTACGGTGGCTCTGGCCCTTGCGGCTTTGGCCAATGCTCTTCCCGCGACAGTCAAGCATGTCCTACATGAAAAGCGCGACCGACACTCTTCGGACTGGGTGAAGAGGGCCCGCGTCGACAGCCATGCTGTCCTGCCTATGCGCATTGGGCTGGCCCAGAGCAATCTGGAGAAGGGGTACGATTACCTCATGGAAGTCTCCCATCCGGAGTCTGCTCGTTATGGCCAGTACTGGACAGCGGATCAGGTTCATGACATGTTCAGTCCCTCCGAAGAAGCCGTCGAGGCAGTGAGAGAATGGCTTGCCTCTGCTGGCATTGATCTTTCTCGAGTTGTGCACTCCGACAACAAGGGCTGGCTTGCCTTTGATGCTTACGCACACGAAGCCGAGAATCTCTTGAAGACTAAATTCCATGAGCACGAGAGCGCCAGCAGTGCGAGTATCAGAGTCGGATGTGACAGGTGTGTATGGCGCCTGTGAGAGGCATAATGTTAGCTAATCTGTCTCTAGCTACCATGTCCCCGAACACATCCAGCACCACATCGATTACATCACGCCCGGTGTCAAGCTCACTCCAGTGGTCAAGAAAAGCAAGAAGATCAAGCGCGCGTCGCAGCTCGGTCATGCTTCCAACGCGAAGGCTGTTACTGGCGATGAAATCATCTCCAGCAAAGCCAAACTGCTGCCGACTGAGCTGCAAGGCTGCGGATCCAACATGACCCCCACGTGCATCAAGGCCTTGTACCAGATCCCCGATGCGACGAAGGCGACAAAGGGCAACACCCTGGGGCTGTATGAGCAGGGCGACTACTTTGCCAAGGCCGACCTCGATCTCTTCTACAAAGCCTATGCTCCTTGGGTTCCTCAGGGCACGTATCCTATCCCAGCGCTCATCGACGGAGCCAACTACTCTGTGCCGACTGACAGCTCCTTGAACACCGGTGAATCGGACATTGACATTGACATGGCGTAAGTAGAATGAGCTGATTCAGGATGCACGGAACTAAGACAATCTATAGCTACGCCTTGATCTACCCACAGCAAGTCACCCTGTATCAAGTCGACGACCAGTACTACGAGCCGCGTGAAGTCGCGACCACCAACCTGTTCAACACGTTCTTGGATGCTTTGGATGGCGTATGTCCGATCCGGCCCTCTCGTAAACCTGGCTAATCGTTCCAGTCCTACTGCACCTACAGTGCATACGGGGAGAAAGGCAATGACCCGGACATTGACCCCGTCTATCCTGACCCCAACGCTGGCGGATACAAAGGTATGTACCTGGTGCCATACTCTAACAGCAAGGAAGCCTAACAGTACAACAGGCAAGCTGCAGTGCGGCGTCTACAAGCCCACGAACGTCATCTCGGCATCCTACGGCCAAGCCGAGAAAGACCTCCCGGTCGCATACACCAAGCGCCAATGCAACGAGTTCCTGAAGCTCGGCCTGCAAGGGCACTCGATCCTCTTCGCCTCCGGCGACTACGGGGTGGCCTCCTTCGCCGGGGACGGCGGCAACGCGAACGGGTGCCTGGGCCCGGACGCGAAGATCTTCAACCCGCAGTACCCGTCCAACTGCCCGTACGTGACCTCGGTGGGCGGCACGATGCTCTACGCGGACCAGACCTACGAGGACGCGGAGAGCGTGATGCACGCGAACCTGGGCGGCACGGCCAGCAACTTCAGCTCCTCGGGCGGCTTCTCCAACTACTTCCCGCAGCCCGAGTACCAGAAGAAGGCGGTCGCGACGTACTTCAAGCGCGCCAACCTGACCTACCCGTACTACTCGGAGCTGGAGGTTGACCTCAACACGACCAAGGGCCTGTACAACCGTATCGGGCGCGCGTACCCCGACGTCGCGGCCAACGGCGCCAACTTCCGCGCCTACATGGGCGAGGAGCTGTACCATTTCTACGGGGCGAGCTTGGCGTCGCCACTTTTTGCCTCCGTGCTGACGCTGGTGAGTTCTAGACCCATGAGAGACCCGCAAAGCCAATCAAGGGGGGATGGGGAGGAAAAGGCCACCGATGTTCCAGCCCCGAACACAGCTAATTTGTTGTATTTCCTAGATCAATGAGGAGCGTCTCGCGGTCGGAAAGGGTCCCGTGGGCTTCATCAACCCCGTTCTCTATGAGCACCCGGAAGCCCTGAATGATATCACCAACGGCACCAACGCCGGATGCGGTACCTACGGCTTTAGCGCTATCCCCGGGTAAGTCCAGTCCACAAGCACTCTATCGGATACCCATCACGAGAATTTACTAATACTGTAATCGCTACAGATGGGACCCCACTACTGGGTTGGGCACACCCAACTACCCCAAGCTGAAGAAGCTGTTCCTGTCTCTCCCGTAGAGATCGAAGTCGCAGCCACAACTTCATGACTGAACAAACAAAGCTCAATCGAGCACACGAGCTTACAAATCACTAATTGCTATTTGTCCCCTCGCCTGTCTCGTATTCTAGAAACCTTCACTAGGCAGAAAGCAAATGTCTCAGCTCCGTCCCATGGTCTGATCGGGACGAGTGGCACTTCTATGCATCCTTCCACCCATAAAAGCCCCAAAGTCAATGTACATAAGCTATTGAACCTAATGCACGAGCAAGAAGGGTCTTGAGTCTCTTGACATGACTAGCAAGCAAGTGCCACCGCGCACTCATGTCGCCCACGTGGCATGTGTAGGGATCAAAAATCCGCTAGTGTCTAGCTTTAGTCAGTGTGGTATGTGGTCCAGGGACCTGTGAGCAACACAAACGTAGCCATGAAAAGTCTGTGCTTTCGAACGAAAAGCCCCGGGCGAGACTTAGGGTTCGAATCGAAGTCTGGATCTGATACAGCCTCAACACGAAACTAGCCTGCAATTTGATATAACTGCACCCCCCTATTCTCAACAGTTTTCCAAGGAACCAAGAAGACTATTGGAATATGAGATCTGACCCAAGAAGACAAATAAGATACCCGAGCGAACCATGGCGGATGCAGAAGGGCCAAGGAGCGGATACGGGAATCCCCGAACCAGTTAACTTAACACCACCCCGGGATCCGTCCTCGTACCGAACCCTCACACCAAAGCGAGATGAAGAACACGGCCGAGGAACTCCGACCATGCAACCTAATAGCCAGCCAAGGAGAGAAGAGACCGACGGGAGGGGGTTAGAGCTCCTGGAGAAAGAGCTTCTTTCAACACGCCACAAACCACTGCCTGTAGGTTAGGCCAGAGCAGAACAAACTGCGTCGTATCGAAGCCTCACTGCACACAACATTGTAGGCTCGAGTCATGGCGCCAGAACGATACAAATCTCAAACTCTGGGTCTGGTCCAGCATCAAACCGAGTCATCCGCCAACGCTTTCGAACTTCCCACCAGCGATTCTTGACCAGGGTTTGAATCGAGGTAACTTACTCGCCTCGAGGCGGCCTCGAATCGAGTCACAGGTTAATCCTCGAGTCATCAGTCACCCCCCTTGCCTCCAGCTTCAGATTCATAGTCAGATTCAGAATTAGGGCCAGGATCCAAACAACCGAACTTGGATCCTCCCGAGTCGTCATCTCCCATATCGATAGTGAAACAGTCTACTCATGGGAAAAATCTCCAGGTTTCACCTCCACATCGACCTAAAATTTGCGGAAGGGGAATGGACATGGCCGGCCTCGGTGTGGAAAAGTGCTTCCGCTTAGGTAAGTATGTACATTGTTGTACATATCCAGTACGTTATCATGACCGGCGCCCGCGGGAATTTCCGCTCATTAGCATGCTATGTAACAACACACCAAAAAAATAAAAATAAAAATAAAAACGTGCAGACAGCAGGGTTTCTAGCCGGGACACAAGGTTTGTTAGTGCTCGGGCGTAGAATCCGATTTTGTTCGAAGAGCCGAAAGCCTGGTTCTCAAAAGTTGGGGAACCGAAGAAGTCTGGACGAAAGGTGTTTTCGAGTTTGAGGTTGGTTTGGGGAAGAGGAGTTTGGTAGCGAGCTTCCGTGTTGTTTGAGGTTGGAAGATCAGGGGCTAGGCTGTGAGTGATTGCATATGTAGGGACTTGGGAGTAGGATTCGCTTATATGTTTAGTTGGGGAGCTGAAACTCTTTCGTTAAGCTCGTTACCTGCTCCTTGCTCACAATGACAAAAAAAAAAAAAAAAAAAAAAAAAAAAAGCACGTTTTGCTCGGTCCCAGAGCCGCGAATTGGGGTGGGTATGTTTCTCTTCTGCTTGACTAGGCTCTGGCATGCTGTGCACATTTTTAGAGTTCCTCGCTTAGATTTTGCTGGCGGCAGGACCCGGATGTTGCCGGATGGTAAAGTTAAATTGCTTACTCGTGCGCAAGAGGAATCCTCATGCAACCAGTGCATCGGGTCGGAGGTTACTAACCGACACAAGGGATACGGTTCTTATTGAGTCGCATCGCGTATCCATCCCAAGAAACGAGGGAGTGAGATAGATCACCCGGCTGCCCTGATTATGGGGATCGATCGTATTTGATCACTTCAGATATTCAGATCGGCATCACGCGGGATCCCTGACCCTCCCCCCACGCCAAGACTTTCACCGGGCGACGAAAATTTGGGCGGATTGATACGAATGGCACCAAACCATCAGCGCCTCACAAAATATGATCTGCTTTGATCAAGAGTTAGGCTGGCGTCGAGAGCACGCCGTATCGTGGACATGGCGCTGCACCAACGAAGTTAAGCCCTGCGATATACTACTTTCGACTAGGACGCAAATGTGCTCTGGTCCGTGAAGGATGTCGACTCGATTTTGATTGTACAATGAGTTCAGCGGACTATTGAGGAACCCCAGAGAAGGAGAACACAGTCGAGGTAAAGAAAGAATGAGGAATCACGATAGACTCGAGGCTGAATCTAACACAAGCCGGCGGCGGCTCAGAACGAAAATTGATGCCTGAGGCTGGGGCATACAGCCCTTCCTTCCCGTCACAATCGAGCTGAAAATAGGCGTCGAAGTAGTCCTCCATATCAATCAGTAGGGGGTGGCGAACTGGGCTGGGCTGAGCTGGGCTCAGCTGGACCTCGCGGAAGTGCTGCGCATCGATTAATTAGATGATACACAGAGCAGACCAGACAGCTGAGGAGCATCTGAAGGGCCAAATTTAGCTCTGGGTCAATCAGCTCCAGAAGGGAATCGATCTCACACGAGGCACCGCGGTCAATGCCGCACTGGTGACTACTGGTTCTAGCAGGAGCTCAACCGAGATACATATATTAAAAGGGACCCTCCTCCACCTCCCCCTCTGCAATAACCATTTGGAGATATGATGCTGATCATCGGAGACACCGTCCGCCAGCCAGCACCTCTATCGCCTCTCCAGTAAATTTACTTATGAGAGGATTCTCTTGGTGGCATTGGTGCCGGAGACTTTTCTCTTTCGGAGATCTACTTCCGCGGATCAACATTGCCCCGGATACCTTAATGAGGGGGGCACTAAACCGTTCAAAGTAGTTGCAATGGCGAACGGTGGCCTTCCAAGTTCGGACCTCGGGAATGAAGTCTGGATCCTTCATCTATAACAAACAGTCCCGCAGCTGCTTAACGTGGTTGTCCCACTTGGCAGCCACAGAAGGCGTGGATGCAGGAGATGTGGGTGCAAGAGATGTGGGAGCAAGTGATGTGGGAGGGGGCGACTGCAAAGGAGGACGATCCTCGGGTTGAGATTTCTAGAAGGCCACGTGCGTGGCAGCAAGCCACTGAGCCAGGGTTTCGTGATCCTTTTTGTTTTTCTTGCGGGGTACAAGCACAGGGTTGTGGTAGGCTACAGTATTAAACAGCACCAAAACAGCTAAAAACCCAAGCACATGGCGTCATGGGAAGGTATCTCAGTCAAACAGAGTCATTTCAGCCGACAATGGGGACTCAGGAAGGACGTCCAGGTTGGTCTTTTCCTTATGTGCAGAATCTTGATGGGTCACCGGTCGATGATTCTACCTTGTTAGTGGAGTGGGGGTGACCAAGTAATTGAAAATCCTCTGAATTGGACCAGACACGCAGCGGCGGGAGCACAGCGTCTTGTCGGGCAACACAGGCCGATCGCCGCCACGGAGGTTAAGCACTAAAGAGGCTTAGCGGGAGTGTTCCGTTTCACTCCCACCCACTCCCACCCATGGGTCCCTGCGCACATACTCATTACTACCGATTGCTACCGAGTAGATCGATGGTAACCCACCACACTCAATCTTAAATCCATGGCAGGGCAAGACCTCTTTTTTTTTTCTTATTTACCAGTTCAGAAATTAATAAGCTTTTTTTTTGTTTTTTCATTCAAGGTTCTCTTAATCAGGACTCAGGACCATATGCAATAGAGTGATCTGGGCCCCAACTAAGCTGGGCATGTATACGATACGATTCATGCACCGTGTAAATGTAGGCTTGGTACGATGCTCGCTCAACCGTTGATTGACGTTTCAGATGGTGTGTGTGGACTCGAAGAGAAGATTTGGCCCGAGGGCTGTCTTAATCAGGGGTGTTAAGACTGTCTCTCCCCCGAAGTTCATCCACTTGTAATAATGAACTACTGCCGCTGTCGCAACGTGCTACTACTGCTGTCTCGTTGCACCTGACAAAAGCCTGTCACCATGAAGCTTCACCACGGTTTGTTGTTCCTGCTGGGAACTCTCACTACCACCGCACTCGCAACAAACTATACGACCGCCGGTTTCTCGGAATGTGTTGTTAGTACCCATTTTGCGCCTCGACTTGGTGTTCGCTCACACTAATCTCGCCTCCCTTCGGCAGGTGTCTTACTGGGAGCAAACCTACCCAGATTGCCCAATCACTGACACCTCATGTGTCTGCACCAAAGAGTCCAGCCTGATCGCCTACGCTTCAAGTGAATGTACCCCCAAGGAGTATTTCCGTGAGTAACTCGAGCTATCATGCAATCGAGACGTTTCGCATGCTGATACCTCGCAGACGCCAGACACCTCTTCGAACAAGAATGTAATATCCGCCCTCGCGCCGGTCCTTCCCTCGTGGACCCGTCCGTTCTTGCGCCGCTCGTTCTTGCGATCGTCTTCTTCGTTATCCGATTATGGGCCAAGTTTAAGGGTCTAGCGGGAGGCTGGGGGCCGGACGACACTACAATTGCGCTCTCATTTGTAAGGCTCGGTCGCGTACTGGATTTCCCGCTGGCGGCTCACTGATAAATCCTTCAGGTCCTCGGTGTTGTTGAATATGCGATGTACGACAAGAGTGAGTGACCTCCGATGAATTACGACGGTTTATCTCCTATTCTAACACCGCATCAGTGATCTACTACGGCTTTGGCCAGAACATTTGGGACGTCCCGTTCGACGACATCACGAATTTCTATAAGGTGTGTGGGGCAGACCCATGTACTCGCGGAGTAAGACTGACGGATCTCCATCCAAATAGCACTTCGAAGCGCTGGCGATGGCCTACAAGACGCAAATCTCGCTGGCCAAGATCTCCGTCCTGCTCTTCCTTCTCCGCATTTTCCAGTCGCGCGTTTTCCGTACGTTCGCTTACATCATGATCGGCGTGAACGCTTCGATCGGCATCACTTTTGCGCTGGTCGACCTGCTCCGGTGCACCCCGGTCCACCTGGATTGGGATGGATGGGCTACGAACTACGCTGGCGGAACCTGCATCGACTTCATCGATGCCATTCTTGTGCATTGCATCGTGAACATCGTCGCCGACGTCATCATCGTCATCCTGCCCGTGTACGAGGTTTCGAAGCTGCAGCTGCCGACCGGCAAGAAGATTACCGTGGGAATGATGTTCATGATGGGTTTGATGTGAGTTGAATTATGTGGCATTCGGAATCTCTATGTCCATACTGATGGGGAAACGCTCTCTAGTCTGACGGTTGTTGCGATTATCCGGCTGGTTGTCTTCTGGAACCACCGCTGGGGCGTGAACCAAACTGGTAAGCCCATCATCTCATCCCTCACTATCGGTAGCAGAGAGCGTGACACTGACTCCGCATAGCTGGTCTCCTCCCGCTCATCCACTGGTCTGTCATCGAGTCGCAAATCGCCATTCTCACGACGTGTCTTCCCGCCGCCCGAGCGGTGGCCGCCCACCACATCCCGGGGATGAACAGCCAGAACTCGCGACGGACCTACGCCTCGCGCGGCCCTTCCTTCATGTCCAAGGGCCAAACCAATGCCAACAGCAAAATCTCCAAGTCCGTCAATTTTTCAGTTGATTATGTGTCACGAGGCCCGCGTGATGACAACAGCGAGGTCCATCTGGTGGAGATGGACGGGAAATACACTCGGGTCTGAAAGGAACCCCCCATTCTTTTACTTACCATCCATGAGAAACGGTGTTATGGAGTCATGAAAGGGGTTTGCTTTGTTCTCGGGTTTGTTTGATACCCTTTGCACCGAATACATCACTTCCATCCGGGGGGAGGCATCTGTCACCGGGTCTGTCTGTCAATCATTCAAAGATTTTTTTTTCCTATGTACCAATTCTTATCTACAAAGATCGAATCGATCCCATTGTCATGAGTCTGCTTCCATGATGAAGTACACCTACAGATTTAATTCATCACTTCAATAATATCTCATCACACAAACTTCAAATTATCCTCGCAAAGATATAGTTGTTCAAAGCACAAAGGCTCGAGGGCGGAGACTCCCGCGGTGAAGCAACAAAGCGGCATAAGTTTAGTCAGATGCATAAATAGCCGCGTTGCCGTCGCATGCCAGGCCAGGCCCCGTTTCACTTTTCCCGCAACCCGATAAGATTGTTTGGTGAAACTGACGCGAACTTATCTCAACTTATCTCATCATGACAGATCCAGAAATGAGTGAAGAACTTGCCAAGTCGCGCTGGGCTCCCCAGGGCTCTGACAAGCCATCCAGTATAAGCACCGCCACCACCACCACCATCACCACCACCACCACCACTCATCATCATCAGCACTCTCACGGTCGTGGTGGGACCCAGAATCCCCATCACAAGAGGTCTTACAAAACCAAGCCTACTCCGCAGACGATCCGGCCACCCCAGCCGGCCGTCACTGCAACCACCACCACCAACGGTACTACCATCACCGCCACAGCCAGCAGCACTCTCGACGGGGCGTCGTCTGCAGCCAATACGAACCCCAAAATATGGACCCCGTCCCCGGGCCCTGCCCCCAGCAACGGCACGGCGCCGACGAGCACGAGCCCAACCCAGCACCACAAAGAGCCGCAGCAGCAACGAGCCGCAAGACTCCCGCGGGTGGTCGGTGGGGTGAGCTCCTCGCTCGGCGACGGATGGGAGAAAATCCCGACGCACCTGGAGCCGCCGACCACGGAGCCCTCCTCGTCTGCGCACAGCCTCCGCTCTGACTCTCAGTCGCCCACGAACAAGAAGAAGAAGCCACCGATCCCACCGTCCATCGCCGACGCCGTCGAGGCTCTCTCGCGCTACCGGAAAATTCGACGGCGGCTGGAGTGGAAGCTGCGGCATCTGGTGGACGGATTCAAGCAAGCGACGAACCGCGACCAGCCGGCCGCGGAGCAGCTGTACGCAGAGCAGATGTTCAAGCTCGACTTCCACGAGTACTACGGGCTGCTGGAGCGGGCGCTGGTGTATCTGATGCTAGTGTGGAACATCCACGTCTCGCGGGCGCACCCTTCCACCAACGCCAACACCAACATCAGCTGGGCAGACGAGATGAATGCAGGTAGCAGTTCCACCCACCGCTACCACGCCAACGTCCTCGAGGCCCTCCGCGACCTCGACAGCCCGTACTTCGAGGTGCTGGGGTCCGGCGAGCGCTTCGCCCACCTGCAGAAGGCCAAGGAGCTGCGCAACCGCTGGAAGTACGCCGACATGGACCCCGAGGAGCGCGAGCGCGACCCCCAGACCTGGCGCGCGGGCTACAAGGCCTGGAAGGACGCGCTGACCCCGCTCGAGAGCTACGATTTCGATACCATCTTCGTCCAGATCCTACAGGGCTTGGTTGAGGCGGCGGACATCGCCCAGCAGCGGGTCGATGAGCTCGGGCGCGAGGCGGGCCAGGATGATGCCGCGGCGACCGCCGGCGGGAGCGAGAGTGACCCCGACGAGTGGGACTTTTTGGTCGATGCGATGGATTGGGAGGCTGTTTGAGCGAGGAGATGATGATTTCTTCGGGTACACCTCTAGTTTCTTTAATGATATTGTGATCCGCAATTGCTTGTGGAGTTATTTTTAATATTGTTTTTTTTTTTTCTTATTTTTCAGCGCTGGCGGGATTTGGATACCCTCAAAATCAACACCACGCATTTTGCCCTGTTATTACATATGTGATTATTTAATCCTTGTTTCAATTATGTATTTATCGATGCTATTTCGTCCCTTTCTACTGGTTTGTTCTACAATCATATATGCATATGAGCTTGTACATATTTTGTTCGCTGATACATGTTCGAGTGGGCTGTTCGTTCAGTCGTGGGATTCTCTGCTCTGCTAGGCGACCATCTCGATTTACCGCCTGATAGTGCAGAGCATATTAGCCAGGCTGCTGAATGACCCAGTGTGTACTGTCCAGGTCCGGGGTAATTAAAACACAAAAGAATCTGTCAAACCCTCAGCGCAAATCTTGGTAAACGGAATTCACCAAATTGAAACACAAAAAGAAAATTGGTTAATAACAAAATAATATGTTAAAAAGACACCATCAATGAGGCAAGAAATGGAAGTACAGGTAATCTTGAATAAAAACTTGAGGAAGTTTACCAATGTAAGTCTGAGGAGAAAAAAAAAGAAGTAATCGATAATTATATTATCAATCTGGTAGCCATGTTCCGCGTGCGGAATATACACACGTATACATCAAGCACACACCCACGTAGCAGAAGCTCTTTATATAGCGGGAAATCAAGGCACAAATCTTCTTCCCCTTGCATCCACGGAGAACTTGTCTACGCAATGCCCCACCCTAGGAGGAGTCGGTCCCTAAGCAATTCCCCATTCCCATCCAGGACGGAAGGATCGTGGTGCACGGCCCACATGAGCTCCCTGGTGAGCTCGACGCATTTGTCGAATGCGCCCTCCCGGCCGACGACCTCATCGTAACCCCTGGGCGAGGCGAAATCCCCCGAGATGTTCGAGCGGATCACCCTGCCGCAGAAGGTGTCGATGAAGCCGCGCTCCACCACGCGCTGGGCCTCGGCGGAGTCGAACGGCCGCTCCGGGTCGCACGCGATGGGCGAATTCAGGTGCAGCACCATCAGCAGGATGACCTTCTCCGCCCAGTAGATGGCGATGTAGCCGGGCGGGACCCGTGGTGAACGGGGTACCATTTTTCGCTGAGCACTGTACAATGTGTGTTTGCTGAGGTTGCGTGTTGTTGATGGGGGTTGTACGTGGGTTGATGGGTCACTTGTGGTTTGGTGTATGTTGATTTGAGGTATAGGGTGGGTAAGGGGGGTTGTATTTATAAACCTTGAGGGGAGGGTCGGTCATTGGATGTGGATAATGAGGGGTGGGGATCATAGATGGCACTCCCCGGCTATGAGCGCAGCTGTGATAAAGATCGGATGTGGTAAGAACAATGGTCTTGTCCTGCTCATTGTCTTGGATCGAGGTTTTGATTTCGTTTTATTTTCTGCCTCTGCGCTTTGCTTCGATTATCACCATTAATGCTGGTGCTGAACCTTTGCTTCGAGGTTCCGCCCACTGTATGAGACTCTTTCGACTTAATCGTCGCATCTCTTCTGTGCATACCAGGCATACTAATATGATTCAATAGGCGTGATATTCGGGGCAAAAAGCAAGTGCATTATTCCAATCATCTTACAAGCCATGCTATAGCATCAACTGCTTCCTCCATCTGATACTCAACACAAATAAGGACTAGCAAAAGAAATGACCGAGTTTCAGTCCCAAATCCCGCAATCATCACTGCCCCTGTCCCAATAACAACGGGGAAACCCCCCTGCATCCAAACAAAGAGGCTACTTCAAGCCTAGTAAGAGAACTGGCAGGTGACGCCCTTGTTGCGCGTGCCACAGTCCGAGTTCAATTCCTTGGTCGTCCCGTCGAAGGAGATGTACCCGCCCTGCAGGTCGGTGGCGCTCTCATCGCAGCCCTCGCCGCTGTAGACGACGAGGCTGGCGCCGAGGCCGGTCTCGGAGGAGGAGAAGGTGTAGGGCTGGCTGCCACCCTCGCTGTTGGTGCAGGGGAGACCGAAGTCCTTCTGGCTCCAGGAGTCGTCGCTGGGGGTGCAGATTGCGATCTGGTGCGGTTAGCCACTGCTCATTCTGGGCTGGCATGTATTTGAATATGAAGGGAAAGGGTCATCGTACCCATGGCTCGTCAGCACCCTCGCCGTTGGCCTTGTAGCTGCTGTCGCGGATGGAGGTGTAGTGGATGTAGGCGGTGCCGTCGATGGCGGTGTCGCCCAGCTTGGAGAGCTCGCTGCACGACCAGAGCGCGGAGACGAGCTGGGGCCCGGTCAGGAGGGAGACGGCGGCGGAAATGAGGGTGGTGGAGAACTTCATTTTGAAGACTGATTCAATGGAGAATGACAGGCTGGGGTGAGTCAAAAGAGTGACTGTGGTGGTTGTAGTGGTGTGTTGAGTGTGTTGTTGCGTTGATGGTGATAGGAATTCACAGATGACAGCCCCCCTTTATACCTTTTCAACCCACCATTTGTGGCTCTTCTCCTATCAACCATACAATCTCCGTACTGAAAAGTGTATAGTTGATGGCTGCATGTTGCCATGAACCCCGACATAGTTCCGCATAAGCGAATCAGTTTAGTGGCTTAGTGCCGAAACGCCTGGGGGCGGTTTTGCGGGGAAGCATGACGCGTACGACTGCTGCGCAGCAGCATGCAGTGTCGAGCTTACTGTCTGTCAGAGAAAAATGCTAGATAGCCTTGCACAAGATTTTACCGGCAGGATTCCGGCCCCGATCCTTGCCGCTGCAGATGTCGACTGCGCCCTAATGGCCCCCACATAGATCAACGTCACCCACGTTATCTCAGGATCGGCGGTCACCCTGACTTACGAGCTGTCCAATCAAATGTCCCAGCAGAGTAATTCTATCGCTCGTTGCATATTCGAACTTTCGTCTCGGGTTGTTCGCCCCAAGGAAGTTCTTCCCATGATAGGTTACGGCCTCGGTTTGACACCGTCTCTCTAAGCGACATAGTAAGATCTCAAGTTCTTTGGCATTTTAGATGGGAAAAAATGTCCAACCATAGTTTGTAGCGAGATTGATTTTCACCACTAGACCTTCAAATTAAGCACTCTGGCCAATGAACCTAATACGATATGTACACTAAACATGTCCATCACACACCGGACCCCCTGCTAAGCAGCCCTAACCTCGGCCGAATGTTCAATTCCCCGACAGCTCCTCAAACAACCTAGCCCAATCCCCGATATCCTCAATAAACCGCCTCGCAATGCCCTTCTTGACCCCATGCTCGACAAGGAACCCCCAATCCTGATCCAGGTGCATCTGCTCGAGATCCACCCCATTCTCCAACGCCACGTCGCGCGCCTTGCGAAACTCCGCCTTGAGCAGAGGAGACTGCACATACGACTCCTGCCACTCACAATAAGCCTTGACGGCTACATCCCGCAGCCCGCGAATCTTGATCCTCTTCACCGCAGGCCTCCTCGCCTGCTGCTGCTGCTGCTGAGCCTCCGACTCCGCCGAAGGCGTATTCTCCTCACCAGGCCCCTCCCCCTCATCCTCCTCATTCTCCTCCCCCAACCGCGGCGGCAAATCGTCACTCAAAAACGGCAAATTCGACCCGGGCGACGGCTCCCGCGGCGGCGGCGGCGTCTTCTCACGGGGCCCATGGTTATGCAACGGATTGCGCACGCGCACCTGATACAGGGCCTGCCGCGAATTCCACAGGATGGACATATCGAACGGACACCCGATGCGTTTGCGGTTGGGCCGCTTGCGGATTTTCGCGACGGAGGGCTTGAAGATGCCCCGGTCGCAGATCAGGTACAGCGCCTTGATCTGGTGGCCCCCGGTCTCCCCCTTGCTGGAGCGCTTCTTCACCAGCCGGTAGCCGTGGGATTCGGCGAACGCCTGGGATTTCCCGAAGGCTTCCTCCCAGGTCACGTACCAGCCTTCGAGGGGTGGGGGAAGCTGCAGCATGGATGGGTCGGGCGGAGGGGGCGGCGGCGCGTTCGGGTCGGTGGGCGGGCCGACGGCGAAGCAGTTGAAGGGGGAGGATGGCGTGGCCATTCCGTGGTGTGGCTGGGTGGTTTGCATTTGGGTCACGATGTATAGTATGTTTCCGGGGTTGGTTGGATGTAAGGATGGAAGGGTGGAGGGGTGGAGGGGAGGAGGGGTGCAAATAGAGTGGGTGTTTGTGATGGGAGTTCAGGAATGGGGATTCCGGGAGGGTGTGGAAAAACGGTAAAGAAAACACCGCGATTCCCTTTGTGGATGGGATCGGGTGGGGAAGTGGGGTATGGGCAGAATGGCACACCGCCCTTTTGCAATTGGCTCGGTTAGCCAAGGTTGGGATAACCAATGAACCCATTCGTAATGTTTACGTACGGTGCAGTGGTGTAAGTTGCTGTCCTGTTAATGTTACAGGGCATTTCCTTGTTTACACATGATGGTATGTATACAGCTGAGTACCTAGTATATGGCCGCTCATTTGCTTAGAGATGAGAAGTACTTGAAGTACTTGAAGTATTTTCAACTCCGTTCGCCTTTTCTTGGTGATTGTCATCATCAAGCACACTGCGACGAGCATCTTCTGCCCTCCAGGCTCTGTGCCAGACGTCTTCCACCTGCAAACGCTAGTCAGTAATTGTGCATATCACCAACCCCGATACGAACCTGATAATTATACAACCAGCTGATCCCATCACTCCACTCGTCTTCCATAATCTGGTTGGCGGCATCGTCGAAGCTGGTGATTCTCTTGCGTGACACACTCGACCGAGCAAATCCGTCCAGGATATCGTACTATTCCCGGTTAGTTCATTGAGTCAGGGGGTGGTCGGCAGCGCCTATTCATCTCACCATCACATGATAATGTGGCGTTCGCACCTGATCGAACAGGTCCAGACCTTCACTCATATGGTGCCCGCGGTCGTGCGCCCACTGTATCGCACGGGTGAGGACATAGGCGTCCTCAAAGGCACAGCCAGCTCCTGTCCCTGTGACGGTCAGCTTGACTCCACCCAATCTGTATAATATATGCTCAATTCCCACCGAATTCACCAGCCAAGGCTATTTATTTCTACCGTCAGTACAAGTCACCACGTTGTGCTACTAATTTACGATGTGACGCGTCCCCAATCAACGCGATCGACCCATGCGAAACCACCCGGGGCAACCGCGGTCCATTGAAGAGCGCATACTTCTTGACCACCTTGATCTTTGCTATCGCACGTTGGAGCATCGGGGCGAAGTTCTGATCGCCAATCCGGCCAAATCAGCTCTAGATGAACGATGACCGCATAAGCCACGATCTCACCCACCTTAAACCGCTCGCCAAAGTCCTCCACCGAAGCATCCTGCCCCCAGCTAACCGGAGCAGCATCTTCCGTGAGCCGCACTCGCGCCGCGATCTCGTACACATTGTTCCGGAGATTGCACGTGTAGAGCCGGTTGTGCGGACCGTGCCAGAAGGTGTTCGCATCGGGGAAGCCGGGGATGCTGAGGATGTCGCTCGCGTCCGCGAGGGCCCGATAGGCGGTGGTGCCCGTGTACCTGAGCCAATAGTCCGGGTATGCGAATCGGCGGACGGTCTACATATGAGCCTTGTTGATGACCATTCGAGGAAAAGGGGTGATGCTCACCGAGCGAATCCCGTCCGCGCCGACCAGAAGGTCCACCTCGTCCTCATGGCTATCTTCAAACCGCAGACTCAGTGCCCCGGTAGACATCTCGACGATGTCGACCAACCGACTCGACAATCTGAGCCTTGACCGATCGACACTCCGCAGAAGCGCCTTCTGTACCACCGTGCGCAGAGCTCTTGCTTGGTGGTACCGCGTGGGCGTTTCTATCAACCTTCAGCCCAAACCCAATCTATCTAGAATGGATGGATTTCACCCTCCTGCCCAGTGGAAAGCAACAACTCTCCCGTCCTTCCATTCCTACCCCTCCGCATCAGCTATCACCTTCACCTAACCCCGCACCCCTCAAAGGTCAATCAGATGAGAACTCACCGATGTTGCACTAACTGCCCATCCGCAGGCCGAAACAGATCCCTCTCGTCAAAATTCTCATACACCCCCAGCGCATCCAGCATCCGCCAGGTGTTGTGGTGGAGGCTGATGCCCGCCCCCATTTCGCGGAGCTCCCGCGCCTGTTCGTAGATCCGAGCCTCCACGAACGACAACTTGTTGAACTCAATCGAGGCGGCGAGGCCCGCGGGACCGGCACCGATGATGGCGACCCGTATCTTGGGAGGGGACTGGGTGGGCATTGCTGCTGTCGATTGGTGTGTTTGATTCAGGTCAAGGCTTGGGAAGGGGAAAGAAGGTTTCAGGGGGAAGTCCAGTGATGGAGCTTCTTCGGGTTATTATATCAGGCTTTGTGGGACAAGCTTTGGGGGTTTGTCACTCGGATGATGGGTTGATCGATTGGGGGCATGTGATGGGCTTCAAGGGGTGGGCTGGTTGTTGGTTGACCATACGGTGCTGTAGGACTGGTGGGTGGTATCTGGTTGGGTTTTCTATGGGCTGGCTATGGTTGGAAGTGGTGAGGCTGTGTAAAGCCCTATGTCTACCTCTTGCCTGCGGGTGCTAACGTTTCGAGATCAAGCACTTCCCCTGGTAGCTGAGTGTGAATTATTCATACATTTTCTGTCTAGTGTACAACTCGACAACAGGGAGAATCATGTCTGAGTAGAAAACGAACCAATAACATACCACCTACTATCCATATCCATCGAATACTTATCTCTTCAGCTCATCCAGGCCCATCCCCGCCGTCCCCATCCGATCCTGAACAGTCAGCCAAAGTCCCTTCCCCCCTTCCACCCATCCCCAAATTGCCAAAGGAAAGAAACTCACCAAAACCCACGTCGGCATCCACGTCGTCAAAAACCACCCAATGGACGCCATCTTGCCGCGCCACACCAACCCGGTCTTCCCACTCAGCAAATCCTCCACCACCCTCCGCGCATACTCCTCCGGCGCCATGGGATCCTTGACCGACTCCCCCGCCGCCATCCTCCGCACCCCGTCCGTAGCCGGCTCATACATCGACCCCGGAAACTCCAATTCTGGATGCTTATCGAAGATCTGCGTGCGCACCACGCCGGACATCACCGTGACGACCCGGACCCCGAACGGCGCCAGCTCCAACCGGAGCGTCTCACCGTAGGATTTCAGAGCGGCTTTGGAGGCGGCGTAGAACGCTGCCCTCACCCCCACATATCCCAACTCGTTAGCCTACACGTCATCCTCAACCCTCATCCTCTACCCTTATCCCCGCCCGGGGGGTCAGAGACTCACCATTCCAGACAACAGGCATATTGCCCCCCAAACTCGCGATATTGACCACACACCCCTTGGCGGCAACCACCATCCCGCTGAACGCCTGCGTCACGCGCACCGCGCCCCAGAAATTGACGTCAAAGAGCGCCTGCGCCTCGGCCAGCGACGTCTCCAGCGCGGGCCGCACGAGCGGCAGCCCCGAGTTGTTGACCAGGTAGTCCAGCTTGCCCGAAGTGTGGGCGCGCACGGCGGCGACCGCCCGCGCGATCTGCTCGGCGGAGGTCACGTCCAGCTCCAGGAGGGTCACGTGGGGCAGGTCGGCGAGGTGGGCCATTTTGGCGAGGGAGCGCGCCGTGGCGAAGACGTGGAACCCCCGCGCGTGGAAGGTTTGGGCCAGCGCGGAGCCAATGCCCTGCGCGCTGCAGCCGGTGATGAGCACGGTTGGGCGCGTTTCTTCTTGTTTTGGGGGTTCTGAGGTGGTCATTTTTGGTGGGGGGATTTTTTATTTCTTTCTTTGGTGGGGAGGGACTTGAAGACTTAGGATTGGATTGGGGAGTGGTAGGGGGGGGGGGAAGGGTTTGTTATGTATTGCGATGTGGTGGGAGATGGCTGGGGGTGACATGCTGAAGATTGACCGGAGTTGAGGTGGACGTAAAGATGATGGGTGGTTGATACGAGGCGGGAAGGATTAGAGCGCTAGTGTTGGTCTGTAGGGGCTAAGTCAGATGGAGAGTCGGGGGTTGGCTGCTTCGTGAATTAGGTTACAGTGGAGTGGTAGTAGTCTCATTGTTGATCTCTCTGCGCGAGGTCCGTTGAAACTAGCATTTATTAAGAGCTGAGTGAGAGTTGATGGTGCCGGCTAGCTATGGGTACTGTCTGCAGCCTCGATGGAGTTATAAAGGTGATACCGTGGACCTAGGCATTCTGTATTCATAAGACAGTAACGTATCTTCACCCTGTGGGTCTGTTCAGTATGTTCGATAAGATAACACTGATACAGTGGGAGGACATGAGTTTGCACCCCCCCTGTTTGGTTCCAAAACGCCACCCGCCGGCACCGCCTTCCTAAATGCTTTTACATACAAATTAGTAAGGGAAGAAACGCGTATACGCGTGCAGCTGTCTACATGCATAAATAATCAATTTTAAAGCTATACAAGATGCCAAGAACCAAAGGCAAAGAACTAGATCCTCAAACACGCAGCCGTATATGCGAATTACACTATATTGGCTGGGGAGCTAAGCGTATTCATTAGGGTTTACATTATTATTGAGGCAGATGGTTGGTAGTATTAAGGATTTGGCGGTGGTGGTTTATGCCGGCAGAATTAAAATGGAACTAGGCTAAAATAGGAAATAGTATGAATTCTCGCCGCCGGGGGGGGGGGGGTGGGTGCAAACTCCTTTCGTGTAAGCCATTGATAGCGATGGGTAGTGTGGCGCTGTGGCGCTGTGGGCGGGAATGTAAATGCCCGTTATACTATGACATCATGTCCCAGTCGCAAGGCATTCACTGTTTTTCGATGGAAACAAGTTACACAAAGCATGAGACCCCTACGTACCAAAAAGTGATTTCAGAGAGGTTTATACAAAAAATGGCAGAAAGTGTATATAAACTATGCAAAACTAATGTACATGGCCAAGCCTGGTATATCATGCGATCAAAATGCACACCACCATATATGTACTGTACTGTATGTGAAAAACATCATGAACACATCCTAATCAAACTCCAATCCCATGGGGTATAACTTCTCGTCGGTTTCCCACGCTGCTGCCAATTTAAGCATTCTCCGCGTGGTAGGAGCGGGACTCCTTGCGGTGACGCTCCTCCTCCTGGAAGTACTCGGCCGAGTGCAGGGCCGGCATCTCGAAGCTGCTGCTCTTCCAGGGCTTGACCTTGTTGACGTACATCCAGTCCAGCTCCTCCAGAGTGCGGCCCTTGCCCTCAATGACGAAGAAGTAGATCACGAACACGGCAACGAACAGGCAGCCGGCGAAGACGTAACCATAGGCGAAGTCGATGGCATCGGTGATGAAGGGGGTGAAGAAACCGATCAGGAAGTTCCAGAGCCAGTTGGAGGCGGTGGCCAGGGCCATACCCTGGGCACGGTACTTGCCGGGGTAGAGCTCGGCCACGATGGCCCAGACCATGGGACCCCAGGTCATAGCGTAAGCTAGGAGAAGAATAGTTAGCCTAATAGTTCCACATCCACAGTCAAGCTATAACCGGGACAACTTACCAGCAATGAAGAAACAAGTCACGACAATCATACCCTTGCCAACATCGGGGGTGTTCTCAGGCTCTTGCACATCCAGCAGGAAATGACCAATGGAAGCGAAGATCATGAAGCACACGAACATGAACCCGGCTCCCACCATCAGAGACTTGCGGCGACCATAGTTCTCGACAATGTACAAGCCACCAAAGGTGGTTCCGAAGTTGACAGCACCGAGGATCACCTGAGTGATGAAGCTGTCGGAGATACCGGCACCCTTAAAAATAGTAGTACCCTGTTTTGCGGCGCGTTAGCCAGTGATCGCTTTGATTGACAGAGGCAAGATTAGAACATACATAGTAGAAGAAGTAGTTGGAACCGGTCAGCTGCTGGAGCGCTTGCAGGGTCATACCCAGGCAGATACGGTAGAACATGCGAGGCGCAGTGAGGAACTCGTGCCATTTCTGGCTGACATTCTCGGCCTCGAGCTGAGCCCGGATCTCGTCCAGTTCGTTGAGGATGACGCGGTGGTTCTCAGGAACACCATAGAGCTTAGACATGGTGTTCCGAGCCTCGTCGATGCGGCCGTGGCGGTAGGCGAAGCGGGGAGACTCGGGAAAGAAGGCCATACCACCACCAAGGGCGAGCGCAAACACGAAGGTGATACCAAGGGTAATGCGCCACTGAGCGCTGCCCTCGAGGGTGTGCGTTCCCAGGTTGATCAGGTAGGCCAGGAAGATACCCAGGGTGACAAACAGCTGGTAGCAACTGATCATGGCACCACGGATGTGGCGAGGAGCACTCTCACCCTGGTACATGGGAACCAGGAGGGAGCAACCACCGACACCCAGACCGGTAGTCCAACGGCCCATGACCATCTGGACCCAGTTGCCCGTGGGAGATGTGATCTGCACAATAAGGCCGACGATGAGGATGGCACACCAGACGGTGATCGACCACTTACGACCGATGCGGTTGGCGATGGGGGCAGCAACCAGGGCACCGATCAAGGTACCGATAGACAACAGACTGGTAAGAAGACCGGAGCGGACATTGCTGAGATACCAGGTACCCTCCGCATTCTGCATACCGAACCGACGGAGATAATCAGTCTCCTGCTCGAAACCGGAGATCTGACCGGTATCATAACCGAAGAGAAGACCTCCCATGGAGACGAACATGGTCAAGACGAAGGAGCGCAGCGTGACACGAGGGACGGGAGTGTCAACTCCCATCTCCAGAGGCTTATCGTAGCCAAGCGTTTCTTGGCTGGATTGTTGCTGGGGAGCGACAGCAGGGGTAATGTGCTCCCCATGGCCGGCAGAGGATTCGACACCCATGGTGGAGAAGGGTGAAGGCTGCGGGGGTTGTTTTAATTTTGTCCAAGAGAGTAATGATCAGTGAGATCGAGCCCAAAGGAGCGGACGATAGGGAGATGTCGAACCCGTCAAGGTAGAGAAGGGTTGAACTTAATCACCCTTTTAGGAGATAAATGATTTGTTTGGGAGTAAGGAAGTAGGATGCAGATGCCTGATTCAGAAAGATCCCGTTCTCCGGGGGGAATGAGCAGCCTTTTATGCCTTTGCTCTCTGTACGAAAGAGGGAGGGAAATTTTTCATCGGGGGAAAACAGATCCACGCCTGGGCAGAGAGCCGACATGTGGGGAGCCGACATCAGCAGCTGCCGGGGGGAAGGGGATGAGACCAGGGCTGACGACTTTCTCAATGGCCCTAGGTATACCGTACAAGGCCGGCCGAAACCGACAGGCCAGTCAGAAGTGACGGAATACTGGGGAACGACCGGAGTACCAGGGGGAGTTGCAGTACTATCGGGTTCCACGGGCCTCTTTCGGGACAGCCAGAAGAGCAGGTAACGGATCTCGTTGGCTGACGGCATCGGCACACGGGGGTAAATTATTCTCTACTAGAGATTGGAAGGGGTCCGACGCCACCCGCCTGCATGGGCACGGGAGGCGTATGTCAAGAAGCCATCCATGGATTCCCCAGATCGATGACATCGGTTTCTACGAGGAAAGAAAGAGATGCTGCTGTCGTACAGAAAGGGATTAGTCTGGTGCCATTTTCGATATCCGGGGGAGGGCAGGTCTGGTTTTACAGTGAGCTGATGATGACCGACAGGGGTGTATGAAACTTGTGCATCAGCCAAGGCGACAGAGAAGGGCTGGAAAGAACAAGGAATTTGCAGGTTGAGACGGGCATCAGCGGCGCTCCAGAGGGGGAAAGCCTGGCGATGGATGAGCCGTGAACAAAAGGCATTCTTGCCCAATGTGGAGATGCCCCACTACCACCACTATGCCTCTTCGGGGGGGCCTCACCCACAACTCCAGAGTTCGGCAAGCAAATGACCGCGCGTGGCCCGGAAAGGGTCGGATATCCTGGAGTGACTGGAGTGACTGGAGTGACTGGAGTGACCTGACGCAGGGCACCAAGATCTGGAGGGCCTGGAGAAATTGAGGGGAGTGCGATACCATATCCGTTGACCGGTGAGTCTTCAATCCCAGTCACTTCCACTTCCTGCACAGTGCTAAAAGGAGGGGAAAAGGAGGGGAAATGCGGAGGTTAGAACGTCAGTTCTGACCACCTGCAAACCAGCGGAGAATTCACGCATCAAAACATGGGGAATTTGATATGTTACTGGAGTCGTTGTGTCTACTCGTACGTACTAGATACACGAAGCTATTCCCGACAGTGTCGATTGCTCTCATGGCCCCTTCGACCAATTGGCCCTCGTCTACAATTCCCAGCCGACATCTGGTACTGACATGCTCGCTAAAGCCGACCGAGCGAAGCGTTTCGGTCCCGATGGTCGGGATGACGAGAGTCGCCATGACTGCGAGAATGGCTGCCAACGTCCAGCTGACTGCCATCCCGACCGAGCCGAAACAAATTGGTGGCGTCAATGGACTCGACTGGTTGGCTCTGGAATCCTCCACCAAGCTTCGTGGCTGCCTTGGGTGCGAACCTCGCCTAAACTCCCTTCGGCCAGGGTTCTGAACTTCAGGTGATCCTTCCCGCCGCAATGACGACAATGGCTTGCTTAGGTCGCTCTTAATTTATGACGCTATTCCCATGCACTGTCCACATGGTCTATTCGTCTACGTACAGTAGACTACTGTGTACTCGAGAAGTAGCAGGTTATTTTGTACCACCACGTTAAGGATCTCCTCGCTTCCCCTGTGGGATAGAAGTTGAAAATGGTTCCTGACTGTTGTTTGCCGGTTCCACTGATCATCTAAAGACAAACAAGCCCCCTGTGTCCCTCGTGCAGAACCTCCACAGCCGGGTAAATTGTCATCCTCAAGTAGGGCAAGGGCTGCTGCGCGCTCACGTGCTCGCTTAGGCTGGAGTTTCGGATGACGTATAGACCGCTTACTCACCAGTTGCCGTGGAACTTTCCTAGAAAGGTGTCTCGGATCAAATCTAATCAAATTCTTGTTCGGCTTCTGGGAGCTGGACTCCCCCCGTCAGACCGCCGACTGCCGGTAGCGATGAGTTCGAGATCATGGATCGGACATTGCTGTTAGAACCGAACCATTGAAGTTGAAGCCATTGCCACCAGGTTAAAGGTTGGTTGGAAATGGCACGGCCGGAAGCAGGCATTTTGCTTAGCCTCAAGCCAAAGGTATACAAGGTTTGAGATGACTCGGCCGTACGATCGTACTATTACGGCCTGCTTCGGGATTGCTAGAGGATACCATTCGGTTTGCAAAGTCACTTGCCCTCACAACAATCTTTTATCAAGCACCGATCTTATTGGCCAAGTTATTCAGTAGCTTTCAGTACTCTTACCCCATGCAAACTACGGGACACGATAGGACCCGGATGGCAGCCCCGAAAAAAGTCATTCCCCACATCGCCCCAGTCCGCCCAACGCCTCAGTAATCTTTTTCCGAGATCCGAAGGGCGCTCTGTCTCGAACTACGGCGCCAACGCTATGAACTTGCCGAACGCAGACCCAGCAGCACGACGAGATTTCTTTCTCTGAGGCCCGATCTGTCAAAGCAACGGTCTCCCGATCATCTGACATAATTACCGATACTGTTGGTCGGAGACACTACCGTAAGAGTGAACTATCTCCGAGTTCTTTGGTAGTGACGACACTTCGGCAGAGCCCGCACAGCCCATGTTAATCTAGGGAGTTGATTTGCTTAGATGGGCAAGAAACCTTGATTTCTAACACAGTGACATGATTCTTGACGGGATTGCTTGTTTCTCTCAAGCCACAGGGGGGGACCATGCGATTCTCCTTAGTGCGTCACCTACCACCTTGATACACTTGCTTCGGGTGTCTCCCGAACCCACTGGCTTTTTGGCAGAAGCACGTGGAAATCTGGAAGTTTGGACTGAGGACTAGATCGAAGGTTCGAAACCGTTATCTTGGTTGTGCCTTGCTTTCATTTCGAAAGAAGAGGATTCTCGTTGGTCAGCTTATCTCTTTCATCTTACTGGAAGAAGGCTTACTACACGGCGTATTCGATTCTTGCGAATATTGTCACGTGCCACGGGCACATCATACTTGTCCTTGAGAATTTCGACATAAGTTTAGCCTTCATTTGTGTGCTTGTCAGTGAACTGGCAGGCGCTACGGGTTTCTTCCGGCGTTTTTCGCTCAATGGAAAACCAACTATGGCAGCTTTCGAGAAGGGCACTCTGATGGATACGAGCGGCGTTGAATGTAGGTTGCACCTCGAATCGTCCGACTGCACATTTGTCGGACATTAAAATGTCGTATGTACCAATTGAACTCAAGCACACTACGCATACGGTGCCGTATATTAGTAATTCAATTCTCCATTGCGATCTTCGTAAGTTGTGGATATTTGTATGAGACACCGATCGCCTTGCAAACTGGTACCTGATAATGGTTTAGAGATATAATTCTCCGCTGGCCAAGCCCTTCACTGTCACAGGTGCTAGCAGCTTCCAAGTTGTTGTCACAGTGTCAATAACACGAAAGAAAGAGCATTGACGACGGTTTTGGAGCTTTAGAGGTAGGCTGCTGGGACGAGTCTTTGATTTTCTTGGTGGTTGAACTAGTGACGTTCCCACATGTAAACAGAAGGGAAAAGGCCTTTGGGGTCACGTGGCCGGATTACCTAGCAACGCTAACAAGCATATTCTATCAATTAAGCCTGATGAACCAGTTGAGACTGCTCTGTCCCACGCAACATCACAAAGTATACATAGAGCATCTAGACAGAGTCACATGAAGTTGCTTGTGTCTAATGGTCGTCTGAAGTGAGTTCCACCACCCTCTGAACTGCTTCAGACAGACCAACCCTCGCAGCATCAGGCCCAAATACAGCCTAGCGCTGGCGGGTCGCTGCCCGCGCATTCCGGGGTAAATAAGCTTAGACTTCCGTATAGTGTATACTCAAAGGGGAGATAAATATCTCTTCCAAGGTGATCATCGGAATGACCGCTCACCCCTTAACATACTACAAGGGACTTGAACGGCACCCTCGTCCCCGCCACCGGATTCATCGAGATGCCATATACCTCGTTCCGACCCGACAAGAAGTTTCCCGTGGTCGCCTATGCCCACAGCACCATTGGTGTCTTCGCCGGCTGTCCTCCAACCACCACCGCCGATCTCTACGACTACCACAGCTGGAGCCTCCGGATTGAGAACGGGTACGCGGCCGTCGCGCCGGACTAAGCGGGACTCGGAAACAATGCCACTCTCCACAAGTACCTCTCGTTCCCTGCCCACGCCAACGACCTCTACTACGCCATGGTCGCCGCGCGCAAGGCTCTGCCCCCACACCTTCACCTCGGAATGGATGAGCGTGGGCCACAGCCAGGGAGGCGGGGCCGTGTGGAAGCCGTCGGAGAGTGAGCCGATCAAAACCCACGGCGCGGGAGAATACCTGGGCATCGTGGCTCTAGCACCCGCCAGCAGGATCTCCCTTCTTCTCCTCCACCTTCCTCCAGCGCATCGACATCGCTGAGCTCGCGCAGGCATGCTACTATAGCATCATGTCGCTGGGGTATGGACTGAGACCGTCAGAAATAATCACAAACACGAGCGCACTCGTGAACAATTTTCCGTTCCAGGCGTGGTAGAACGCGATGGCTCCTGCCAACGGAGGTACCGCAGACACACCGATGCTCATTGTTCAGGGGTTGGATGATACCGCTGTCCTGCCCCAGATTACCGTCCGCTCGTTCAACGCGAGTTGTCTATCGGGCAATGAGGTTCACATGAGCGTCTACGCGGCCATGGACCACTCCGACGTCTTGACGGCGAGTTCTCCTGAGTGGCTGGGGTTTATTCGGGATCGCTTCGAGCGGAAGTCGACTAGTGGTAGGTGTAGTGTCGTCCAGCGTGCATCCTTTGACGGGGCTTATTTGGTGACTGAGGCGGAGTCAAATGAAGTCACTAGTCTCTGTTATAAATGAACACCGAGTCGATGTTCTCGGCTTCTTTCATGAATAGGCACCAGCCTGGTTCCAGACTGAAACTGTACAACTTCATATTCGAAGCGGCTACTAGGCCATATCTTAAGTCTTGCTCTTGTATAGGTCTGTCGCTGCGCAAACGCGGGTAGCGTCTGGAACAAATGTCCAGCCTGCCAAGATCGGTTTCAAGTTTGAGATGGAAGACCCACTGCTACCCCTTGACGCATATGATTGTTGTCCTTGATCATGGTGTGATCTTGCTGTGAAGGTACTTTGTAGAAAGCATTTCCTACACGGCATACGGCCCGACTGTCCAGGCAGATGACACTGCCCCTCAACCCCGCAACCACTAAACAACTCAATCGTCTACCCCAGAACCCATGCATAACTGCATGTCAGTCTAGAATGCGGCTAAATCAAGCGATGACTTGTCGCGGCAGAAGTGGAACAGACCCTCCACCACTCACGTCATCTGAAACACCAGCCGATCCGCCATTCCCAAATCAGCACGGACAAAACGCCAGCAGAGCCGAATTGATTAACGGCCCTGACGATCACCGTCTCTCCGTTTTATAAGCGGATACTCAGTGGATTTCCTTCCCTATGCGAAACAGACTCCCCTCGATCCTCAAGGAGCTTCTCATTTTAGAAACGGAGGATGGTCCGACTGCAAAGGTCCCGGATCAGGGTTCTATAAGAAGAGGTAGGTTGGCGCAGGAAGCATGAGATTGAGAGCCAGGCGACTTGACAACACCACACAACCAAGATGAAGCTTTCCCACATGCTCCTCAGCCTCGCCAGCCTGGCGCTGGCGACGGCTCTTCCCCGGGCGCCGAACCACAACGCGGCCACCACCGCCTTCCCCAGCACCTCGGGGCTGCACTTCACGATTGACGGCAAGACGGGCTACTTCGCCGGCACCAACTCGTACTGGATCGGGTTCCTGACCAACGACGACGACGTAGATCTCGTCATGAGCCAGCTGGCGGCATCCGACCTCAAGATCCTGCGGGTCTGGGGGTTCAACGACGTCAACACCAAGCCCACCGACGGGACGGTGTGGTACCAGCTGCACGCAAACGGCACCTCGACCATCAACACGGGCGCGGACGGGCTCCAGCGCCTCGATTCCGTGGTGACCTCAGCCGAGAAGTACGGCATCAAGCTGATCATCAACTTCGTCAACGAGTGGACCGACTACGGCGGCATGCAGGCCTACGTCACGGCTTACGGCGCCGCCACCCAGACGGACTTCTACACCAACACCGCCATCCAGGCCGCCTACAAGAACTACATCAAGGCGGTCGTCTCGCGGTACAGCAGCTCCGCCGCCATCTTCGCCTGGGAGCTGGCCAACGAGCCCCGCTGCCAGGGCTGCGATACCTCGGTCCTGTACAACTGGATCTCGGCCACGTCCAAGTATATCAAGTCGCTGGACTCCAAGCACCTGGTCACGATTGGCGATGGTAGGTTGACCCGGATCAGACCACTTCTACCCATCAGAAGCTAACAATCTTCATTCACACAGAGGGCTTCGGTCTCGACGTCGACTCGGACGGGAGCTACCCGTACACCTACGGCGAGGGATTGAACTTCACCAAGAACCTAGGCATCTCGACCATCGACTTCGGTACTCTGCATCTGTACCCCGATAGCTGTATGTTCTTCCCAAGATTCCCCATATGAAGAAGAAGAAGAAGTCAATGGAACTAACGTTTGTTGGCAGGGGGCACCTCCTACGACTGGGGCAACGGCTGGATCACGGCCCACGCGGCCGCCTGCAAGGCAGTGGGCAAGCCGTGCCTGCTGGAAGAGTACGGAGTGACCTCCAACCACTGCGCCGTCGAGAGCCCCTGGCAACAGACGGCCGGAAACGCGACGGGCATCTCCGCCGATTTGTACTGGCAGTATGGCACCACGTTCAGCTGGGGCCAGTCCCCGAACGATGGGAATACCGTCTACTATAACACCAGCGACTTCACGTGCCTGGTGACAGATCATGTGGCAGCCATCAATGCGCAGTCGAGTTAGACTGTTACTGTGAGGAGAATATCAGTATCCTAGTATAGGATTAGTGAATTATTGCCGTGCAGAATACAATGGTGGTCAATTATTTTCGCTGTTTCGGCGCATCATCTTTTGTGGGTGCCTGGGGGTGCCTGGGGGTGCCTTGGGGTAGTTTACCTATTTATAGGGCGGGAAGCGCCAAGGCTGAACCGCCACAACAGCTCCGCCTCGTTTCTCAAGGCTACATACACCCCATCACTTTCCTTCCTACTCATGTACTGTATAACATAACTCTGGATTATGTGTCCTCTCCGCAACAACCACACTTAATATGCTACCTGTACCCTCCGCAACACCCAGATAATATCTTGTCTGTGCAAAATGGGCAACCCGACCGCTCCACCCCCGTCGTACGAAGAAACCATCGCCGCTGGGCCAGTTACCCCTCAACCACCGCAACCTTCGACGACTTCTCCGACCAACTCCCCCCCTCCTCCTCCTCCTCCTCCTCCTCCTCCTCCTCTCCCCAGACCCAGCTCCGCTCGAGCCACCTCCGATGCGGGAGACAATCGCAGCGTCATGCTGGACCCCATTCTCAGCGAAGATCCGTCCGCCCTCCACGCGTTGATCGTGCGCCAAGCCCGGACCCCTCCGCGACCGTATCTGACCGTGCGCGGCTCCCACACCGAGACCCGCGAGGAGTCCAACGATACCACCGACAGCAACAACACCAACAACAACAACAACAACAACAAGAGCACGCGGAATGAGACGGTCGTCGACTTCGATTTCAAGATCGATCTCTACAATTACATGGTCCGCGACTACGACGCGGTGCCCGATTACGAGGACGAGGTCGACGCGGCTCCAAACGACGAAGAGGATCGCGACGGCTGGCGGGTGTGCAGTGTGGTCCGCGATGGGGACGGGCAGGAGGCGTATCGCGGCGGTCGCTCCCGGTCGGCTACCTGGGCCGGTCACACCCGTCGATCTGGCGGAGGACATGTGGAGGATGCGTCGGAGGGGGAGATTGTGGGTCTGGTTGGCGAAGAAGGCGAGGAACCTGGGTTGATGGGCTGGTGTGACCGGTTCTGTCTAGATCCCGGGCCGGTCAAGTCGTATGTTTCCCTCCTTCCCCCCCCCCCC